>CM060330.1:15230829-15235829 GCA_030674155.1 Stramonita haemastoma
AACAGAAGTCCAGTTCTTTTTATCTTTTAGTGGCAGCATTGTAGGCATTTCTGAGTAAGAACCATGCCTTTGGCCTGACCCGACTTGCTGTAAGGTACCACAGCAGGTGGAGTTTCAATCACCGCCGGGACCTCTGATGAGGGCTCATCCAGGAGCCGAAACTCGAGTCAGGTCAGGCCAAAGGCATGGTGTGTGTTCTTCAGTTTAACGTCTATTCACATCAAGTGATTTTAGACACACACACAAAAAAAAAAAAACCCTGAACAAGAAAAATTGAACAATAGCTGAAACCAATGCCAGATAACAAAGTTAAAATATAAAGCTAACTTTAACAAACTATAAATACTAAATTATCGGACTACTTGTTAGTGCTAACACAATGTCCAACAAGCGCGATGGTTCAGACAACAACTGATCCAGTGATAGATTGGGCACAACAGGTAAAAGTGGTTTTAGATATCCACAAAGAAGAATATGACTGTTCGTTATCTTATCACCACAAATACAGTTTACATCCTTTGAGTATTTCGTCTTGAAGGCATTTAGTTTAAATCTGCATGGTTCTTACTCAGAAATGCCTACAATGCTGCCACTGAAAGACATTATTTCCTAGAATTTATTTTTATTTCATTTTTTTTTTGGAATCTTTGGTAAGTCATTTTCAAAATGATTGAGAAGTTGGTACCTGCACTTGTCTTTCCTCACTACTTTTTCCTCAATAATTCTTTTTATCTTTTGTGACAGGCCTAGGTCTAACTGCAGCTACCTATGCCTATATATAGATGGATAAGTTTTAGAAAATCATGACAGAAGTTTAGATTTTGTCATAGCAGCACTTAAAACAGAGAAAGTGCACTCTTAGGAAGCATCATTCCATATAAGATGAACTTATTGCAATTCTTATGGCTCTTAACTAGATGCATGCTCTTGATTTTCTATCTTTCCTATCTTACTTTGTGTAGACTTAAGGTCTAAGTCAGTAGGCTACTGTATGATGTAAATTACCAATATTCTGAGAAAGTATCCAGATCTTTTTTTTTTTAATTAGATATGTCATACACCTTTTAAGGTTAGAAGATACTCTTTTCTTTTTGTTTTTGGTACCTTCACAAGTTAGATTTGTTCAAATGAGTGGGCTGATACTGCTGCAAAAAAGAAGTAAGATATGATATGAAATTGATAGAGCTGCATGTTCCCTTATCTCTCAACAGGAGGGGAATGATCCATAGAGGAGGCCTTAAGGGACCAATCCAGTGTCCATGCTCACAACATGGCCGAGCCAACGCATACGTCTCTGTTTCAGCAGCGTATGCATGCTGGTGCATCCAGCTCTTTCCAAGACAGTGTACTTTGGGACCTTGTCCTGCCAGGTGATGTTGAGGATACGTCGAAGGCAACACAATTGAAAAGCATTGAGCTTCTGCTCTTGTCACGCACGCAAAGTCCAGGGCTCTTTACCATACAGGAGGATGCTCATGACCCACGCTCTGTAGATCTGGATTTTTATGTGCTCAGTCAGCTTGCTGTTCCATGCTTTCTTTGTCAGTCTGGTCATGGTGGTAGAAGTTTTGCCGATGGGCTGGTTGAGCTCTACCTCACGCAATAGGGTGTCTGAGATAGTTGAGACTAGGTACACTAAGTCATGGAGGACATCCAGTTCATGGTCATTGATGTTGATAACTGGGGAGAGTCAACATCCTGTCCCATGACTTGTGTTTTCTTCAAGCTATTTTTTTGCTGCCTCATCTTCTCTGATATCCCCCTCCTGCTGTTCCCTCGCCCCTCATTTCAATCTCCCTGCCACAGCCATACCCGGATTCGTTATGCCTCATCCTCAGGGTCGGGAATCCACAGGGAGCCCATCAATATCAGGCCGCCTTGAGGCTACAAGCTACAGGGGCCCTGCACTGCTGCTGGGTTTCTTTGGTTGTGTTCAGTGATGCCTGTTCTGAGCTAACATACGCAGGACACCACCTACTAAGCCCCCTACTAACGACAGTATTAACTCAGTCGCGGAGCCAGACTGAGTTAGTCACCCACCCAAGGTGGTGACCACCACAGCATCCGCCCAACGACCATCCGAGTGAACCTCCAACCCCAAAGGCTTCGACACAAACTCACCAAGGCACAGAAGCGTATGGAAAAACCAAATCTGAGCTCACCATGAGACCAAGCAGCGGGGCCACCAAAGAGGAGGCAATTTTTATTATTGCACGTTGATCAATGGTAATGAGGACGATATAATGATGCTGCTGTTGAAGTGCATCTCCTTTGAGACTGCTTGACAGGGTTGTAATCTACCTTACAACCATAATATATAGCAAAATTTAGAAATAGTTTTCAAAGATACAATTACCCATTCAAAGATTTATACATTATTGTCATACAGGTCGTCCCTTCAATTTTGGTCTACAAGTTCTAACTGTGCTTATCTCTAATAGACTTAACTATCTTATTGCTAAACCCGTCGTGGGAAGGCCTATTAAGATGAGGCAAGTTGATTCAAAAGCCACTTTAATTACCTTAGCCACAACAATTTAAGGTATTTGTTTGTCCGTTGTGTTCGACGATGACCTCCAAAACTGTAGAGGAGGCAGCTGCTGTTTCGGAAACTGGGCAGAAATTTGATTATAGTGGAGATGCCTTGCCCACAGTACACCCCCACTCCCTCGGCCAAGAGGGCACAAGAGCAGTCAGCACTGGAGATGTTCTCTTAAAGTCAACTAGCCCCCCTGGGCTGCAGCACATAAGGACTGTGCAAGTCAAGCCTCCTAGTCAGAGTCATAGTCGATCACTAAAGACTAAGCTGTAAAGTGGAATTCCATGAGTGAGAAAGTCACTGACCATGCAGGGTCTCACTTTGCTGTTGCCCCCCAGCGTCAATGGTTAATCAAGAACCTTGAGAGTCATAGTCGATCACTAAAGACTAAGCTGTAAAGTGGAATTCCATGAGTGAGAAAGTCACTGACCATACAGGGTCTCACTTTGCTGTTGCCCCCAGCGTCAATGGTTTAATCAAGAACCTTGATAAAGCCCTGGCGCTGAAGGGATTTATTAGGTTACAGAAGATGAAAATACGTGTAATCACTGACCTGTAATACAAATCTTGATAAGAAAAAAAAGCAAACTATGACGCAAAAATGAAAACGTCATAGTCCTTGATCTGAACAACTAAAATGAACAACGCAATCCTTTGTGAAGATTAACAGTTTGCTATACATCAAAAGCCTTGTACACAGTTGGAAAAAGTGAAATGGCTGCATCGTGAGTTCGATAGACATGAATATATCACTGTCATTTTTTTATTATCATTGTTCCTGGATAAATTGCAGTGTTTATCATAATCATAGTTATAGTCAGTAAATAGTTAGCAGTGCTTGCTAATTAACTAGCTTGGTTTTGGTGTTCTTTGCACATTATTAGAAACTACATGGTTGATTTGTTTGAGGGGAAGGGTTATTTTTTTTAGTGCTCGTGTAAGATAATTTAAAAAACCCAAACATTTCCCAACATGAAACATGTTAAATGGTAGGAACATTCCTTGAGTTTTACTTTAGTCAGATACCAGAGTAAGCCAGCTCTATAAGAATCTCACGCTCTCGTTTGGTGGTGTAATTTTCTTTTTATCGTTTTGTTCAGAGGGTAGGGTCTATAACATTGAATTGTTCATCACCCGTTGTGAGCAGTCACACAATGTTGTGAAAAGACGTTTCATACAGATTTCTTACACCAATTTATTAATTTATGTTCACAACCACATTTTAGCAATGGTAACAGATGTGACATTAAAAATTGTATTAAAAAAAAAAGTCATGTACCATTATTCTTCACGTGAAATTCACAGTTTGCACATCTTAGTTGAGCATTAAAAAAAAAATATATAGATTTATGTACTTGATCATAAAACAAAACTGCAGGCCATTTATCTGAGTAGGCCATTGCTGTTTGCCCTTTATCCAAGCAGACCACGAATAATGTATAACATACTACATGTGAATCAGGTGGGGAAGATTGACTTGTACACTTGAATATGATGATGGAAGATGAACTTGTACATTTGACGACTGGTGTAGAAGATGAACTTGTACACTTGAAACTCGTGTGGAGGGTGACTTGTACATTTGAATATGGTGTAGGAGATGGACTTCTACACTTGAATACTGTGTGGAAGATTGACATGTACACTTAAATATTGTGTGGAAGATGGGACTTGTGCATAGATATGGTGTGGAAGATGGGCTTGAACACACGGATATGGCGTAGAAAATGACTTCCACACTCGGATATGGTGTGAAGATGGATTTGCAAATTTGGATAATAAACAAAAGGGGCTGCGAATCCATGCTGGACTAGATAACTTTTTCATTGACATTATTAGGTTGTGCAAAACATAGCACTTACCACTAAAGCTACTGTGCATGTACGAATTAAAGCGACTTACTTTTTATACACCATTTAACAATGGAAAAAACACATTTTCAGTCTCCCTTGATTTGATCCTGCCCTTTTTAACAGTAGCTTGTATATTACAACAAGAACTATCACACATAGTCTTCTGATTGGTCATTCCGTGTAGACTTTATTTTTTTGCTTTGCACACAAGGCAAACAGCACACTTTGGAGAATGATAAGTTAAGCGATCTTTGATTTTAAGATAAACAGGCTAAATCTTTTCTTGGATATGTTTAGTATCATGGAATGTCAGATACGGATAAGTTTATGTACACTCGTGCAAAGTACGGTTAAGATAACATGTTATTGCTTATCAAACAAAATATGCATATTATATCTTTATTGTTGTTTCTTATTGTTGTTGCTCATGCAGCTATTTCTTCCAGCATAAAAGTAATAGTATCTAAGCTAAAACTATGTTCCAGGCAAAATCGACCGAAGTTCTATGAACGAAACACCAACAAGCACAATCGCGAATTATACAGCATGGCAGCCAGAATCAAACAAGTCTCCAGCTCCTATGTGCCCAAACTCAAACATGCCATCCA
>CM060330.1:15238329-15253329 GCA_030674155.1 Stramonita haemastoma
TTACTCCTATGCCCAAGTTGCTTTTGTAGTGTGGCTTATGGCCAATGTACAGTAAAAGCCTCTCTCTCTCTCTCTCTCTCTCTCTCTCTCTCTCTCTCTCTCTCTCTCTCTCTCTCTCTCTCTCTCTCTCTCTCTCCTCTCTCTCTCTCTCTCTCCTTTCGAACCCAGGTTCGAGTCCGGTCGAGGAGATTTTTCTCCTGGAGTTAACATCAGTGCTGACTCCACTCTCCCCAAAAGTCCTTCGGATGAGACTTTAAACCGAGGCCCCGTGTGCGAAGGCACGCAGAACATCTTGAACACACGTTAAATCCTGTTCCACTTTTCGTAAGAGTAGGCCATCGTGTGCCGGTGGGAACAGATGACAATATTTACAAAACTGCATACACACGGGGACCGGATGAAAAAAAGCACATGATTGCTTATTCTGTTTTCCTCGATATAAAAGAACAAATAAATAAATAAATAAATAAATAAATAAATAAATAAATAAATAAATAAATAGATAAATAAATCTCTCTGGGGTTACATAAGGAGAAGCAAAAGAGCAGGGCATGTTTTGCAAAAGCTGAGGCCAGTTTCCCTATTTGCATATGCACCCTGTCAGCCAGTTCTTGAACTCCTAATTATGACTGTCAAGAAGATCCTGCAAGCTCTCTTGACAAAACAGCAATGTGTTAACCAGCTGGAAAGTTTCGTGCAGTGCAGGTGAATGTACTGTTCTTGTGTCACGACTCCAGCAAGCTATCTAGTACCTGTATCAGCACAAATGGCAGCAGGCTCAGCGGTAAATCAAAGCACTGGAATTCGCTCAACTACGCCAGAAGAAACTAGCTCTCCCAGCCAGATATGCCGAGACACAAGACAAGCACAACTTCAGCAGTACAACCATGCAAGTTGCGAATTATGCAGTGCTTCTGACCGTCTTCACCTGTACACTCTTTCTCGTTTGCTCTGCTCTGGCTGCAGTCACTCCTTCACTCACTCACTCACTCACTCAGTCCCATGTCCCAAAGGACGTAGGGGGGACATGAGAGAAGACGCAACAGAGATCTTTTTCCATGCTTCACAATCCTGTGTGGCTAGTAGGAGGTGTTGCAGGGGTTGGGTGGTCCAGTCTTTGATGTTGTCAACCCATGATTTCTTTTGGCGGCCTCTTCTTCTCTTGCCCTCGACTGTTCCTTGCAAGATGGTTTTTGCTAAGGTGTTGTGTCTTGTGGTGTGACCAAACCACTGCAGTCAAGATTCAAATAAATCACCATTTGCCATCGCTCTTTTTCTGTTTCTGGTCCATTGATCTGGAATGATCTTCCCGGCTTCCTTCGTCAAAAATATACCTATAATGCTTTTAGTATACAATACAATACAGGGAAGGTTGCTGTGACTGTAAGTGGTATACAAATACAAATTATTACAATACGATACAAGGCAGAGAAGGTTTCTGTGACTTAGTGGTATACAATACAATACACACAATACAATACCATACGATACAATAAGATACAATACAGAATTGGGAAGGTTGCTGGGTAAGGGGTGTACAGTGCAATACAATGCAATACAATACAATACAATTTAATATAGGGAAGGTTGCCGTAACTGTAAGCGGTATAATTTACACTACAATACATTTTTTTCAACCAATATATTACTACGCTGAGGCTTAAAGCTCTATCATCACTAATGTAAACAAATTACTAAGATCTACTTTGATATACTCATCAGCTTTGAAATGTGTCAAGGTTGTTAATTCATCCAGAATATCTCAACACACCAAGTTACTCCCCATTAAAGGTTAAAAAAACAAAAAAAAAACCACTGGAGACAAGGTAAGGCTTTCTATAATTATGGCGAGATACTCCGAAACAGCCATACACAAACACATTCTACCCAATGTGAACTCACAGTCTCGTTGTAATTTCCAGGTATGACTTAATAGATTAGAATGATTGTGGGTGACACAGAAGGTGTTGGTCTGAAGAATGTCCAGTAGCAACAACACTCTACAATGTCTAAGCTGAACTATCTCTGGATGATGAATGAATGGGGAAATTCGAAGAGCAAAAAGTGTTTCCCTTTAAACCAGCTGACATGGTTATTGTGCAGTATACTTCATTTTTTATCATTGCTTATTACTTTCAGTGTCAGAGGCCCCCCTTTGTGACATACGACCTGCTCTCTCCAAATGGCATGTTGCCAGAAAAATAGTGGTGCGGATTGTCTCTATCCTTTATAGTTTCATGCCTGCAACTTATTTTTCCCCTATGAGAGCGGCTGTCTTTTTTCAACAGAAACGTTCCATTGACAACTGTTTCCTGGCCGTGGGTTGTTAAACGTGCACTGAATGTGTGTGTGTGTGTGTGTGTGTGTGTGTGTGTGTGTGTGTGTGTGTGTGTGTGTGTGCGTGTGGGTGTGTGTTAATTTGTGTGTGTACACACATAGATAGATAGACAGATAGACAGATAGATAGACAGATAGACAGATAGATAGATGGATGGGTGGGTGGATGGATGGATGGATGGATGGATGGATGGATGGATGGATGGATGGATGGATGGATGGATGGATGGATGGATAGATAGATAGATAGATAGATAGATAGATAGATAGATAGATAGATAACTGTACATTTTTGTATTTGTTTGTTATTAGCAACATATATACAAAATAGAAAAGATATATATATATATATATATATATATATATATATCTTTATATTATATATATATATATATATAGTGTTATATATATATATATATATATATATATATATATATATATATATATATATATATATATATATATATATAATGTGTGTGTGTGTGTGTGTGTGTGTGTGTGTGTGTGTGTGTGTGTGTGTGTGTGTGTGTGTGTGTGTGTGTTGTGCAGACTGTAACGGTATTTAAAGAAAGAACTGTCAAACGTCCAGCGGAAACTGACCCTGTCACGAACCTCACCGCCATAGCTACTTCAGGTTCATTGTTTTATACCTTGTGTTCTTCATTGACAGTGTATACAATGGTACCTTAATTTATGGCCCAGGCCGAAAGCTTTGTCAGTTTTTTGTTTATGTAGGCACAGTGCCAAGACCTACATTAAACTGTTCTGCATTGAAATGCAATGTTGAGACTTGTCTTTACCTGTGACAAGCTCTGAACATGACAAAACTGTTTTCTCCAATCAAATAGAATTGAGTCATCGAAAGCTGGACATTAGCTGCATGTATAATGAGAAATTTGAAAAGAGTGGGTGAGAGAAGATAGCCCTGCCTTACTCCGACTGTTGTTCGAAACCACTCTCCAATGTTGCTGTTGTAGTACACCGCACTTGTAGCGTTGTTGTACAGCTCTTTGATGATTCTGATCAGGTTTACATTGATGCTGTACACATTTATGGTTGCCCACAAAGCTGCGTGCCACACCTTGTTGAGTGCCTTCTTAAATCAATGCGTAGTAGAGGTCTTGTTAGTGTTGAAGGTACTGCTCACAGAGTATTCTGAGGTTGAATATATGTTCAGTTGTGCTACCCCCAGCTCTGAAGCCTGCTTGTTCCTCAGCAATGATGGTCTCTGCTTGTGGCTTCAGTCTGTTCTATATAATCTTCAACATGACCTTACTTGAGTGGCATATGAGGCTGATTGCGCAGTAATTCTGGCACTGCTGAAGGTTTCCTTTCTTGGGGAGGGTGATGATGAGTGACTGTTTCCATGGTATTGGCCATTTTCTTGTCTGCTAGATCTTGTTGCAGATTTTTAGTAGAACGTTTATCATGGCTTCCCCTCCAGCTTGAACTAACTCAGCTGGAATGTTGTCAGCCACTGCTGACTTTCCCTTTTTCAGTGATCTGACTGCTGTTAACATTTCTTCTCGGAGGATAGGGTGATTGTCTGTATCTGTGCTTGTGGGGACATTGAGGACTTCTGGATTTCCTGAGGTTTTGTAATTATACAGGCCGGAGCAGTATTCTGTCCATCTGTTCAGGATATCCTGGTCATCAGTGAGGCACTTCCCATTTTTGTCTTGGATTGTTGAGCTTCTTCCCCGTTTTGTGCCAGTCATTTCTTTCACCAGTTGATATGCTTTCTTGCTGTTGTTTTTCTCAATGTTTTCTTCAATGTTCTGGTACTGTTCATCTATCCATTTCTCTTTCGCTTCTGTCGTGGACTTTCTGATTCTTTTGTTGATTGCCCTATATTGTTCTGCTCTTTCTCCTCTTTCAGTTTTCCTTTTCTTCAACTCTCTACATTTATTGCATATATGTAGGGTATTAGGTGTGACCCAAGTTTTTTTGACTGGTCAATGCTTGCCAAGAAGTTTGCTTGCTGCTTCAGTCACTGCTGCGTTGAAACCATCCATCAAGGTATCTTAATCCATATCATCTGAGTCTATCAGAGTGAGTGCTGCAAACTTCCCACCTATCCTTGCCTGATAATTGCCTGCTACCTCTGGATCTTTCAGCTTCTCATGGTCTAACTTGACCCTGATATTATTCTGCTTCTGAATTTTCTGGAGACGAGTCGGAATGTCATCATTACAAGATCATGGTCAATCCCAATGTCTGCTCCTGGAAAGCTTTGTGTTCGTGCAGTGTTTTCACTAGACTTAAATCGTCTCTTCACCATGATATAATCTATCTGGTTGTGGTGGTCACCATTTGGGCTATGCCATGTTCAACTTCTGGATTCTTTATGTGGGACAATTGTATTCACTAGCTGGAGATTGTTGTTTGTGGCAAACTCCAGTAGTATCAAACCTCTTTCATTTGTTTCTTTGCTGCAGTGTGGCCCACAAATGCCCTCCCAGTTTTTGTGGGCATCTACCCCTATCTTGGCATTCCAGTCACCTTGTACAACAAGGATGTCTTCCTTGGGAATTTGATTTAGATCTCCTTGTAGTTGGTCATAAATTCTTCTATTTCTTCATCTGTGCTGTCTGGTGTAGGGGCGTATGCCTGTACTACTGTGATGTTGAAGTGGGTTGCTCTCAAGTGGATGGTAATAAATCTGCTGAACACTGGCTGACAGCTTATGATGGTGTTCATTATGTCTTTGTGAATGAGGAACCCCACACCCTTTCATGCTTATCCTGTTTTCCACACTAGTATATTTTGTGGTCTTCCTGGGTCGTTATTTCTCCCATGTTTTTCCGCCTTACTTCACAGAGCCCAAGGTTGTGCCAATGGTATCTGGCCATCTCATGTGTTAGTTCTTCCACTTTGCCTGTGGCTCTTAGTGTTTGTACATTCCAAGTGCCAATGGTGATGTAGTTTCTGGCACAGATGTTGCTGCGTTGTATACCAGTAGCATACTTTCTACCTCTTTCCTGATGTACAACAGAAGGCAACGTCCTTTGTAACCTGGGCGACGACCGATCCGGTATGGAGATTCTGTGTCTTGCCTTCATGGGTGAGTCTTGGGCAAATCAACCCTGACGGAGCCCATCTCTCTTCAAGTCGGATATTTTGGTTGAGTTTACTTTTCAACATCTTCCTTCAGAGAATCATGGCTGATGCACTGGAACATCATAAAGGATCAGTCAGCATTGGTGGGAGAACGATTACAATCCTTTGCTTCACAGATGACATTGATGGACTAACAGGATCAGAACAGGAGCTTGCCAGCCTAACAGAACACCTGAACAAGGCCTCTAAAATATACAGCATAGAAACCAGTGCAGAGAAGACCAAACTGATGACCAATAGCAACAAGGGCATCAGCACTGATATCAGGGTCAACAACCAAAAGCTGGAAATGGTTCAAAGCTTCAAGTACTTGGGAGCCGTTGTATCAGACAAGGGATCAAAGCCAGAGGTAGTATGGAGGATTGCACAGACAACAACAGCACTGTCAAAAGTAAACACCATCTGGAAAGATAAAACTAGTTCGCTCAACTCCAAGATCACACTAAAGCACTCCCTTGTCAGATCCATATTCCTGTATGCCTGTGTATTGTGGACCCTGACTGCTGATTTGGAGATTAGAGTAGAGGCTGTAGAGATGAGATGCTTCCAGAGACTCCTTGGCATGTCCTACAGAAACCACATAAGCAATGAAAAAGTGCATAAGAGAATTCAGCAAACCATTGGTCCCTATGAAAACCTATCAATCACAAAGAAGCGTACACTTAATTGGAATGGGCATGTCACAAGATCAAAAGGACTTGCAAAAGAAATACTGCAACAGTGCAAGGCACTGTCCAGGGATGAAGTAAAAGAGGCAGACCAAGGAAGAGATGGGAGGACAACATCAGCGAATGGACAGGCCTAGAACTGAAAAAAAACTTTGAGAAAGGCAGAACAGAGAGAGGAATGGAGGGAACTGGTTGTCAAGTCTTCAGGGGTGCCCCCATGGTCGTCAGACTAAGGGATAGATAGATAGATAGATAGATAGATAGATAGATAGATAGATAGATAGATAGATAGATAGATAGATAGATAGATAGATAGATAGATAGATAGATAGATAGATATTTAATAGCAGCCAGATACGATTTGCAATTATGCACTTCATATCCCACAACGATATCAAGGTCGTGGGTTTTTTTTCTATTGTCAGTGTAGGGGGAAGGTTTCCATTCTCTTCTGTGATATCCCTGTCCTGATGTTCCCATGCAGATCATTTCAATATCTCTGCCCCAGCCAAACTTAGATTCGTTAAGTCGCATCCACAGTTTCAGAAGTCCACAGTAAATCTATGAATGCCACGCCACCCATATGGCCTCCATCTAGCTTACCTTGCACTACTGCTGGGTGTTCTGTGGTGCCTGTCCTGAGCTAACCTACGCAGGTCACCACCTACTAGGCTTTTCATTTACCACAGCAATAGCTCAGTCATAGAGCTGAACTTCAGTAAGATGCTGACCTGGCCAACAACTAAGCCAATGTCTCTCTATCGATCTTTCCCTGCAAATCTCCAGTCCCAAAGTCTTTAACATAAACTCTGGCTGTGAGTGATACTCGTTTGGGCCAGAAACTTTTCCCCCATCCACTAGACCGTGAATGGTTGCCTTGGTGCTAGTCTTTCGGATAACACAACAAACCGTGGTCCCATGCTTTACACTAATTTAGGGCACGTAAGAGAGCCCACAGCAAAAAAGGACGTTGTCCCTGGCAAAATTCAGTACAAAAAAGCCAACTCTGATAGGGAAATGGATACAGCTGCGAACAGGAAAAAGAAATAAATAATGGGTGGCGCTGCCCCTGTGCGGAAGCGCTCTTCTGTGGGAAAGCATCCCGAATTTCACGCAGATAAGTCGCTCGTTACTTGAAGTGGTATACAATGCAATACAGTATGCAATACAGTGCAATACAATATACAATACATTTCAATACAATACAATGCAATACAATGTAAAATACATTTCAATGCATTTCATTACAATGCAATGCAGGGTTGCTTTCTGTTGTTAATAATGCGACACAAGGATCTGTTTAATCAGTCAGACGCCTATAACTGTTTCCCCCTTTTTATTTCCAGACATTATATTAGAACCAGTGCCGGAAACCGTGGCAGGTGTCAACACCCTGGGTGTGATCATGTTGTCAATGGCAGGAGGCATTGTCATCAATCGGATCGGAGACAGGGGGTTGCCCCTTAAGATTTTCTTTGATGCCGTATTTGAAATCACCATGGTGCTCATCGCCATAGTAAACTGGTAAGTTGTATTACCTGGGTGGTTTTGCTTCTTTGTTAGTTTGTTTGGCTGATCTTTCTCGATACTTTGTTTCCACTTGTAGGAAGCAGAAAAGTCACAAACCTCAGGTACGCTGATAATACGACACAGTCATGGCTAATGATTTCATGACCACGAGAACAATTGTCTACTTAGTCTATGCAGAAAGCAAACACTGCTGGGTTACATTCAATGCCAAAGTGATGCACAATAACGGTACAGCCACTTTACAGAATAGTAAAATCAATGGAACAAATCTGGAATAGCTCAACATTGCAGATACAATTGTAGGCTCTGTAAAAGAGAATATTGGCTCCTTACCACAAGACATCAAGAAGCATTAAAATTATTGCCATCATGACTGAAATCAGTGGTTCGGGAGGGCTACAGGAGACCATAGAACTCAGCAGAGACAGAGATGACAAATCCTAGTGGCATTGTTGTGGCTCTTACAACGACAGCAGCAATGGAAACAGTTGAGTTTTTTTTTAATTAATCACTTTTTTTTCTTGTACATTGTTTAGTGATGTGGTGTTATGTGTTGATTTGCCTGTTTCGTGTCATCTTGTCTTGTCTTCCCCCACCTTGCTTGTTTTGTCTTGTCTTGCCTTGCCTTTTGCTGTAATCTTTGTTGTGGCTGTAGATACTGTTGTTGCTGTTGTCATTGCATTTGATGTTCACCATTGTCTGTTGGTGTGTCTGAGTTTGTCTGGTCTTTAATTTTACATCTGTTTACATAAAAGTGATATTTGACAACAAAAAAAGGGAAACTGTGCATGGATCAGTCTAAGAGTGTAGCAAACAAGTATTTGGACCAGTGTCTCTTCATTTGAGTGTGAACAGACGTTAAATTGAAGTGTGTGTGTGTGTGTGTGTGTGTGTGTGTGTGTGTGTGTGTGTGTGTGTGTGTGTGTTTAAATTTGACGTGTCTGTCTGCCTGGGGCGCACCCTTTTTTCTCAATCTCTTTGCCTAGTGCTGCTGAGCAAGCGTCTCTTTGAACTTAACTGAGAACTATCTACACAGTCTGTCTCCAGCCTGACCGTTGGACGGACGTCGCTTCTCAGTTGTTCTGGTCAATATTCAGGGCTTTTAAGTCTCTCTTGCACACGTCTTTGAGTCACAGCTGTGGTTTACCTGTGGAATATTTTCCCTACACAAGTTCTCCAGAAAGGAGGACTTTAGGGATCCATCTGTCGTCCATGCGCACTACATGGCCTAGCCAGTGCATACGTTTCTGTTTCAGAAGTGTGTACATGCTGGTGCAACTGACTCTTTCCAGGACAGAGTTGCTTTGGACCTTGTACTGCCAGATGATGGTCAGGATGTGTTGGAGGCAATACATGTAAAAAAACCATTGAGCTTTCACTCTTGTCGGGCACGCAAGTCTAGGACTTGCTGCCATACAGGATTGTGCTCATGTGCAGGCTCTGTAGATCTGGATCTTTGTGTGCGCAGTCAGCTTGCTGTTGTTCCATGCTTTCTTTGTCAGTCTGGTCATGGTGGTAGCTGCTTTGCCGATGCATTTATTGAGCTCTGCTTTAAGTAAGAGGGTGTCTGAGATAGTTGAGCCCGGGTGCACAAGTCATGGACGACATCTAGTTCATGGTTGTTGATGCTTATGGGTGGGGGAGAGTCAACATTCTGTCTCATAAATTGTGTTTATTAAGCTAATGGTAAGTCCAAAGTCTTGGCAGGCATTGCTGACGCGAGTCATGAGCTGCTGTATGTCCTCACCCGAGTTGGTGGTTACTGCTACGTTGTATGCAAAGAGGAAGTCACACAAGCACCTCAGCTGGACTTTAGTATCGGCTCTTAGTCTGGAGAGGTTGTAGAGCTTTCCTTCTGACCTGGTTCAGAGGTAGACACCTTCAGTTGCAGGACCAAATACCTGTTTTCAGCATCACAGCAAAGAGGATTCAAAACAGGGTGGGAGCAAGGATGCAATCCTGTTTCACTCCACTCTGTATGTTGAAGGCAGCTGATGTTGAGCCATCAAATATGACAGTGCCTTTCATGTTTTCGTGGAAAGATCTAACATGCTGAGAGAAGTTTGGGCAGACAGTTTGGGAAGGAATCTTTGATGTCTATGAAGGCAACAACGAGTGGCAGCCTTTGGTCCATACATTTCTCCTGATGTTGTTTGAAAGAAAAGAGCATGTCTAAATTGGATCTGTTGGCACGGAAACTGCACTGTCATTCAGGGTGGACTTACTCTGCAAGTACCTGGAGCCTCTTCACCACTACTCATACAAAGACTTTCTCAATGATGCTGATGAGGAATATGCCGTAACAACTATTGGTGTGACAACATTAGCATCCCTCATATCTTGTGGTACTTTATCTCCACTCTAACAGAGGCAGGATATTTTATTCAACTTAGTGATGAGTGTCTCTTTGCAGCTCTTCAGTACTTGCCAGGAATACCATCTTTCCCAGGTGCCTCGCCAAAAGCAAGATAGTTCAGGGCTTTGCTGTGTTCATCTATGGCTGGTTCTCTGTCAAGCTCTTCTAGTTCTGGTAGGCACTCTATAGCCCTCAGGGCATCTTCTGTGACTACATTTTCCTTTGTATATATTTCAGTGCAGTGTTCTACCCAGTGATTGTCTGTTGCTCTCTGCCTTGAATCACCTCCCCAGTAGCTGATTTCAAAAAGGGGCAGTTTTCCTAAACATCACCTGAAAGTTGCCTGTGTCAACTTTGATCTAAATCTGGGAGCAGAGCTGAAGCCAAAAGTCATTGTAGTATTGCCTGGCACACTGCCAGACTTTTTTGCGAGCAGCATGGAGAACCTGGAGGTTCTGCTTGTGGGATTGGTTTTGTGTGCTGTCAGGGCGTTTCTCTTGGCCTTGATGACTGGTGTCATTTCTTCTGAGTGGGCTTTGAACCAATTAACTGACTTGCTGGTCTTTTGCCAAAAGTGGACATGGGGGTGATGTAGACAGCATCTCTGAAGTGTTCATATTGTTTTTGAGCATTTTCAGTGGGTGGGCCAGGGACAGTATCCTCCAATACACGCACATACACCTCCACTTTTACTTCATCAACTGTTTTGCTGAAGTTGATGCGAGGCCGGCCCTTTTTAGTATGATGCAGTCTCTTCCCATGGAGTTTAGTGGGGGGGGGGGGGAGGGTTTTTTTTTCCTAGTTTGGTCTCTGCGATTTCTGTCAATACAGTTCCCTTTTTTTAAATTTCCATTCGTCATTTGGTTTTGTTTCATTTGTTTACCATTCGTCCAGATCTGTCATGAAACAGTTTTGTATTTTTATTTGAAACTCATTACCTTAATTCACATTGTGTGGCCTTGTCATAATCATGTATGATCTTCCTTTTTCCATCTTTCATGCTTGGAGATAGTCTTGCTACTTGCAGCAACAACACAACATAACACAGCACAAGACTACCAAAGTTTATAATGGTAAAAAGGTAAAGGTGTCCCATAAACTATGTGGCATAGGAGAGCAAGGCACCAGAAATCTCAGCTTCTCCAGGGGCCAGCATATTGCGGGTGGTGCCCATTTCCTCTCCCTCACTACTGTACCTTTCCAGACCCTAAAGAGGGAAGGTACTCATTTACAGCTGAGTGAACTAGGGGACTGTACTGAAGCTTAGGTGCAAAATCGGTCACCCATCCACTTTGCAACCATGCTCATTGCTGCGTAACCTTAGCTTGGAGAAAGTGAGTGCTCTGATCTGATCACTAAGCTATCCTGTCCTCACCAGGGAATATAGTACTACAATTATTAAAAACAAAAGTACACACTGTTCTATAACAGGTACAACCCCATTGGATTGTTCTTTCTGGTGGTGGAGAATGTTGTAGCCATGGACACAAGCCAAGAGATGCCACAACAAATCTCCTTTTTTGTCACGGTAATATCAGGAATGGTGATACACAGCCTCTTCATCATGCCTTTCATCTGCTTTGTCGTCTGTCGTCAGAATCCCTACGTCTTCATCGGTAACATTATGAATGTTTTGGTCACTGCTCTGGGTACTTCATCTAGGTCAGATTTTTCCCCCTTATTTTGTTGTGTTGTGTTGACTTTCAGTTAGTTTTTGTTTGGTATGGTTTACTTTCTGAACTCTTTTGTCACGTGGGTTAATTGATTGGTTTCTGTTTGGATGCTTTCGGTTGCCTTAAAAACAAGGTTAGACAATTGTGTTGTCAAAATTGAGTGATTTTTGCACTTTTCTTTCTATTTCAATTCTGACCTTTTTGTGTTTTTTTATGTCATGTTTTTTTTCTTCTTTCATTTTTGTTTCTTTTTGTTTGTTTCTTCAACATTGTCATTTCTTGTGGTGGAATTTTATGCATAATTATGTTCTACGTTAAGTATTATTTATGGATGTTGTTGGTATTATTGTGTGTGAAATACATGTTTACGTTTGGATTCAAAGTTTTAGTTAGACATAGTATTTAAAGTGCAATAATGAATGAATGAATTGAAAAAGAAATGAATGATCTTTGATAAACAAAATTAAGATTTTATGTCAAGCCCAATCATTCAATCAGTCATTTTAAAAAGATACATTATAATATCAATAAAACATGAACATAGATGTTGTAAAGTTAAAAACACATAGGGGGAATAAGCCCCAACACACACAATACTGATTAATTCACAGAAAAATCTTAATATTTAAGTACACACTACCATCAATCTACTCATTTAAACTCTCTCTCTCTCTCTCTCTCTCTCTCTCTCCTCTCTCTTCTCTCTCTCTCTCTCTCTCTCTTCCTTAAGCACACACACACACACACACACACACACACACACACACACACACACACACACACACACACACACACACATGCATACATTTTTTTTCTGAATACAGAAATCGTAATACACATACTTGCATACTGTCTGTCAACACTAGTATCAGGTTTGACATCACAGCAGGTGTCTCCTCTTTAATGCCCTGGCTGTTTGCACTCGTGACAGACCACCTCGTTGACACACACCGACACATGATGGTTGGGCTGCAGACAGTAGAAACAGATGACGATAATTATTTTGCGAAAGTACTTTTACTCTTTGTAGTAAATGTTGGAAGTGAAGGGGCCAGCTTTGAAAGTCTTTTCAAGACGGACTGTGGGGACTTTGATGGCAAATCTTCCCGTTTTAAATCTGGTTAGTTTATTGTCAGCGTTTCTATAGCACTTCTATTTGGTGTGCTGACACCCGACTTTTTCTAGGGAATGTTCAATTTCACTATTGGCGATAGATATAAGAATGTCAGCCTCCCAAACTTTGGTGGCCACTTTTTCCTCCCCCCCCCCCCCCCCCCCCCCTCCCTCATGCAAGATAAAAGGTCAGTGAATTGTAGAGCAGTATTATGTACGGTCATACCTTTCATCAGCAGATCATTTCTTGCCTTCTTGGATGTCGGTAGATTCGCCAAAGGCTTGGACGTTCTGTGCACCGACCATGGTGTGTTGCCCATGACTGTTGTCCGCTCCTCAGCCAAACACAGCTCCAGACCAGTTACATGGTTCTCTTGGGAACTAGAATTGTCTCTAACTTCCACAAAAATCAGTAGAACACACATCATAATGAGATTTATAAACAATAGAAAGAAGTAGAAAAACGCGCACAAGGCTTTGTAATACAAAGCAAACATGAGCAAGGTCCAGGACCAGCCAGCCAAAGAAAAGTGGCCAAAAAAACTAAGTCCAAAAATAAATGAAACTTGAACGATGAGAGCTGTGAACTCTAACTTCAGAGTTGTCACTCACCCAATCCAGGCAGGTACACTTGCTATGAACTTTAGTGAGATGGAGGTAGGATGTAATTGAGATGGGTGTGTGTGTGTTGTGTGTGTGTGTGTGTGTGTAAGTGAGCGGAGTGTTTATGAGAACACACGCTCACCTAAAATGTATGTAGGCTACAATTATTAAAAGGTATAGTACAATGGAGACGAGATAGCTCAATGGTCAGAGCACTCGCTGTCCCCCAGCCATGATTAAGCAGTATCGAGCGTGGTTACCAGTTGAATGGGTGACCTTTGCTTGCCTTGGCTTCAGTACAGTCCCCCACAATTCACCCAGCTGTAAATGGGTACCTGCCCTCTTTAGGGACAGGGAAGGTAAAGCCGTGAGGGAGAGGAGATTGGTGCCACCCTCAATATGCTGCCCGCTAGAGAAACTGAGGTCTCTGATGCCTCGCTCCCCTACGACCACATAGCTTATGGGACACCTTCACCTATACTTTTTTATATGCATGTAGGGTTCTGTGTCTCGGCACACACTATGCGTTCTTGCATAAGAGCATACTTCCTGTGTCTATTGTATCGCCTAACATATACACACCTTCTATCTGCGTGCATAGCTATTTTCAAGTACCTCGCTCTATAGCCAGCCTTGTTCTGGCTTTAGAAGAATGGGTTATCCTTTAACTGAAAATACAAAGTTCCTGCTAAGAGCTTGCTATGGATAAAAAGTGTGTTAACATAACCCTTTGAAACATAGCAAACATTTTAATGTAAACCCTAATGCTTTGTTGGTTGAAACATAGCAAACATTCTAATGTAAGACCCTAGTGCTTTGCTGACACCAACAACTGACATATTTGTGACGCTCCTCCACATAAGGAGTCGCAATGCACCAGAGGTCAGTTTTTAGTTATTGACAAGTTATTAATCTGCAATAAAAAGGCTATTAAATACAAAAAACAGCTTGAAAATCTGACAATTCTGTGTAAAGTTATTACAAATTGAAATGATAGACTACAGGATGTGACAAAATGAGAAACGGGCAAGTTTATTTTCATAACAGGTTGTCAGAATGAGGGCTTGGGCATTTTTAAAACACATTTGAAAGCAAAAGGAAAAAAAGAAAGCCATGATATTTCATTACGAGGTAGAATAACGGATATAGTCTAATAATCGATCAAAATCTCAAAATTGACAACTTGACCACCCACCTACCTTTAATGGCTCCTAGCGCAAAATTGTGGGTAATGTGCAAAGCGGCTCATTTCGTGGTGGAGCGTCACAATTTTATGGGGGCCTGTGCTGTGGCATGTTTCAGTTTGGCCACCTTGCCTTTCACCCTCCATGCCTTGGAGCGTGGCAAGATGAGACTGGACTGCCATACCGTGGGCTTCGTGGCTCCCATAGGGGCCTCCATCAACATGGACGGCTCGGCCATCTTCAACACCATCACCGTCATCTTCCTAGGCAGACTGCAGGGTGTCAAGTTTGGCTTCTGGAAGATCCTCTCTCTTGGGTCAGTCTAGCTTACTTACTACCTTGCACTTCTCTGTCTCTGTCTGTCTGTCTGTCTGTCTGTGTCTCTGTCTCTGTCTCTCTGGATATAAAAAAGCTGT
>CM060330.1:15255829-15260829 GCA_030674155.1 Stramonita haemastoma
CAGCAAGGACACGTTGGTCAACAAGCTGTTGTTGAGATATCTGTCTGCTTGGGTGTCTGGTTCCCAAACTGAAACTGAAGAAAGAAAGGCAGGAAGGAAGGAATGCAGGAGGGAATGCAGGAAGTATATCTCATGAGACGCCGGGAGAAATATTTAAGACCAAGTGTTAGAAGAAAAGAAGGGTTGGGAGGAATCTTACTCTTCTATTCAGTTTATTACTCTGATTGACTTTTATCAGCGCTGTGTGTGTTTGTGTGTATCTGTGTTTGTTGACGCACGTGCGCGCGCGCGTGTGTGTGTAACCTGATGGGATACAGACTCTAGAACCTTCTGACACAATGTGTTGTGTTGGAAGGTTTAAAGGGCTAGCAATAAAGAAGGATATAGAGAAGCACGTGGTTGTACTACTTGTACGCCATTTTGTGCTCCAAGACCAAAAGTGCTGGTACTACTTGTTCAAACAGAGCAAGTCTGTTATTTGCAATCTGTCCCTCTCCAGATAGCACAGTGTCTTTTGGGTGTAGGCCTATACCCTTCTGTAGGTAGCACGGTTTGTTATGGGTGTATGATATCCTTATATAGGTAGCACAGTGTGTTATGGGTGTATATCCTTACATAGGTAGCACAGTGTGTTTTGGGTGTATATCCTTATATAGGTAGCTCAGTGTGTTATGGGTGTATATCCTTACATAGGTAGCTCAGTGTGTTATGGGTGTATATCCTTATATAGGTATCACAGTGTGTTATGGGTGTATATCCTTATATAGGTAGCACAGTGTGTTATGGGTGTATATCCTTATATAGGTATCACAGTGTGTTATGGGTGTACATCCTTATATAGGTAGCACAGTGTGTTATGGGTGTATATCCTTATATAGGTAGCACAGTGTGTTATGGTGTATATCCTTATATAGGTAGCACAGTGTGTTATGGTGTATATCCTTCTGTAGGTTAGCATAGTGTGTTATGGGTGTATACCCTTCTGTAGGTATCACAGCGTGTTTGGGTGTATATCTAACTCTAGGTAGCACAGTGTGTTTTGGTGTATATCTTTCTATAGGTATCACAGTGTGTACGGGCATATATCTTTCTGTATGTATCACTGTGTATGGGCTATATATCTTTCTGTATGTATCACTGTGTGTATGGGAATATATCTTTCTGTATGTATCACAGTGTGTACGGGCATATATCTTTCTGTATGTATCACTGTGTGTTTGGGTGTTATATCCTTCTATGGGTAGCACATTGTATTATGGGTGTTCATCCCTCCACATGTGGCCGAGTGTGTTGTGTATGAACATGTTGCATGTCACAAGCATTTTTGTGCCTAAAGTGGATGGGAGTTTTACATGTGTATGAGATGTTATGCTTGCATTTGCACACAGAACCTTGGTTCATAAAAGAGATGTTGAGAAAAGTGGGTTCAATACCCAAGCACCTCAAAAAGACACCTAAACGGAGACTGGAACCCTCATCCTCACTGACCATCGTATCACGAATTCGGTTTTCTATCCACTAGACTACTCTTGTCCTCTCGGCCATCGACCTAAGTACTATATGACATTTCTTTTGTTCCTCGGCTAGAAGTCCAAAGTTCACCAATTGTGAGAATGTTTGATCTGCAACCAATTTTGCTAGCAATCAAGGTAGATACATCATGACTTTGGGGATGATTGTAAACGTGCATTAGTGTGACATGCGTTTTGGGGTATTTTATGGGTTTTTTTTAACATTGTACTTTTGCAATTTTGTGTCATCTTGTTTTGCCAGCTCAAAGGCCCATCTCTTCCAAAAGGAAGGAATGGTTTTAGCATGTATGCAAGACATTCTGCAAGCGTTTTCACACGATACTTCGGTTTATAGTCTCATCCGAAGGAGGACTTTTCGGTGAGCAGATTCAACACTGGTATTAACTGCATAGAGAAAAATCCGCTTGAACAGGTGTATCGGTGTTGATTGGAACCTGAGACGATCCCAGGCCGTTAAATTGCATGTGCAATGCACCAGTGGGCTATCCGCCCCTCCCTATATTATGTGTAGAACACTGACATCTTGGGCTTGCATCATAAGGTAGAGAAGAGTGGGAAGGCGTTGGTGTTGACTTTGTTCTTGCATGCGTATGCATTATGAAAACCTCAAATTTCCAGACTATGAATTGTTTTTTGTGTGTGTTTCGTTTTCTTTTGAATGATACATTTTTTCTTGTTTTAAGACTATGTCTAATTGTATCTGGTTCATCGTTTATTGTATAAAATTGTCCTCTGAACTTGTCAACTTTCGATAATAAAGATGCATTTAAATTTGTATCTTTGAGTCTTAGCCCTGTGCTCTGTCCCACCATTCCCAAACTACTCCACTCCTTTCATCACTACACACGCATGCACGCACGCACGCACGCACGCACGCACGCACGCACGCCCGCACACACACACCACACACACACACACACACACACACACACACACACACACAACACCAAAGAAGTTTGAGTAGAATTCCATGAGGGAAGGTTGACAGAGACGGATCACGGAAGGACATGTGAGATGTGTATGCCCAGGAGAATGCCATACTTTACAGTCTTGCATCATTAAAAAAAGCAATGATCTACTTACGTTTGTAATCTTGTCCTTATTTACAAACTGGACGTAGATTACACATCTTGAAAAAGAGCAACCAATATCAAACATGATTAATTGCCTTCTGTACTCTGTTTTAAGATTACTCTGTAAAAAAAAAAATTACCCTTCTCTATTTGAGCAAGTATGGTCTTTAGATTATCGCTGAAAAGGTCAGTTATTGGTATGTCACAAGAGGCTAGCTTTGATTTTTGGCTGACATTTGGAGCAGTCACAATGCTGTTCCTCCTGTCCACTGCAATATCATAGGATGGTTTAGTAATAAAAGCAACTGCATCCATGATAGATTGAGGTGTTTTCTGTTTTCAGGGGATTTGCTTTCTACCATTTCATTGTTGACCTTCAGCAAAGCGCAAGTACTTTTGTGAGCAGCCACGCTCTTTTTTTTTTTTTACTAGGAAGGTCATGGCCGCTTGTATCATGGTCTAGTGTGACCCAAATTTTAGAATTTTACCTTGGAGACTTTGACAGGGCAATCTCCTCACATATTATGCTTATCTTGTTTTTCTTTCATTTTTTTTCTGGCATTTTGGCTTTTTGCATTTTTGCAATAATGTGAGTCGACTTTTCTACCACGTCAGGCCCTTTATCTTCATCAGATTTGTATTCATTTCCAATGTCACTAGCATGCCAACATTCTCATCACTACATTTTTTTGGTTTATCTATGATCAAATCTTCAATCTCGTCCTCCATATCAGAAGAGGAAGTATCCTTTCTTTTTTTCGCTTGTTTGAAACTGGGGCACACCCATCAAACAAACCTATTGTGCATGCATTGTTTCACAGTTTGGACCCAGATTTCTACTATTATTTTGTCTGTTTCAAACTGGCCAAATTCTCTATTCTGGACCTTTATTTCTTCCCAATCTTTATAAGGGAAGAAAATAATCTCAGTTTGAGAATGAACATGTCTATAATGTTCCTGGTTTGAGATTATAAGAGTATACATTCGTCACTCAGCAAATCATCATTGTTGTGTTCAATGACCACTTCAGTAGCCATCATGAATTTTTTTTTTTTACCATAGCACAGAAAGGACAATAATTCAATAAAATCGAATGTCATAAACAAACAGGATTTGTTTTAGGACAAAAAACTTGCTTGATAGTAAGGATGGTCTTGATTATCAATTTTAATCAGAGAACATGAAGAAGAGAGACTACAGCATGGCTTCTGGAAAAATCATGAAATGGTCTTCTTCCGGTATGCGCATCTCACAAATCACGTAGTTTTGGAAAACTGACCCGAAATGGAAGCTGAGAACTTTTAAAACCCTTGACATTGGCTCTGCCAGACTCCTATTCTCTTGGGGGTGAGGAGTGAACATAAATGTCAGCAGTTTGTGTGGTTTTTTTTCACTATGCATCTGTCAGTCCTACAAGCTCTGTCTGTAGACAAAGAGACAGAACTCCAACAGGAACTACAGCTCCTTACACAAAACAAACGTGTAACGCTGCAATGGATCTCTGTCCACGGTGGTGTACCTGGTGACAATAGGATGTTGAACTTGCAAAACATTGTGCACAGAAAGACAGTGCAAAAGCAGCATCACCTATAAAAAGAAAACAATCATCAAATCAATGGTTTGACAACCAAAGCAGAAATGATGACTACCACCACTTCTAAGACTCCCTACTGGGTACAACAAGCTAAATCACCAACATCCCTAAAGCTGAAACACATTCATTCTCACCTGTGTGTTGTGGTAAAGAAAACCAGACAGGCAAGCACATCCTTCAGAGGTGCATGCTAAACAGTGACTTGAGGAAGATTGTGTGGCCGACGAAGATAACCTGCAAACCAAGCTGTACAGCATACAAGAGGTGCTGGAAAGGACATGCCATTATTTCTCCAGGACATATCTGACAGTGAAAAGCAAACAAGATGAGAAGATGAAGAACCCTCATGAATGTAGGGGTCATCGCATAATTGATATTCCATTTCCACCTGCATGTCCAGATAGCGAAGAACAGAAGAAAAAATACATATTTACCCAGACATATGCCTGTGCATACAAGTTATATATAAACATGCTATCTTGCAGCATACTTCCAATAATTTTGTTTTACTCGTTTTGACAAGAAAAGGACAAAGTTATGCATGGATTAACTAAACCATTCTAATTATCAAGCACTCTACATATGTCCAACTTCAAGCATCAACAAACAGAAAAAAATCAAATGTTCTTTAACCTTTCCTTGAAATGAAAAGTGAAAAACCTCTGGCATTATACAAACTGCCATTGCTGCAACTATTTTAGTTACACTTTATGTTACCGAGTTAAGATATAATCTACTACAAGTATCACTTTGTATGAAGTCTGAAGGCAGGTTCCAGATCAGGTTGCTGAAGGCCTTTAG
>CM060330.1:15265829-15270829 GCA_030674155.1 Stramonita haemastoma
AAGATCGCATGCACACGGGAACAGGACGTGAAAAAAGTACATGGGTACTTATTCCATTATCTTCGAAATGAAAGAATAACAGAAGCATAATTTAAAAAACTGCATCTCGATTTAAGGCAAAAATGATCTATGAAGCCAGAGTATAACAGACTATTTTGCAAGGTACTTTTTTTTTTTTCAAACCAGCCATACTCGTAAATATTTCCATCCAATGTGTCCATGATGTCGTATGTTTGAATCTCGATGGTGTCAAGTGAAATAAGGCTGGGTATATTTGCCGTCTCCGAAGTCAAATTCAAGTGCAGACCTGTCAGTGCCTTAGTTTTAAAATTGATTTATTTGTATCTTATTTTATTCTTTCATATCGAGGATCATGGAGAAGCACTCATGTGCTTTTTTCATCCAGTCCCCGTGTGTATGCCGTTGTGTAAATATTGTCATCTGTTCCCACCGGCACACAATGGCCTACCCTTACGAAAAGCGGAACAGGATTTAACGTGTGTGCAAGATGTTCTGCCTACGTTCGCACACGGGACCGCGGTTTACAGTCCCATTCGAAAGGCTTCTGGGGAAAGTTGAGTCAGCATTGATGTTAGCTCCAGGGGAAAAATCCCCTTGACCGGGAATCGAACTCAGGTCGTCAAATTGCGAGTAAATGCTCTGACCATTAGGCTATCCCGTCCCACTTCGTGTATATATACACATGCAGAAAATTAAATATGCACGTTAGAAATCCCGTAATTTATGTCAGCAGTCTGGTTAAATAAACCATCCGTTGAATTTACTTTGCCCATAGGGTAAAATGTAGTATTTAAGCAGCCTCTTTTTAGAGGCCACATTGCCACTGTCTGACTGTGCTGTGCTGTCGTCGCCGAGACGCGGCAGATCAAATAATAAACACTTCTTCCCTCGAGTCTTCTGTTGCCCAGTTGCTATGAATTGTTGTTGCTTGAATATTGATGTTCCACTCTTTCCCTCACCTGTCTTATTTCTTGCCTCAGTACCGTCGCATAGGTTTTGTGTGTGTGTGTGTGTGTGTGTGTGTGTGTGTGGGGTGTGTGTGTGTGTGTGTGTGTGTGTGTGTGCGTGCGTGTGTGTCTTGGTTTTTTTTTCGCTTATTTTGTTCTTCCTTTCTTTTTTTATGTTTGTTTTTGTTTGTTTTTTTTACCGTTTTATTTATTTATTTATTTATTTATTTATTTATTTATTTATTTGCAGGAATATGCTACCGAATAATCTGGTAGATATGACTTTTCGAAAGGTACAGTATTTTAAAGCAAATACCAGGTATCTATCCCCACCCCACCCCCCACCCCCCACCCCCCACCTCTCTCTCTCTCTCTCTCCTCTCTCTCTCTCTCTCTCCTCTCTCTCTCTCTCCTCTCTCTCTCTCTCTCTCTCTCTCTCTCTCTCTCTCTCCTCTCTGTCTGTCTCTCCCCCTCTCTCTGTCCCTCCTCTCTATGTTATCTATTAAGAATAACTGATTATCATTTTTTGTTATGAAGACAAGACATCTGTCATATGCAGTTTTCCATTTCACTCTTTCTGCAAAGCTAATAACACTATGTTACTCAGTTCATGTCTATATTTAAAAAAATAAATAAATAAATGAAAAGTACAGAGATAATTGCCATTCCCAAATAAGAGTGACAAAAGATTGGTTTATTGCAATAAGATGAAGAGAGAAAGAACGAATAAGTGAATGAATGAACATCGGGGACAAAAAAAACCAACAACAAAAAAACCGCACACAATAATAGATCACAAACAACAAAATCATATTGAGATCTAAACAACCGACTACAACCAACCTTCTCTTTAAAACGACAACACACACTCACACACACACACACACACACACACACACACACACACACACACACACACACACACACACACACACACACACACACACACACACACACACCACACAAGAAGAAAGACAGACAAACAAAAGAGACAGAGAACGACAGACTGATCAACAAATAGACAGAGATAAGAGAAAATAGCTTGCGAATAGTTTAAAACCAATCAACTGATGCATAGAATAAAGCTGCAAATTTGCGTTTCTCTGGTGTGCACGAAACAATATCCTGATTATGATGACTGTGCTTTTTTTTTTTTAGCCCACTTGAATTTTCCTACCTGAAGAAAACGAACACTAGGCTATGCCTACCTACTACCACACACATGCGCGTGCCAATACACACACACACACACACACACACACACACACACACACACACACACACACAACATATATAATATATATATATATATATATATATATATATATATATATATATATATATATATATATATATATATATACTATACACACACACACACACACACACACACACACACACACACACCACACACACAACACACACACACACACATGCATGCAAGCTTACCCAAGTTTTTTTTTTTTCCTTTGTCTTCTTTTGTATGTGCAGTTCAATGATTTTCTCATGGTCAGATGTGGGTTTTTTTTTTGTTTGTTTTTTTTTTAAATCATTCGTTCAACTCAACAAGCAAACACACTTACATTTCACTTATATTACCTCCTTCCCCTCTCTAGTCTAAAATCACTTGTTAGTGGATAGACGTTAAAACGAAGACACACACCTACTACCTCTTCTGTCTTGCTATTCCAGTACGCGACGGCGCTGAAAGAAAAAGAGGTTCCTACGTCTTCAGCAACCCACAAAAATGCTACAAATGGAAATTCTGTCTCCGCCAATAGTAGGTAGTACTTCTTTGTGTGTGTGTGTGTGTGTGTGTGTGTGTGTGTGTGTGTGTGTGTTGTGTGTCTGTGTGTGTGTGTGTGTGTTGTGTGCGTGCGTGCGTGCGTGTGTGTTTATTTTATTTATATACTTTTTCTTTTATATCGAGGATAACGGAATAAGACACTCAATGCTTTTTTATTTTTTTTTATATTTTTTTTTTACATCCACTCGCCTGTGTGCAGACAGTTTTTATAATGTTGTCATCTGTTTCCGTGGTGTGTGTGTGTGTGTGTGTGTGTGTGTCTGTTGTGTGTGTGTGTGTGTGTGTGTGTGGTGTGTGTCTGTGCGGGTTGCACGTGTGTGTGTCTGTGTGTGGTGTGTGTGTCTGTGTGTGTGTTCTTCAATTTCACGTCTATTCACATTATGACACGAGAAGGTAAACAATCACAAAAAAGAGTTACTTAAAGAACTGTCTAACTAACGTGAGTATAATATGTAATAAAAATAATTTACATACTAAATAACCGTAAAACACATGTAACTTCAACACTGGAAAAAAATCCAATTATCTAAATATTATTTCAGGTTGGGTAAATTTTTCTGTCTCAAATCAGTAAATGACACATTCGCTTGCACAACAAAAAAAGTATTGATACAACTTGTCTTTCAACAACAAAGCATTTCACGAGCAATGTACAATTATTTAAAACTTTATGCAAAGATGTCTCACAATGGTAGGAAAATGCTTTTTTTAACACTTGACAGTCGAAAAGAATAATATAAGTGTTTGGAATTGTACCCCACCACACACACACACTGCAACATATTTTTTTTAAGAAAATTTTGTATGGAAACTTTTAACTTCAGTCTATTAATGTGTGTTGTGTGTGTGTGTGTGTGTGTGTGTGGTGTGTGTGTGGTGGTTGCGTGGTGTGTGTGTGTGTGCGTGTGTGCGTGTGTGCGGCGTGCGTGTGGTGGTGCTTGCTGTGTTGTGTGTGCGTGCGTGCGTGCGTGCTTGCTTGCTTGCTTGGTGTGTGCGTGCGTGCGTGCGATGCGTGCGTGCGTGCTCGCGCGTGCATGTGGTGCGTGCGGCGTGGCGGCGTGTGCGCGCGTGCGTGCGTGTGTGTGTTCATTATGGCAGACACAGTCTATGTTCCTGAGATAGAGTCAGTGAAAGGAGTGAACCTGTTGGGCGTCATCACCATCTCTTACATCGCGGGCATGCTCATCACCCGCTTAGGGTCCATGACCTTGACCCTCAAAGTGTTCTTCGAAGCCATCTACGACGTCACCAAGATTCTGATCAGCATTGTGGCTTGGTGAGCCATACGTGCATGACTTAGGGTGTGGTAGGTAGGGTTGGGTTGGGTGAGGTGGGGTGTGGGGAGAGGTAGGGTGGGGGTTTAAGTCGTACGTCTCCCCCTCCCTCCCTCGCCCCTCAAGACCCTACCCAGTAGGATGGATGCCAGGGGTTGTCAGTATATTTAAAAAAAAGCAATCCCAATGTTTGGAAATTCTATGTTAGGGATTTCCCTCTTTTCTATGTCTTTCTTTTGCCTTGCCTCTGCCTTGTTCTTTTCTCTCTCTCTCTCCCTGTCACTTTCTTCCTGTATGTTTTCTGTCTTCTTGATTTATTTATTTATTTTATTTTTTAATTCTTTTATATCGAGGATGATAGAATAAGCACTCATGTGTTGTTGTTTTTTTACATCCAGTCCCCGTGTGTATGCAGTTTTGTAAAATTTTGTCATCTGTTCCCACCGGCACACAGGCCTCCTCTTACGAAAATGGAAAAGGATTTAACGTGTCGCAAGATGTTCTGCGTGCGTTTGCACACGGCTTCGTTTATAGTCTCATCCGGAGATTTTGGAGAGTCATCAATCTTATAGCCCTTTTTTTCCAGAAGGACTAAAAGATGAAAGTTATCTCCACACACAATGTCAGATGTACTGGGCCTGATTGTCAGGCGCTTAACTGCAGCGCAAACTTTTTTTTTTTGGTTTGTTTTTTTTCTCGCTTATATGACAGTGATGTTGTTTGAGTATTTTGCGATAAAGAGGAAAAAGAAGACATTTTTTGTTGTTGACACTTATATCTTCATTCAGTCATCATCGCCATCATCGTAGTTGTTGTCATCATAGTTACACAGCAGCAACAGTGGCATTAGTAATTGTAGCAGAAACAGCAAAGTAAATTTGTAGTAGTAGTAGACACTAGTACAGCAGCAGCAGTACTAATAGTTAGACGTAGTAGCAACAGCAACAACAG
>CM060330.1:15278329-15293329 GCA_030674155.1 Stramonita haemastoma
AGCAGGATGTGACAAAATGAGAAACGGGCAAGTTTATTTTAGTAACAAGTTGTCAGAATGAGTGCTTTGGTATTTTCAAAACACATTTATAAAGCAAAAGGAATAAAAATGATCCTTGATATTTCATTATAAGATAAATAAACAGATCTAGTTTAATAATCATCAAAATCCACAAATTGACAACTTGACCCCACCTGCCTTTAAAGGCTCCTAGCGCAAAATTGGTAATGTCTAAGCGACTCATTTCGTGGTGGAGCGCCACAATATATATAAATTATATTCTTCAGAGAGACAAAATGAATGCTTATAGCGCAGGAAACGTAACCATACACGACTATCGTTATAGTTGTTACCTCCCTTTGACCGTATAGCGTTCAATCGCTTATCATTGTTTCGAACCCGGACCGTGTGTGTGTGTGTGTGTGTGTGTGTGTGTGTGTGTGAACATATTTCATAGCGCATTAAAGATATTCTTTGTTGCTTTTCTCAAAACAGCTGACTACGAATTAATTCAGCGCCCTTGGCTATAGAGGCTTTAAAATGCTGATGCCAATAAATGTGTCAAGTGTCAGACTCTCTCTCTCTCTCTCTCTCTCTCTCTCTCTCTCTCCTCTCCTCTCTCTCTCTCTCCTCTCTCTCTCTCTCTCTCTCTCTCCTCTCTCTCTCTCTCTCTCTTCTCTCTCTCTCTGCGAACGCACGCAGAACATCTTGCGCACACGTTAAATCCTGTTCCGCTTTTCGTAAGAGTAGGCCATCGTGTGCCGGTGGGAACAGATGACATTTACAAAACTGCATACACACGGGGACTGGATGTAAAAAAGCACTAAAGTGCTTATCCCATTATCCTCGATATAAAAGAATAAATCAAATCAAATCTCTCTCTCTCTCTCTCTCTCTCTCTCTCTCCTCTCTCTCTCTCTCTCTCTCCTCTCTCTCCTCTCTCTCTCTCTGTCTTTGTCTCGTCTGTCTTCTGTCTCGTGTCTCTCTGTTCTGTCTGCTGTCTCTCTGTCTCTCTGTCTCTGTCTGCTCTGTCTCTGTCTGTCTCTCTCTCTCTCTCTCTCTCTCTCTCTCTCTCTCTCTCTCTCTCTCTCTCTCCTCTCACTCACACCACCTCACCACACACACACACACACACACACACACACACACACACACACACACACACAACACACACACATGCAACACACACACACACACACATACATCACAGAGAGAGAGAGAGAGAGAGAGAGAGGAGAGAGAGAGAGAGAGAGAGAGAGAGAGAGAGAGAGAGAGAGTTGATTTGATTTATTCTTTTATATCGAGGATAATGGAATAAGCTTTCTTGTGCTTTTTTTTCATCCTGTCCCCGTGTGTATGCAGTTTTGTAAATGTCATCAGTTCCCACCGGCAAACGATGGCCTACTCTTACGAAAAGCGGAACAGGATTTAACATGTGCGCAACATGTTCTGCGTGCGTTCGCACACGGGGCCTCGGTTTAAAGTGTCATCCGAAGGACGAGACTTTAAAGAGAGAGAGAGAGAGAGAGAGAGAGAGAGAGAGAGAGGAGAGAGAGAGAGAGAGAGAGAGACAGAGAAGACAGAAGACAGACAGAAGAAGACAGAGACAGACAGAACAGGCAGCAGGCAGACAGACAGACAGACAGACAGACAGACAGACAGATCTAATAGACAAGTAAACTAATCAGTCAGTCCCCTAATCGCTCGTGTGCGAACGCATGCAGAACATCTCGCGCTCTCGTTAAAGCCTGTTCCGCTTTTCGTAAGAGTAGGCCATCGTGTGCCTGCGGGAACAGATGACATGATTGACAACAAAAATACTGCATCACACGGGGACTGGATGTAAAAAAAAATAGCACATGGGTGCTTATCCCATCATCCTCGATATAAAGGAATAAAATAAAATAAACTAAAATAAATAAAATAAGATAAAATCACACACCACACACACACACACACACACACCACACACACACACACACACACACACACACACACACACACACACACACACACACACACACACACACACACACACACACACACACACACACACACACACACACAACACACACACACACACACACACACACACACACACACACACACACACACACACACACACACACACACACACACACACACACACACTCAGAGAGAGAAAGAGAGAGAGAGGGGGGGGAGAGAGGGGAAGAGAGAGAGAGGAGAGGGAGGGAGAGGAGAGAGAGAGAGAGAGACAGACAGACAGACAGACAGACAGACAGACAGACAGACAGACAGACAGACAGACAGACAGAGAGAGAGAGAGAGAGAGAGAGAGAGAGAGAGAGAGAGAGAGAGAGAGAGAGAGGAGAAGAATCTAATACTAATAAGCAAGTAAGTAATCAAATCAAATCAGTCCCTCTAACCAACCCCTCTAACGATGCAGCTCTCTCTCCCATTCTTGCCCTCCTCACAGAGGCCGTTTCAGGGCGGTGATCAGTGTCCTCAACGACGCTTACAGAGGCAGGGCATCGTCCATCGACAACCCCGAACACCCAGCTCCTGCTCCTTTCCAGATGAGCCAGAGACGGCAGAACGCAACGCCTGGAGTCGACAGCCTCTCCTCGAACAGTAAGCGAGACCGGAAGTAAGCTGTCCTCAGACTAGCGCGTTCCCACAAGGCAGCGGAGTAAGGAGCTTCGTGGAACGGAGATAGGCAGGACGCTTCCAAGAGGAACAACAGCTATGAGAGAAAGACTGATTCTACTACAGTGGTTGTTTGTTGCTGATCATGATGCTGATATTACTGCTGCTGCTGCTGCTAATGATGGTGATGGTGATGATGATAAAAAAGATGCCCAGTAGTTAGTTCTTCATGTTTTATTGTGGTGTCTCGAGTTAGCTTTAGGGAGCGTTAGTACTTGTCATTTCATCTAACAGCCTCTGAAGCCGGAATGTGGCTCCCTGTGTGGCAAGGTATTTGAAAGATGTTCTACCAGTGTAGCTTGGTGTGTGTGTGCGTGTGTGTGTGTGTGTGTGTGCGTGCGTGGTGTGTGGTGTGTGTGTGTCGTGGTGTGTGTGTGTGTGTGTGTGTGTGTTTGATTTAAACAATAATGGACAATTGTAGTACCTTTTTTTTTTTTTTTTTTTTTTTGGCAATGCACTGTTCTCTAATGTTGGTGTATTCTGGGTACACTAATACAAAGTGGATTTCTGTTTCCGTTCGCACGACACTGAATACAATTTTCGGACACATAAGGTCTGCTTCCGATAGTTTATTACTGAAATGCAGTCTATGCACTTTGAGAGACACGTAGGCATAATCGTATCAGAGGATTCCTTGCTTTTATGTGTTTGATATGTTGCAAGAAAAAGGGTACACAAACGTTTGATTGAAATGTTGAGTGTATTGTGTCTTTCATGTCTTGGATATTTTCTGTACCTTCTTGAACATGCACAGTAGTTAAAAGTTCTTTCAGGAATGTTAATAAACTTGTTCCCGTTACCTACTCCTTGATTTTCCCCAGCATAACTAAAACCATTCCGGTACAGGAAGAAACACATTGACGAATCCCATGATCTCTTGTTCCTTTCATGCAAAAGAAGTGACATCTTATAAGCCTTTAATAGGATTCCGTCCCATTTCTTATTCAAAAAATTATTAACCAGAATTTAACTTAGTGTATATGTTAACAAAGAGTGGTTATCTGCCTGATTCCCGTAAACAATGTCATTAGGAGTTCTCGTGCTAACATTTAGAAAGGGCTTGATAGCAAGAGGTGTACACGTTCAACAATTTCAGGTCAGTATCTCACCCCAGACCTCTGGCCCATAGGACAACATGGGCTGTATTTATGTGTCAAATAATTTGAAAAATATCTTGAGATTTTACCCCCAGTGAATTAGTGGATCAGAATGCTAATGCCTTTTCTAGTACAGTTTGCCATAACAGTCAGAGCACGGGAAAATAACAATCTAGTGGACAGAATTACACCAAGATATATTGTGTATGCATTAAAGTCTTCATGCAATCAATACTATAGAACCATATTTCATTGAATGGTAATGGCCACCATTTCTAAAACAACTGTATTCGATTGCTAATCAACCCTTAGACATAGTTTTTGTGCTGCCTAATGAAGAAATTCAGTTGCATTTGTAACCACATAACAGTATCTGACAGAAGAATAAAATCATTAGCAAACATCAATATAAAAGTTTCAAAAAGTCTAATTTATTGGATGCCATGTCTCCCATGCTGGGAAACGTTTTTTGCTAGTTCATCAATAAGCATAAAAAAACAATGCAGGGCTACATGTTTCTCCTTGTTTGACTCCCAGTGGACCTTAAAAGACTCTTAACATCAACCCCCCCCCCCCCCCCCCCCTTATAACCCTGACCTTATATTTTACAATATTATACATACTAACTATTGCTTTAGACATTCTGCTTTTTCCCTTACGTCCTTTCTTTTCTAGAACATTCCACAGGTTAGTCCTATCCAGAGTCAAAAGTTTTCCTAAAATCAATAAAGACTACGTATAACTTTCTATGATAAACCAGTCGTTTTTGTATTATTGTAAGTATTGCAAATATGTGGTTGATTGTTCTACACATTTTACGGAAGCCTGCTTGGTACACTCCTACCAAGTATTTTCCTCAATCCACTCATTTAAACGATTGTTAAGTTTCTGGCTGTGTGACTTGCTTGAGATATTCAAAAGAGATATTCCTGTAATTGTCTGTGTTGTTTATATCGCTCTTTTATGCAATGGCTGTATTACAGATTCTGTCAGGATAAAGGATGTGCTCTTGTAGAAAATGATTCATTGAAAAGCTTTGTTAGACAGTACAAGAGATGAAGCACAGTTTTTAAAGAATTGACCGATGACACCATCAGACCCTTCAGATTTGCCATTCCTTAATATTCTTATAGCTGCATAAACCTCATTTTCGGATATATCCTATTCTAGCCTTGCAGTGTTAAAAGTTAGGTTATTGTTTATTTCAGGTAGGTCAGAGCTCCTTACCTCTGTCTCTTCTTGATCATTAAACAATTTATGAAAATGTTCAAACCAGTGCTCCTTATTTATAGAGTTAGTGTTCCACTTTTTGTGCTAAAATACTTCTTAATTTTAAGCCAAAGCACAATAGGGCTCTCAGTATTTTCTTATAGTGAGCTGAGTAATTCACTGTGGTGCTTTGCCTTATTTTCGTAATAATTCTTTATAGTATCTACGATTTTTATGCCACAATGTATTGTGATTAGGGTTGTTAATATTATTGAATTTTCTTAAACTTTGCCAAACTAATTTTCTACTCTCTCTATGCATTCTTTATCAAAGCATGTTTTAGATTTTTTTCCTACCCTATATAAATGACTGTTTTCAAACATGAGCCTAATTTAAGATGACCTTCATTAAATTTGGTAACTGAATCATTAATGTTTGAATTTATTGACCATTCTGCTACGTCAAAAACTGTGTCACTTCATGTAAACTAATTTTCTGTAAAAACTCATCTGCTTTCTCTTTTTTCCATGTAAATTTATTTAATTTGAAACAATCAAGTTTTGTTTCAAGATTTTTTATTGGTCATCAGTTGTAAAAGAGCTCAACTGGCATATGTTTTGACTCAATGGTTTGCCCAACATTCATTCTCAGTGGAAACTGTAGTAATGTCTTTGACATAATAAAATGGTCAACAACACTACATCCAGTAGAAGAAATGGAAGTGAAACTGGCAGAATTGACATCCCCAAATTAACCATTCATTTACCTCATTCAATACCCCGCAAACTCTTTACACTGATCTTTACATTCCAAACTCTTTACCTTTACCTCACAAACACTTTACACTGATCTCTACCTCACAAGCTCTTTACAATGATCTTTACCTGACAAACACTTTACACTGATTTTTTCCTCACAAACTCTTTACAATGATATTTACCTCACAAACACTTTACAATGATCTCTACCTCACAAACACTTTATACAGATCTCTACTTTACAAACTATTTACACTGATCTCTACCTCACAAGCTCTTTACACTTATTTACCTAACACGCTCTTTACACTGATCTTTACCTCACCAACTCTTTACACTGATCTTTACCTCATCAACTCTTTACACTTATCTCTACCTTACAAACTCTTTACACCGATCTTTACCTCACCAACTCTTTACACTGGTTTACCTCGCAAACTCTTTACACTGATCTTTACCTCACAAACACTTTACACTCATCTTTACCTCACAAACTCTTTACACTCATATTTACCACACAAACTCTTTACACTGATCTCTACCACACAAATTCATACCGTGCGTTATTGCTTTGCTCATGTAATGACGTGCTCTCCCCAGGAAAAGCAGCCCGAATTTCATGCAGAGACATCTGCCGTGACCTAGTGGTATACAATACAATACAATACAATACAATACAATACAATACAATACAATACATACGATACAATACAATACAATACAATACAATACGATATAATACAATACAGCACATTACAATACAATATAATGCTGACTGCCTCAAAAGTCCCAATCAGACTAGACACCCACCCACGTCCTGCACATGCACCCACGAAAATAACCCAACCTGAGTTGTAGAGGCAGGCTAACTATATGGCTGGCGAGTGGAATGACATGAACCCACCCAGCATGCAGCCTGATATCCAGAGAAAGATGGGCAATGCCAGACTAAATTTGCTCACAACACACTGCATGAAAAGTTAGTAGAGTGCCCTAGCGACTCTCTAAAGGAGTTAAAGAAGAAGTCACGTCAATGCCTGATCAAGATAATCACAACCACTGCAAATGTTCAATGATCTCAATATGCAATTTCTGATCAAGTTAATCACAATCCCTGAAATGAGGTCTGGATACATGCAAGTCCATTCCTTACCAAGATAGTTACAGTCACTGAACATTTTTCATGAGGTCTGGATTCATGCATGTCCATTCCTTATCAAGAAAATTACAATTACTGAAAATTTTTCATGAGGTCTGGATCTTGATTTGGGATAATTACAACCACTTAAAATGATGTCTGGATCCATCAGGTGATCACAATCACTGAAATAACGGTTAGATCTACATTTCTTATTTAGATCATCACAATCCTGAAATGAGGTCTGGATCCATATTTCTTATTTAGATTATCACTGCAATGAGGGTTGGATCTATCAAGTTCATTCCTGAAGGAATATGGGCAGGGTAGCCTAGTGGTTAGAGCGTTGGCTTGTGATCTGACAGCCAGGTTCAATTCACCACCAAGGCACCCGTTCAAGGTGACTCTTCCTCTGGAGTCAAAATCAGTACCGACTCCACTCCTCGAAAGTCCTTCTGATGAAATTATTACCAAAGCCCAGTATGCTAACGCATACAGAACATCTTGCGCACACGTCAGGACTTGCCTAATCTTTTAGAGGAGTAGGCCACGTGTCCCGATAGGGACGAATAACAGTTGAAAAACAAAAAATCACATGCATAGTAGTGTCATGTTTAAATATCATCCCCGAAGTTGGAATGCAGCTACCTTAACGGTGGCCAAAAACAGTGGTATACGTGAAAATTCCACCATTGATGAACCTCTGAGCTCTAGCCAAGAAACGGAAAGAAAGAAATAAGCATAGTCATGTAAACTTCCCACGGGGTGTGTATTCTCACTGTTTCCTAGAGGTCATGGGGGTCTTTTCAAATACATTTTATTTCATTCTTTTATTTCGAGGATAATGAAATAAGCACTCACGTGGGTTTTTTTCGGGGTTGTTGTTTTTACATCCACCTCTCGTGTGTTATGCATTTTGTAAATTTTGTCATCCATTCCCATCGGCACACAATGGCCTACTCTTCCCAAATGCTGCATTTGCACACTGGACCTCGGTTTCTAATCTAATCCGAGGACTTTTGAGGGCAGTGGAGTCGGCACTGACGTTAACTCCAGATGGAAAATCCTCTTGAACGAGATTAAGCTTGCAAATGCCCAACAATAACAACAAACTATTCCCCTTCACACACAATAAAAAACATTGTAAAAAGATGTACACTTCAAAGTTTAACAGTACACGTATAAAATGCCACATGTATAAAAATAAAACACTGCTGGGCAGAATGATACAAGCGTACCCTGTGCCCATCTCATTTCTAGTCCTCTGCAGTGGTGAACAGACTAAAGCATGAAGCTGAGAAGATCATCAAAGAAGAGCAGGCAGGTTTCCGAGCAGGACGGAGCACAACCGAACAAATTTTCAACCTTAGAATTTATACTATGTCAGAAATACTTGCAACATCAACAAGATCTTTACCACGTCTTTGTAGACTTTAAGAAGGCGTTCGACAGAGTCTGGCATGTAGCTTTGTGGGTAACCATGAGGCTGTATAACATAAATGCCAACCTGATCAGAACCACAGAATGCCTCTTATAACAAGGCAAGCAGCACATTCTACTATGACAGGAACACAGAAAATCAGTTCCGAACCACAATTGGAGTACGCTAAGGATGTATCAGCTCTCCCACCCTCTTCAAATTCTTCTTACAATAATGGCTGATGCACTTAAAAATCATGAGGAAACAGTCAGCATTGGTGGCAGGACAATCACAAACTTACGTTTTGCCGATGACATCGACGGCCTAGCTGGAGAAGAACAAGAGCTAGTCAGCCTGGTAAATCACCTTGATGAAGCCTCTTTGGAATATGACATGCATATCAGTGCCGATAAAACCCAGCTGATGACAATAGTGCTAATGATATCAGCAATGACGTAATTATAGATAGTAAGAAAATCGAGACCGTCCATAGCTTCAAATATCTGGGAGCTATAGTATCAGATGAAGGATCAGAACCTGAAATTCTCTCCAGGATAGTCCATACCATAGCTGCAATGACCGAACTAAAAGTCCTCTGCAAAAACAAGAACATCACCATCAGCTTCATGATCAGACTGGTGCGTTCCCTGATCATATTTTTGTACGCATGTGAAACGTGAACCATAACAGCAGACACTGAAATAAGGGTACAGGCAATGGAGATAAGATGCTTTCCCAATCTCCTTTGTATCTCATAAAGAGATCCATCACTAATGAGGAAGTGAAAACCAGAATTGAAAAAAAAAAAAAAAAAAAAAGGCCATGGGCCATATTATGAAGAGCTCCTGACTTCAGTGTAAAAACGCAAGCTTAAGTGGTACAGGCACGTCACACGAACATCTGGACTGGCCAAACTGTCCTACAGGGAACAGTAAGGAGAGGGAGACGAAGAGGCAGACAGAGAAAATGATTTGAAGACAACATCAGAGTGGACAGGCCTTGGGTGGAGCGATCTGCTACGGAGGGCGGAGGACCGTGGGGCGTGGAGAAGCTGGTTGCAAAATCTTCAGTGGTGCCCCCACGGTCCGCGGGACTACGGAACAGGTGAAGGTGAAGAGGGTATGGTGGATCGGTGGTCCAGAGGTAACGCACCTATCTAGAAAGCAAAAAGTCCGGGTTTCAAGAGTGTGGTGGTTTGATCCCTGTCTGTGCTCCAAACTTTCTCCTCATCCATTCTACCGTGAGTGGTGGTCTGTGTGCTAGTCATTCAGATGTGACGATAAACCGAGGTCCAGTGTGCAACACTCATTTAGTGCACGTAAAAGAATCCACGGCAAGAAGAGGGTTGTCCCTGGAAAAAATACGTAGAAAAAAATACACTCTGGTAAGAAACCAAATACGTTAGGCAGACAGGAAAAGATTAAAAAAACAAACAAACAAACAAAACGTGGCGCGATCTTCTCCGGGAGAGCAGCCCAGGTTCTTGCAAACAAATCTGCCTTGACTTAAAGTGGTAGACAATACAATACAATACAATACAATACAATACAATACAATACAATACTATACAATATGATACAATACAATACAAACAACTGTGATATTCTACACATTGGAAAAAAAAAAAACTCGCGTAGAGCGTGGTAGCAGAGAGTCCTCAGAGGAGAAACCCCCTTCAAGACGAGTGTTTCGGGCCTTTTATCTTCACAGTATCTTACTTAGTGCATGCCATCTTTGGGTATAGCCTCTGTCAGTTAATTTATCTTTCTTCGGCTCCTCTGCTCCAGTTCCGAGGTTCATCAATGATGAGATCTTGCATATGCCACCGTTTTTGCTCACCCTGAACATAGCCGCATTCTGGTTTCAGGAATGATGTCTTAACACACACAATGTGCATGCCGTTTTTGTTGTTTTATTTTATTTTATTTTGTCATCTTTTTCCCCAGCACGCAATGATCTACTCTTGTGAAAGGCGGAGCATGTTTTAATAGGTGTAGGCCTATAAGATGTGCTGCGTGCGTTCGCACACGGGACACGGTGTATGGTCTCATTGCGGGTGTGGAGTTGATAGGCTGGTGCCTTGTTAGTAGATCGAACCTGGACTAACCTGGACTTTCAGGTCACGAGCTCAATGCTCGTGGTTACTACACTAGGATAATTATCTGCTCTCAGACAACAGATCGAAAAAAAAAATTGAATAAACAACCATTTACATCTTTATTTATCAGTCTCCCTTTTTGTCTATCTAAACTTGTTTTGACTGGACATTCTGGCATTTCGCGGCCTGCTGACCCTGAAGTTGCAACAAAGCAAGCCTGGGTGTCGCTGTGTGTGTGGCGAGATCGGAATGACGCTTAGCAGTAGGCTGGGCCTAGCAGCACTGGAATTGCACGAGGCCTAGGCTAAATATAAAAAAACCTGCGCGCGCGCGCGCACGCACCACACACACACACACGCACACAATAAAATTCGCATAGATTAGATCTATAACCAAACAGCTATCGTTTGTGTTCTTGCACCCACGTCCTAAATAATTCAGTTTAGGCTACAGACTTCTATCTTAGCCGAAAAAGAATGTAATTGTTTTCTTTCGAAAATAGAAAAAAAAGAGAGAAATACTTACGTAAAACAATGTTTGGACTCTTTGAGTAATGACGTATTTCCGTATACCTAACGCTTCTCTCTGCGCCAATGTCTACGAAGGGCAGCTATAATGGCTTCAAGGTTTGTTTCTGTCTTTGTTTATCTGGTTACTGGTGTGAATCATAGTTCCAAATTTGCCGACGAATCACTATTGACAGATGTACGGCACAAATGACAGGAGCAAGCTATTTGTATTTCACCAAGGAGCGTTTGACATCAGCATGACCGGACCAAAAAGAACATGAATAGAAAATAATTATGACATTCCGTAAGCAGTGAGAACTAGGATTTAGCCAGTCCCAAATCTGTTTCTACTTCAAACTGCTATACGAGTTAAGATTTTTTAATTTTTTTTATAAATAACCCAAACATTTCTACCATTCAAGTCTTAAAATCTGATTTCAAAAGTAATTTGACTGGCATTTTAAAGTCGTCATGAGTTCTTTGAAGTTGGCGCTGAAATGTTCTTTTTCCCCCATCAAAGTGTTAAAACCCTGATTTGAGGTTTAGCCTACCCTTTGAGATATCAAAATGTTTGCCAAATCTAATATCATTGCATGATTTTCTGATTGCAATCAATGATTTTATGTTAATCTATTTTCATAGCAGATGTAAAAGATTTGAAAGCTTCCTGGGCAAAACATATTATGCACAAGAATGTAAAACTTTAGGACACATTTCATGCAACTGGGCACTCTTGTCCCTATCAAAAGATGGTCAAAAGCAGACCTACTATTCTCAAATTTTGTTCTTTTTTTCCCTGGTTATACATAACACATTTTATTCCAGACTTGAAAACGTTAAACACGGAGTAAAACACAGAGACAGACAGACAGACAGACAGACAGACAGACAGACAGACAGACAGACAGACACACACACACACACACACACACACACACACACACACACACACACACGCACGCACGCACGCACACACACACATACACGCACGCACGCACGTACACACGCATGCATGCACGCACAGAGAGAGAGAGAGAGAGAGAGAGAGAGAGAGAGAGAGAGAGAGAGAGAGAGAGAGAGTTTGTCTTGTTAAAATGTTCCTAAAATGTCAGGCAAAAAGAAAGCATACAACCACTTGATACGATTTCTGTTTTAAAATGATAGCATTGAGAGACACATCCCACACTTTTTTTCCTTTTTTTTTTTTTTCTTCTTTTTTTTTTTTTTTTTTTTTTGCTGTGTAGATCTAGATCTAACCCTGTTTCTGTTAATACTGTAAGTGAGAAAGACCAGACACCAAGTTTTTTTTAATGGTTTTTTTTTTCCATCAATAGTTTGAACAAGACATGGTATTCTAACGCCTGTCGCTATTCGACCGTCACCCTTTAGGCTATATTCTGAACTTATTCTTAATCTATAGGAATTCAGTTACCCAGATCACCATTAGCCATCATAGTGCAGTGGTTATTGAGCCGAACTCCAGCCTGGAAGGTTGTGGGTTCATTCGATAAAAGTTACGTGGCTTGGATTTGTGCCTGCTATGTGTGTGTGTGTGTGTGTGTGTGTGTGTGTGTGTGTGTGTGTTGTGTGTGTGTGTGTGTGTGTGTGTGTGAGCGTGTGTGTGTGTGTGTGTGTGTGTGTGGTGTTGCGTGTGCGTGTGTGTGTTTCGTGTGTGTGTATGGTGTGTGTTCGTGTGTGTTCGTTCTTGTATTTAACTGTAAGTGATAGAGGGGAAAATTATACATACATACATACATACATACATACATACATACATGCATGCATGCATGCATGCATGCATGCATGCATGCATGCATGCATGTATGTATGTGTGTGTGTGTGTGTGTGTGTGTGTGTGTGTGTGTGTGTGTGTGTGTGTGACATGGAAAGAGAGTCATGTAACAGTTTGGTATTAAAACAATGTAACGCCCAAAAATGCAGTATTAGGGAAAATGATAACAAAGAACTTTAAAGAAACGCGAAAACTGGGCTATGTACAAGAGACTTCGAAATAGCAAAAAGAATGCTTTCATCTGAGAGAATTACATCTAAATTTTCTTCGGGACGGATAGCCTAGTGGTCAGAACATTGCGCTGGCAATTTGAAGACCCGGGTTCGATTCCGGTCGAGGAGATTTTTCTCCTGGAGTTAACATCAGTACTGACTCCACTCTCCCCAAAGTCCTTCGGATGAGACTTTAAACCGAGGCCCCGTGTGCCAACGCACGCATAACACCTTGCACACACGTTAAATCCTTTTCCGCTTTTCGTAAGAGTAGGCCATCGTGTGCCGGTGGGAACAGATGACAAGATTTACAAAAAACTGCATACACACGGGGACCGGATGAAAAAAAGCACATGATTGCTTATTCTGTTATCCTCGATATAAAAGAATAAATAGATAAATAAATAAATCAGAAGCATTTTTGTTTCTAACGTTTTTTAGTAAGAAACCACGAAGCTTCTGACTATACAATAAACAGAGCCCCAGAGAAAATTGTTCACCACAAATGCACTCAACATTTTTACATGTTTTTAGAGCATTAAGTTAAAACCTGTTCCACTTCTGGGAAGAGTATGCCATCATTATGTCCTGGTGGGAACGGGTGACAAAATTTACAAAACTGCATACACACAGGGGACTGGATGTAGTAAAAAAAAAAACAACAACAACAACAAAAACCCAGTATGCCTCACTCACTTTCTGAATTCTAATAATGGGAGGGGAAATGTGGGGTGGGGTAGATGGGTTTTTATCTTATAATAATTATGGTTAATGTGGTTTTGTAAATTTTGTCACCCGTTCCCTCCAGGACATAATACGAAGGAAGGTGGCAGGATGGTTAAGACGTTCGCCTGCCAAAAGTAAACCGTGAGTTTCTGGGTTCGCACCCAGCTTCGCCCTTTCTTCCCAGTTTGGCGAAAAATCGAACTCAATGTCAAAGTCATTCGGATGAGACTAGAAATCAAGGCCCCGTGTGCGAACGCACGCAGAACATCTTGCGCACACGTTAAAACCCTGTTCCGCCTTTCGGAAGAGTAGGCCATCGTGTGCCGGTAGGAGCGGATGACAAAATATTATTTAAAAAACACCAAAAAAACAGCATGCACACAGGTGTTGTGTTTAGACACCATCCCTGAGGGGGGAAAAAAATAATGAGTAGGAGCTGCACTTGTGGCGACGCGCGCTCCCCGGGGAGAGCAGCCTGAATTTCACGCAGAGAAATCTGCTGTGACATAAAATACAATACAATAAAATAAAATAAAATAAAATAAAATAAAATACAATAAATATCTCAGGTCTGCCACAGTCGACATAGAAGAGGAAGCTTCAGCAGCAGGCGGCACAAGACCTGCAAATGGTTCCTCTCCCAAAACGTGCCCCTGGTGGTCCTCATCGTGTCCTTCGGGCTGGGCATCGGCATGGGCTTTGTCCTGCGCCAGCGCGATGAGCCCTACAGCACCCGCGAGCGGTTCTACCTGCATCTGCCGGGCCAGATCCTGCTCTCCACTCTCTCCTGCCTCAGTCTGCCCATCATGGTGTCCAATGTGGTCACCAGCCTCACCACCTTGGATTTTCTGGTGCCAAACCTAGGGTCTCGAGCCATGCTCTACTACTTCATGACCGATGTCATCGCTATGATCATCGGTGTCAACTCGGCTGTCCTCGTCAGGCCTGGTACTCGAGGTATGAAAGCGAAAAATTCCACTGACCTCTTTACTACCCGGACGGCGGATTTTTCTGTCGATGTTGTGAGGTGAGGTGGGTTTAAAGGTTTAGGGGGGTTGGGTTTGGGGGTGGGGGGGGAGGGGGGAGGAGGGGGGAGGTTGTGTGTGTGTGTGTGTGTGTGTGTGTGTGTGTGTGTGTGTGTGTGTGTGTGTGTGTGTGGTGTGTTGGTGAGGTGGGGTTGGGGTGGTGGGTGGGGGTGGGTAGGGGTGGTGGTGGTTATTCTATTCTGTTCTTTTATATCGAGGATAATGGGATAAGCACTCTTGTGTTGTTGTTTTTTACATCCAGTCCTCGTGTGTATCCAGTTTTGTAAATGTTATCTGTTCCCACCGGCACACGATGGCCTACTTTTAC
>CM060330.1:15308329-15310829 GCA_030674155.1 Stramonita haemastoma
ACAAACAAAAAAAAGCCAAACCACCCCACAAAAATTGATTGCCATTTCTTGTACCTAACCTGAACAGTTTTCTACCCCCCCCCCCCCCCCACACACACACACACACCCCCATCCTGACCCCCACACCCACCCATCCCACCATTCCCATCCCTCCCCCAACTTCTCTCAACCTCCCCCCCCCCCCACCCCTCTCTCCCCCCACCCCCACCCCCACACCACCTCCCCCACCCACCCCACACACCCCCCCTCCCACCCCCACACCCCTCCTCCTCCCCACAACTCTCTCTCTTCCCCACCCCACCCCACCCCACTCCACTCAAACTCAACAGGGACCGGTTACGTACGTTTGTCAACGTGTTAAACAATTGCTTCGGGTGTGGCATCGTGGATCACCTCAGCCAAAGAGACGAGGACAGAGAGGAAAACCTGGAGACTCTGAAAGAAATCATCCCCGACTTACAGTACTTCGGCATCCTCAGCAAAGTGCAGAGCCACCGAATCACCATGGCCTACGTTCGTCCCAAGTCTCAGCTGGTTGACAATACCTCCCAATCGGAAAGTCGAGTGTATCGGGACTCTGTGGTCTATCCGGCCCCTCGGACCAAGTCGCTATGCCCGGAAGATGACGACATCCTTGTCAATTACGACAATAAGTCTGTGAGTCGAGCCCGTAAAAAGGACGCGAATGTGAAGATGATGGTGAAAGAAGAGGACGAAAAAGACCCCGTGACACAAAGTCCGGAGGAAAAAGACGAGAAAGCAGACGAAAAGAAGACAGAAGAAGAGAAAGCAGAAGAAGAGAGAACGGGAGAAGAGAAAACAGAGGACAAAACAGAGACACTTAGTTCCCGCAAACACAGTAAGAAAGCAACTAAGTCAGAAAAGTAAGTAGGTAAGTAAATCGAAAGTGTGGGTGTGGGTGGGGTGGGGGTGGGGGTGGGCAGAAGACGGGGGCTGCTTTTTTAGTGATGTAAGATGAGCATACACGTGTGTGTGTGGTGTGTGTGTGTGTGTGTGTGTGTGTGTGTGTGTGTGTGTGTGTTGTCGTGTGTGTGTGTGTGTGTGTGTGTGTGTGTGTGTGTGTGTGTGTGTGTGTGTGTGTGTGTGTGTGTGTGTTTGTGTGTGTGTGTGTGTGTCGGTGTGTCGGTGTGTGTGGCTGTCTGTTTGTGTCTCTGTGTGTTCACTTTTATTCTTAGCAAGCTGGTCCTGTGGATAGTTAGAATGACAGTATGAAACTCACATTTTGACAAGGGGGTGGGTTTGATGTGTGGACGTTTGTTTTACCTGCAGTTGACCAGTGTGACTGTTGTACCTCCCATGTTCATTAACCTGGACACAGCCAGGTGGACAGTCTGGTTATACTGAAGACATGACCGCCAATGTGGGTGAAGGGGGGAGGGGGGATGAGTGACCACTGGATGACTCTGAAATGACCATTGTGGAGGATTTTTTCCCCTCTAAGGTTAATGTTGGGTCCTAACTTCGTTCTCTTATATGAAGAGATCAATGTTTAAAGACAGAATGACAGACTAATAGACAGACAGACAGATAGACAGACAGGCAGGCAGACAGACAGATAGACGGACGGACAAGACAGACAAACAAAGACGCCTGTTTATGATGAATCAACCTCCCTGGATTCAGGGGTATATGTGGTCTTGGTACTTTTGTAGGCTGTGAGTTTCAATCTCATTTCTTGACAGAATTATACACACACTCACTCGCACACACACACACAGCAGTGGCTGTTTGTTTCTGAGTGCATGAGCATGCATGCCTTGCAGTACTAGAGGTATGTAGAGTTGTACCGTCCTCTCTTTGACCTGACTCTCAGTCAGCCAAAGATGAAGCGATGCTGGTACAGCTGTCATTTAGCAGGAACAGTGTGGAGACAGGTGGGGTCAGTGGACTGTATAGGAGAGAAGGAAGGTACCATGTACCACTTTTCATGAAGTGTGGACTGAAATCATTAGAGTAGCTTGGGATCTCGAGCGCTATGCTAAACGTCCTGACGTTCCTGTTCTAATTGATTGTGTCTTTTGACTGTTGACATTCATTTACCTTGGCGGGAAAAGGAAGCGGGTGCTGCTGTTTTTTTTGTGTGGTTTTTTTTCTGAGTGGGTAGAGCCTTTGTTCGATATGAAGGGGGTTATTAGAGGTTCGTGTCTTTTTCTGATGACTGACTGCTCGATAGACTTTTTTCTGTTTTTTTTTTTTCTTTTTTCTTCTTCTTGGAGCCAACATGCTACACTGTGTCAAATAACACAAGAAATATGTTTTTTTGCCTGAGCACGTTAAGTCTTATTCACTTTTCGATTAAATAAAAAAAAAAAGCTCCAGTTCTGGTTGGTATTCATGAGTAATAGCAAGAAATTATGTAAACAAATCAACTCAGACACACTTGTGTAGTTTTTTTAGACATTATATTGAATTTGCAATGTGACAGCATTATTTGACAGTGGGGAGAAAACGACTAGATATTGTTTTGTAAAGATGTCCA
>CM060330.1:15335829-15345829 GCA_030674155.1 Stramonita haemastoma
AAAACAAAATAAAGCAACACAAAAAACCCAACAAAAATCAAAGCAGAAAATCCCTAGCAAAAATAAAACCAACAAAGAAAGAAAAGGGGAAAGAACAAACAAAGAAACAAATAAAACAAAAACAAACATTTCACCAACATTAATTAGCTAACATGATTTCAACAACCTTAAAATAGAATATGTCTATAGATAAAACAAGCAACAACAATAGCAACTAAACAACCATAAGAGGAGAAAAAAAAAAACAAAAAAACACACACACACCCACACACACACGAAAAAAAAAAAAAAAAAAACACCAAAAAAACCACACTCCCACTCAAAATTCATACGCACGCACACACACACACACACACACACACACACACACACACACACACACACACACACACACACACACACAATACACACACACACATACATACACACACACACACACACACACACACACACACACACACACACACACACCACACACACACACACACGGTTTGCACTCATCCCCTCAGCACGTATACTCGTACGTACATTCATACATTTTGAGTCTTTAAAAAAAAATCATATAGTGTCACAACCCCACCCCCCAAAAAAACAACAACAACAACAAACAAACAAAAAAACAACAACAAAAAACAAAAAAAAACAAAAAAACCCAAAAAACAACAAAAAAAAAACAACAACAAACAAACAAACAAACAAACAAAACAAAAACACACACACACACACACCCCTCCACACACACACACACACACATACACACACACACACACACAACACACACACACACACACACACACACACACACACACACACACACACACACACACACACACACACATGCTTATATCAGATACAATGTAACCAAAAACCATTATTTAAGACTTAAAAAAAAAAGAATCCATAAAATGTCAATGAGCAATTTATGTCAAAATCAAATATCTCTATACTTCAGTACATACTTTATATCTTTAAAAGAAGATAAGGAAAAAACAACAAACGCAACAATACCTTATAATAATATCCATCACCACTGAGAAGAAATAACAGATATACGCTAACAAACATACAATCAAACAAAAGAAAAAAGAAAGGGAAAACACACACACACACACACACACACACACACACACACACACACACACACACACACACACACACACACAACCACCAAAAAAAAACAGAATACCAAAAAAACCCACAAAAAAAAACAATCTAACAAAGACAAACAAACAAACAAACAAACCAAAACAACAAAAAAAACCAATCGACATGGATTATATGTTAGGAGGAAGAAAAGAAAAGTCAACAAAAGCAGCAATACCATATGATAATATCCATCACCTCTGAGAGGAAATAACATAAACAACGTACACACATGCACACATTTAAGGTTTTTAAGAAAATTCAAATAATATCAAACAACAGCTTACATCAGTTACAATGTCACCAACCATTATTTAAGATTTAAGAAAAAAAATCCTTGAAATGTCAATAAGCAACTTATGTCAAATTACAATACCATTTCTTCAATTCATATTTATATATTAAGAGGAAGAAAAAGAAAAAAACAAAACAACAACAAGAACAACAACAACAAAAACGCAACAATACCATTATGATAATACTCATCTCCACTGAGAGGAAAATAACATATACACTAATAAACATACCAACAAACAAAAAATAAACAGCAATCAAAAGCAAGGAAAAACCAAACAAACAAGAGAAACAAAAATCCAAAACAAAACAAAAGCAAAAAACAAAAAAGCACGAAAAACCCTATAAAATTGGGGGAGGGGGGTGGGAACAGATGGGGAGGGGAGTATCAAGGAGGAAGGAGGAAAACACAAGCAGCAAACAGAAGAATTATGATAATTTTTTTTTTATCATTATATTATAAATAAAATCCCTACATATATGAACAAAAACAAACACACACGCACACGCAACAACAACAACAACAACAACAACAATCAGAACAAAAAAGTAAGGCCTTATCCACTAATCAAAATAATATGAATATAATAGTGCTAATAGTCCCATTAATAAAAATAATAAAATAATTTAAAAAAAACACATTTATACTGAGACTTTTAAACTGGAAAAAAAAAGAAAAAAAAAAGCTGCATCTAGTCATCAAATCAGTGGTTTGATTTTCTCCTTTTGAATTTGCAAAATATACATGTGTTTACATACATCTCTTATTCCCTATCCTGTTCATAAATAAATTATTAAAAGAAAAAAAAAAAAATCTTAGTCCTCCTTTTCCCCTTCCACATACATATATAGCAAGCAAGGTGTAGATTTTTGAGTCACAGTAAACCACACATGAAAGATTTTTCAGGGTGAGCAGAGAGTACCAATATCTTTAATCTGTTCTAAATATGGTTGACTGGATTCATGTTTAGTTCTTAAACATTTTTGCATAAGCGCATTAAGTGATTTTTCAACTGATTTTTGAACTGATTTTTATTTATGATACATTTTAAATGTTTTGGGAGCTTGTTCCATAAATCACTACCTGAATATTGGAAGCGTACAAATAGAGCTTTATTAAAGTAAAGCCTGTTTTGGAATGTCAGAATATTTGTTTGCTTATAATCATTGATGGTTAGGGAGCTTGCTTTTAATAGGACAAGTTTTAGTGCTCTTTTATATAATCGATGAATGAATTTCAAATTAGTTTCACTGCAGTTGTCCCAAAGAGATGAGGCATAGTCAACTATAGGCAAGATGTGTCCACAAAAAAAGAGTTTGCGTGAATGATCATCTAGAAAGTGTTTTATTTTTGATAGCTGGCGTACCTTGTTTGTAAGTTGTTTTCCTAATGCCATCACATGGTCAGTCCAAGTAAGATTTTTGTCGATAATTACACCCAGAATCTTGTGTGAGTCAACTTCTTCAATAATTTTTTGATCTATCAACAGAGGTTGAAATTTACTTTTCATTTTTTGCCTCTTTTGTCTTGCTAGTACGTACATACTCTTAGTTTTTTGTGCATTTAAGGACATATGGTTTAATTGAGTCCAAGTAATCAATTTGTTGATATTGTTTTGAAGTTTGAGTGTCAGTCTTTGGGGGTCGGTATCACTACAATAGAGAGATGTGTCATCAGCAAACATTTCACAGCTACAATCTAGAAATAAGGGTAAGTCATTTACATATATAGAGAACAAAAGAGGACCCAATATTGATCCTTGTGGTACTCCATATTTAATAGATACTAATTCTGATGTTTGATTATTTGCAGTTACCAGCTGCTGTCTATCTAACAAAAACTCTTTAAAAAATTGATTATTTTAGGTGTTAGTTTATATAGGTGAAGTTTACGTACTAGCAAGGAGTGATTAATTACATCAAATGCTTTTTCAAAGTCAACAAAAATTAGGCCTGTATAGTTATTTTTATTTATGTTGTGTAAGAGACTGTCTGTAAGTTGAGTTAGAGCTGTATGACAAGAATAGTTTTTACGAAAGCCTGACTGATCTTCATTTATTAGATTGTTGTTAGCAAAGTAGGAATATAAAGATTTTTGGATATGTTTTTCGATGGGTTTAGATAAGACCGATAGGATTGAAATTGGTCTGTAATTTGAAGGACAAGAAGTATCTCCAGATTTGTGGACTGGTATGACTTTTGCTCTTTTAAATATCAGAGGAAAGTTGTTTTTATCTATGCACAAATTATATAGATATGTCAATGTTTCAACTATAATAGGACCAGAAAGTTTCAATATTTTTCCATCCAGATTGTCAAGGTCACGTGTTGTGGAATTGTTTTGGAGCGATAGACTTTCCAACACATCTTTAATTGTCATTGGCAATAATTCAAACGGGAATTTAATTTCTTTTAATTCAATATATTGTTCTAAGTATTGGAGATCATTTTCATTTGACTTATCACATGATATGACTTTAGTAGCAATGTTTGAGAAATGGGTGTTCAGTTCATCAGCTGTTATGTCTTTAACTGTCTTTTGGCTTTTTGATATAGGTCTATTACATAAAATATTGATGGCTTTCCATACCTGGCGAGAGTCAGTAGTTGTGATTAATAGTTTTTGAAAGTAATCACGTTTTGATCTGCGTTTTAGTGAAGTTACTTTGTTTCTTTGTATTTTAAATTCTTCTTTTGTACCATGGGTTTTCAAATAGTCTCTTAAGCGCATTTCAGACTCTATATCTTTTGTTATCCAAGGAGGTTTAATTTTTTCTTTAACTCTTTTTTTGATGAAGGGGGCATGCCTATCATACACTGAAATAAATGTGGTAATCCAGAATTCTGCAGCTTCGTTGGGGTCTCTGATTTGATATATGTCTTGGAATGGCGAGTTTATCAAGTCTGAAAGAAAGTCTTGTTCATTGAAGTTATTAAATTTTCTGTAAAAGATGGTTTTATGTCCTACTTTGGGAATTTTGACACGATGTTTAAACCAAGTAAAACACACAGAATTGTGATCACTGCATCCACAGGAGGGGGTGCATACTTCTGTTATGTTTTGTTTTGTAGTAGTATAGATATGATCAATCAAAGTTCTTGAGTTATCTGTTACCCGAGTTGGTTTGTCTATTAGTTGTTCCAGGCCATGCATAGTAATGTTGTGACTCCATTTAGGCTTGGGTTTTAATAAGTCTATGTTAAAATCCCCAAGAATAATTGTTTCATGGTTTAAAAGTGTCACTTCATCCATAAGAGAGTTGAATTTTTCAAACCATTCTGTGGTTTCCGAAGGATTTCTGTATATGAATCCTATTAATATTGGACTATTGTGTTTTAATTTTATTTCAACCCAAATGGATTCAATGTCATAAACATCAAAGTTGTATAGTCTTTTACAACTCAGTGAAGAAGCGAAATATGTTAATAACCCAGTGGACTTGGGCTTGTGTGGATCCTGTCGAAAGATCTGATAACCTGGAATATTTATGCATGTGTCAGTTACATGTGGTGAGAGTCGTGATTCAGCAAGGCAAAATAAATGAAATTGATTCCCATCATTGTGCAGTATGGTCGAAATATCATCTTTTTTGTTTGTTGCATTGTTGATATTTAGGTAGCCTACACGGAGGCCTTGCTTTGTGGGCCACTTGTCTAAAGTTAAAGTCATGTTAAACTTTTTTTCTTTTTTTTATGTATATATATAAAATCTATCAAGTCAGGAGACTTGATTATCAAATTTTAAAAAACAACAAAAAACTATAATACAATTTCGAAAACTAAAATATAAACACAATTCAGAATCTGTAAGGAATCAATGTGTTATTATAAACAACTTTTTGAATCCAGTCCCGTTTTTACATAAATCATATAATCATAAAAAATGATAAAGCATATAAATTGGGAAAAAATATTTTTAGTAAAACTAAAATACAACAATTTTTACTAAATCAATATAATCAACCACACACTAAATATTAATATGATACTAAACACAAAAAATACAGTGATAAAAAAATAATAGATGAAAAAGCAAACGAAAATATAGTATGCAGAATTGATTCAAAAACTCCAGTACACACTAGTCCAATGCAACAACTGCTCTGTTGCAAGAGACTCTGAATCCCGATATACCTGCTAGATATAAAGGCAATTTTCCACTCAAATGGAATACACACTGCAGCATGACATTGATCAACACCATTTGATGTTGGGGAAAAAAAAAAAAAAAAAAGGGGAGGGGGTGGTGGTAGGGGCTGGGTAAAAGTATGGGGGGGGGGGAGAGAGAGAGAGAGAGAGAGACAGACACAGAGAGAGAGAGAGAGAGAGAGAGAGAGAGAGAGAGAGAGAGAGAGAGAGAGAGAGAGAGAGAGAGAGAGATTTCCATTCATGAAAATTGAACCAATCATTTATCATCAATGCCAACACTGCATATAACATTTGGACACCTGCACAAATACATTTGTAATTATTTAGAACATTATATATGGGCTGTATATTTGATGCTGGCTTACAGGCAGATATTTATCGCATGCATACACACATGCACACATGCAGGCACATACTCATTCACATAGTTATTATACATGTACACACGCGGTGCATACGCACAAGCAAGCACGCATGCTTACCTACCACGCAAGCACCACATGCTCACCAGCGTATCCACAGACACACAAACACACACACTCACACGCACACACTCACGCACGTACGCACGCACTCATGCAGGCACACACGCACTCATGCAGGCACGCACGCACACACACGCACTCACGCACGCACACATACACACAAATGCACCCACACACGTGGTGAAACATGCATACACATGTTCACTTACAATACACTCAAACACACACATACACACACTCACCCCATCCCCTTCCCTCTACACCTACTCATTGGTACACACACACACACACACACACACACACACACACACACACACACACACACACACACACACACGTAAACACACACACCACGTACTATTGAGTCAGACAATGAAGTAGATCCGAAAGTATTTTCACAAGTGGCTGTGTATCTGCCACGGAGTGTTGTCTCCCTAACACACGTGTTACTTCTGAAGAATGGGGGTTCCTTGGCTGGGGGATGGGAAAGTCTCTGTCCAGTAATAGACCTGGTGTGGTAGGCCTATTGTGTGTGTGTGTGTGTGTGTGTGTGTGTGTGTGTGTGTGTGTGTGTGTGTGTGTGTGTGTGCGTGCGTGCGTGTGTGTGAGTGTGTGTTTCTGTTTGTGTGCGTGCTTGCGAGTGTTTGCATTGGGGGTGGAGGGGGGAGTGTGTCGATGCGCGCGCATACTGACGCACGCGTGAGTGTATGACTGGGTTAGGTATTGCTGTTTGAGCGATTTTATCTTGTGATATGGTACGTGCTGATGTACCGATATTGTGTTGTGTTGTAGTTTGGGTTTTTTTTTGCAATGTTTTCCTGCTTGCAGTTTTTTTTATGTATATATGGCTTGTAGCCCTCGTGAGTTTCTCAATTTGTGAGATAACAAAGTATTTAAATTGTAAAAAGTAAAGGTAAAGGCGTTCCATAACCTATGGGGTCGTAGGGGAGCGAGGCGTCAGCTTCTCTAGGGGCCAGCATATTGAGGGTGGCGCCCATCTCCTCTACCTCGCTGCTTTACCTTCCCTGACCCTGAAGAGGGCAGGTACCCATTTACAGCTGGGTGAACTGGGGTGACTGTACTGTGGCCAAGGCGCGCAAACGGTCACCCATCCAGCTGGTATCCACGCTCGACGCTGCTTAACTTGACTGGGGGGAAAGTGAGCGCTTTGACCACTGAGCTATCCCGTCCCCCTATCTGAATTGTGATAAAATTGAAAAGATGGTCAATAAAACAATAGCCATAGCAGCATTGACCAGGAACACATACTGATATCCCACTGACTGGCCTTGTGGACGAAAGATCATGCCGGCTTCGTTGCGTACAAGGTTCGAACCCGTGAATGCAGTGGTGGCTTTATTGACAAGGGCGTAACCACTAAGCCACCAGCCCACCTGTTTGTTTGGTCTTAGGGGCTGTGTGCTTTGCCCAATCCCACAGTCTTCTGAAGATTTTTTTTTAGCCGATTGTTTCTTTCTTGAGGGTCTTTTTGCCAAGTGTTAGAACTCTGGCCCTCTCTATCTGTCTGTCTGTCTGTCTCTGTCTCTGTCTGTCTGTCTGTCTGTCTCTGTCTCTGTCTGTGTGTCTCTGTCTCTGTCTGTCTGTCTCTGTCTATCTGTCTGTCTTGTATGTCTGTCTATCTGTCTCTGTCTGTCTGTCTGTCTCTGTCTCTCTCTCTCTGTCTATCTTTGTCTGTCTGTCTGTCTCTCTTTCTATTTCTCTGTCTGTCTGTCTGTCTGTCGTGTATATCTGTCTGCCTGCCTGCCTACCTGCCTGCCCCCCCCCCCCCCCCCCTCTCTGTCTCTCTCTGTGTCTCTCTCTGTCTCTCTCCGTTTTTTCTGCAACCCCCCCCCCTCCTTTCCGATGTTAGTCCGTTCATGGCTCACAAGGTTTTCTGTTCAATATCCTTGCGCTTCCACGTTCAAATAGAAATAGTCCGTAGGCTGCACTTCATAGATGAGTTTGGGATGCAAATTGCTATCCTTTTTTTCCCATGAGTGTGACACTACAAGTTTGTGTGTTTGAAAGCTGCCAACGCTTCAGCCACTTCATTACATAACTCACTCATGAAAGTTTAATGATGGGAGATATATTATTCAGCTTTGCAATCAGTAAGGACAAGACTTTCTACAGAAAGCCTTCATGCTCAAATTGGATGTTACTTAAGGCAAATATATAACTATAATTATATCGTAACTCTTCTTCCTTCCTTCTTTCCTTCCAAACGAGACAGACAGACAGACAGACAGACAGACAGACAGACGTACCAACATACACTCAGGCCTGCAGGCACGCACATACAGGCGCATGCTGGTGCATACACACGTACACGCACTCACACACATGCATGCATGTACGTGCACACACACACATTATGCGCGCGCGCGCACACGCATGTATGCATGTATGTATGTATGTATGTATGTATGTATGTATGTATGTATGTATGTATGTATGTATGTATGTATATATATATATATATATATATATATATATATATATATATATATATATATATATAATAATCTCTCTCTCTCTCTCTCTCTCTCTCTCTCTCTCTCTCTCTCTCTCTCTCTCTCTCTCTCTCTCTCTCTCTCTCTCTCTCTCCTCTACTATATATATATATATATATGTGTGTGTGTGTGTGTGTGTGTGTGGTGTGTGTGTGTGTGTGTGTGTGTGTGTGTGTGTGTGTGTGTGTGTGATTATGCCTACATTACAACATGGCACCACTTCGATTTTTAGCCTCACCCAAAGGACAGTAGGGAATGGAATAGTTGTTATTGTTGTTGTTATCGATGCTTTTGTTGTTGCTGCTGCTGTTGCTGTTGATATTTTTGTTGCTCTTGTTGTTGCGCATTCCCGAATCTTAAATCCCTGGGGGTCACCCAGATTCAGCTTCACCTCTGGGAATCAACGTAAAACAGGCCGTTATTTATTTATTTATTTATTTATTTATTCTTTTATATCAAGGATAATGGGATAAGCATTCAAATGTTTTTTACATCCAGTCCCCGTGTGTATGCAGTTTCGTAAATGTCATCTGCGTGCGTTCGCACTCGGGGCCTCGGTTTACAGTCTCATCCGAAAGACTTTGGGGGAGAGTGGAGTCAGCACTGATGTAAACTCGAGAGGAAAAGCCCCCTCGACCGGGAATCGAACCCGGGTCGTCAAATTGCGAGCGCAATGTTCTGACCACTAGGCTATATCCCGAGCAAGCTGACAAGACGTTTGACTCTTTGCCAGTAAACTTGCCGTACAGACAGCCATACTCAGACCTCAGAGGTCCCCGTTCAGAGGAGAGTGCTGGTTTGGTTTTCGGCTAAGAGTGTGTCATGGCTGAGGGCAATGTTAAGATAACAAAGTTAAAGCATAACATGAGAGAGAGAGAGAGAGCGTACACGCACTGTAATATATAACTATATAATATAATTATAATCATATAATTGTAATAATAATTGTAATTGTAATTGTATATAAAATATAATTGTAATATCTCATGTCCCCCCTACGTCCTTTGGGACATGGGACTGAGTGAGTGAGTGAGTGAGTGAGTGAAAGCATAACATCCTTTTAACACAGACCATGACGTTCTAAGTATCTACCACGTAACAGACATAAGAATAGAGTTAGACCAATGTTACATGCCCGGACAGTAAAGGCGTTTGTTGCCATACATAACCTGAGAAGCGACTTTATTAATGTTATTTATTCTTTTATATCAAGGATAATGGAATGAGCACTCATGTGTTTTTTTCATCCAGTCCCCGTGTGTATGCAGTTGTGTAAATATTGTCATCTGTTCCCACCGGCACACGGTGGCTTACTCTTACGAAAAGCCGAACAGGATTTAACGCGTGCGCAAGGTGTTCTGCGTGCGTTCGCACACGGGGGCCTCGGTTTACAGTCTCATCCGGAAGACTTTTGGG
>CM060330.1:15358329-15360829 GCA_030674155.1 Stramonita haemastoma
CAGAACATCTTGCGCACACGTTAAATCCTGTTCCGTTTTTCGTAAGAGTAGGCCATTGTGTGCCAGTAGGAACAGATGACAATATTTACAAAAGTGCATACACACGGGGACTGGATGAAAAAAAACAACACACGAGTGCTTATTCCATTATCATCGATAGAAAAGATTTTTTTTTTAATGAATAAATGAACATTTTGGCAGAACGATGGGGATTTCGGTTGTTGAAGCCAGAGAGTTATGAGATGAAGAAGGAAGTGAAAATCTGAGGTTTGAAAGAAGTATATCTTGAGGCTGCATTTTAAAGTGCAATAAGTAGGGTTTTTTTCGTTTCTTTTCTTTTCTTCTTTCATATCGAGGACAATGGAATAAGCACTCTTGCGCTTTTTTTACATCCAGTCCCCGTGTGTATGCAGTTTTGTAAATGTCATCTGTACCCACCGGCGCACGATGACGTACTCTAACGAAAAGCGGAACAGGATTTAACGTGTTTTGTGAAGGGAGTGAGGGAGGTCGTTTCAGATCGATGGACCAGAAAATTTGATAGTGAAAGAGTGATTGCCAACTGTAGATGGGTTGAATCCAGGTATTTATTTATTTATTTATTTATTTATTTATTTATTTATTTATTTATTTATTTATTTATTTATGTATGTATTTATTTATTTATCTATTTATTCATTCATTTATTTATTTATTCATATAGATGATAATGGAATAAACACTTGTGTGCTTCTTTTACATCCAGGACCCATGTGTATGCATTAAAAAAAAAATCTTTTCATCTGTATTTGTAAGCACAATTACAAGGTATCTGCAGCAAAGCGGAGAGAACGAGAGAGGGTGTACAGGTGAAGACATGCATAGAGGTAGGAGGGTGCTGTTTTGTGAAACTTCTAAAAAAAAAAAAAAATCTAATTTTTTTTTACAGAGGGTACTGATCTTAAACTTTACTCTCTGTAGCACAGGAAACCAGTGCAAAGACTACAAGAGAGGAGTGATGCCCTCTCAAATGGCAACATCGTGTTGATACGCGAATGCACGCAGAACATCTTGCGCACACGTTAAAACCCCGTTCCACCTTTCGGAAGAGTAGGCCATCGTGTGCCGGTAGGAGCGGATGACAAAATTATAACAAACCAGCATGCACACAGGTGTCGTGTTTAGACACCATCCCTGAAGAAAAATCGGGGAGTTGGAGTTGGGGATCTTTGCGCCTGGTGGCAGCATGATCTGTGGCTCTGTAGGTCAAATGCAAGCGCTTTGATTTGTCTTTACAAGAGATAGCGCTATACAAATTCCATGTATTAATTAATTAATTAGATACAACATCCTCAAAACGTCCGAATGCAAATACCGTAATGGTGGGTTAAAAAAACAGGCTTATAGGCCTAGACAAAATCTCACCATTAATAATAAACGTTAAACCTCCTTTCGTTTATGATCCCATGATTGTGTCCAGATGTCAAGTTTGTTAAATAACTTGACCGCATAAGTGTGGTATATGTTTTGATTGGTTTCTTGTTCCCTCATTACTTAGAAACATACTTTTTTTTATACCACTTTATGTCATAGCAGATTTCTCTGCGTGACATTTGGGCTGCTCTCTCTCCCTGGGGAGAGCGCTTCGCCACATGTGCAGCGCCTACCCATTATTTTTTTTTCTTTTCCTCGCAGGGATGGTGTCTTAACACACCTGTGTGCATGCTGTTTTTTTGTTTTTTTTAAAATAATTTTGACATCCACTCCTACCGGCACACGATGGCCTGCTCTTCCGAAAGGCAGAACGGGATTTTAACGTGTGCGCAAGATGTTCTGCGTGCGTTCGCACACGCGGCCTGGGTTTATAGTCTCATCCGAATCACTTTGACATTCAGTTCGGTTTTTCGTCAAACTTAAGTTTTGTTGTTGTTGTTGTTGGTGGTGGTGGTGGTAGTGGTGGTGGTGGTGCTTTTTTCTAAATACATTAACTGCTGTAGTGAGTTCTAAAATTATGTACGTATTAATATTATATTCATGTGCATTTATGCGGTAAAAAAAAAAAAAAGGTGGAGACCATGGGTAGAGATAATAATACTTTTGGTGTTCACTGTCTACTACTTGCATAGTGTTTATATGCAAAACCTGAATAAAAATGGTTTTAAAAAATAATAATCGTAAGCCTCAGAGATCTAGCCAAAGAAGAAATAAAAAGAAAAAGAAAAACGTCTTTCTTTTTTAACCTCTGCCATACCTTCCAGTAATTTTGCACGCTGTGTGGTATGGGTCTCCATGCACCCAGTTTTTTTAAATTTTAATTACACCGTAAAGAATAACGTTTTGAGCACGTCGGGGGAGGGGGTCTCTATAGACGTGTTTTTTTTTTTTTTTTTTTTTTTTTTTTTTTTTTTTTTTTAAAAGGCAGTTCTAGATTTTGCCCCTAGTCCTTGTTGTATTCAACTGTTCAAAACGAAAATGGTGTCATGTGGAACGGGAAAGCGGCCTGTGTGTGTGTGTGTGTGTG
>CM060330.1:15365829-15368329 GCA_030674155.1 Stramonita haemastoma
GTCTGTCTGTCTGTCTGTCTCTGTCTGTCTGAGTGTGTCTGTCTGTCTGTCTGTCTGTCTGTCTGTCTGTCTTCTCTCTCTCTCTCTCTCTCTCTCTCTCTCTCTCTCTCTCTCTCTCTCTCTCTCTCTCTCTTGATCACATTAGTGAATCTATAACATTCAAGCGTCTCATTCATCTTGAACATTGTGATGTAGAAGCTGTCTGGTTTGAAATCTCCATGAAAGGTTCACCACCTATTGCAATGGGATTCTGCTATAGGAATCCAGCAGAAAGAAAAAATTGGATAGACAAGTTTGACGAAATGATGAACGTAGTTCTATTAGAATCCAGGGAAGTAATACTACTAGGTGATTTTAATATTGATTTAACAAAAGTAAATAATATTTGGACGCAAATTACTAATTCATTCAACCTTCACCAACTAGTTAGTTTACCCACGAGAGTCACACCAAATTCAAGCACAATAATTGATCACATCTACGTATCAAATCCCAAAAACATCATAGAAACATGTGTCCCTGTCTATAACTGCAGCGATCACTACCCAGTCTGTACTACATGGTCAAAAAAAGGAGCAAAAATTCCCAAACCTGGACATAAAACCATAACATATCGTTCTTTTGCAAAATTTAATGAACAGCTTTTCCTTCTTGATCTAAGTAACTCAATGCTCTCAGAAACATTAAACATTACTGATCCAGACAAGGCCATTGAATTCTGGATAAAAACCTTTACTGAAATCTACAACAAACATGCTCCACTTAAAACCATAAGGGTCAAACATGTCCCCAAACCACCTTGGATTACAAAAGAACTAGAAGAAGCATGTTATCTTAGAGATTTATTAAAAAAACATAAATATCATGAAGAGTCAAATAGATTACGAAACGCCATAAACTCACAGAAACGTCAAGAAAAAAAGAAATATTTCCAAGATTTACTGTCTTCCAAACAAAACTCAAAAATTATTTGGAGGGCCATAAATCAAATAACAAATAAACAATCATCTTCCAAATCAAATATAATCAAAGATGTTACTGCTGAACAACTCAACAATCATTTCATAAACGTCTCTACTAACGTTGTTAACAATGATGATTCAAAATCCAATAACCTCAACACATTAAGACAATACTGCCAAGACAAGCATATTCCGTCAAAACTTCACATACCATTCATTTCAGTTTTTGAGGTCTATAATTATTTAATTCACCTCAAACAATCAAGGACACGAGGTCTTGATGGAATAGACAGCAGAATTCTGAAACTGTCAGCTCCAGTTATCACAGACACCCTAACATATATATATAACCAATGTCTTGAAAAGAACTACTTCCCCAATGCCCTCAAAACTGCTAAAGTAATCCCCATTCACAAATCTGGTGACACTTCAGATCCCTCAAATTATAGGCCAATCTCTATTATATCCCTCCTTTCAAAACCCCTGGAAAAACATATAAATAAACACTTAGTCCGTCATATAGACACTAACGACCTTCTTCACCCTAACCAATCAGGATTCAGACAAAATCACTCATGTCATACTGCACTGACTAGTCTCATAGACAATTGGCTATCAAACATTAATGAAAACAAATTTTGTGGAGTATTATTTGTAGATTTCAAAAAAGCATTTGATACAATTGACCACACACTCCTCATCAGAAAGCTAGACCTGTACAATCTATCATCAGATAGTCTAGAACTACTCGCTTCTTATCTTAAAAACAGACAACAGTGTGTCTCAACAACTACATCCACATCCAGTCTAAAACCCATTCATTATGGAGTACCACAGGGATCTATACTAGGACCTATTCTCTTTTCCTTATACATAAATGACCTTCCTCTACTTATCAAATCTAAATGTGAACTATTTGCTGATGATACAACCATACATACAAGCCATAACGACATTGACTCTCTTGCAACCATATTACAACAAAGCTGCAATGATCTTGTCAAATGGACAGAACTGAACCATATGTCTATTCACCCCCAAAAAACAAAATGCATGCTTATCACCACCAGACAAAAGCGACAAAATTTACCTCATAAACAGTTTCCAATCCATATAAGAAAGGAAGCAATTGAACAAACCTCTCATCACAAAGTTCTAGGAGTAACAATCGATGAAAATCTCAGCTGGTTCTACCACATATCTCATCTATGCAAATATTTGTCCCAAAGAGTATACCAGTTAACTAAAATTAAACATTTCCTTGACCACAATTCAAGGAAATTATTCTTCCAAGCTTACATACAATCCTCAATAGACTATGCCTCAACCCTATGGGATTCTGCCAGTGCAAACACTATGAAACCGTTACTAAGTCTGTATAAACGTGCTCTCAAACTTATCCTCCTGAAGAAAACAACCTTATTTGAAGTGGATTATACTCAGTTAAATATTCTCCCCCTACAACAAAGACTAAAATATAACAAAGACATTTTTGTGTTTAAGATAATGGCAGGAACTGTCCCCACATCCTTAAGAGA
>CM060330.1:15370829-15378329 GCA_030674155.1 Stramonita haemastoma
AATTGACCGAGGTCCCGTGTGTTACACCTCATTATATAGCGCACGTTAAAAAGCCCACGGCAACAAGAGGGTTGTCCCTGGCAAAATTCTGTAGAAAAAAAGCCACTCTGATAGTGATACAAAGATCACGCAAGATGCTCTGCGTGCTTTCGCACACGGGGCCTCGGTTTACAGTGTCATCCGAAAGACTTTGGGGGAGAGTGGAGTCAGCACTGATGTTAACTCCAGGGGGAAAAAATCCCCTCGAACGGGAGTCGAACTCGGGTCGTCAAACTGCAAGCGCAATGTTCTGACCACTAGGCTATCCCGTCTGTCCCGTCTGTCCCGTCCCGAACTTCGGAGCTCTAACCGAGGAAAGAGGGGGAAAAATCCGGTACACAGGAGGAGCGCAGAAAGGTGTATTTGATACGCACCTAAGGCTTTTGAAAAAGTTAATGGCCATGAATGAAAAGATTTCCCCACTCGAAAACGCATCTAATGGTTGTTAACTGGAACGAATATGTCAAATTTGTTTGGTAAGTTTACTTTAGAATTTGTTTAATGTTGGGTTTTAGGGTGCGGTAACACTATGTCTGTCTCCAATCCAATCCAATGATGTTGCTTAGAGCCCCGCCGACCGCACAGGCCATATCGGAGCTGTCACCTCGTCACATTTTAAAAACATGTATTAAAAGTGTACGACTATGTACAGTTTAAAAACGGGGTATAAAACCAACTCGACTGTCCTTGCTTGTATCGACGCCCTGGTCAACCACAAGGGTCAGCCCAGGACGGCCACCGCGTCGTGGGAAAACCTACGTCTGTCTGTCTGTGTGTGTGTGTGTGTGTGTGTGTGTCTCTCTCTCTCTCTCTCTCTCTCTCTCTCCTCTCTCTCTCTCTCTCTCTGTGTGTGTGTGTGTGCAACAAGAAGTTGGTTATGGACAAGTTTATTAATTTAACAAAAGAACGAAAGGTGTGTACATTCGAAAGTAGAATGGGTCTGAGAAACATGCACACACACACACACACACACACACAACACACACACGCTCGCACGCATGCACACACACACACATACAGATGGTGGGAACATATGACAATATCTACACAACTGCATACACACCGGGACTGGATGAATAAAAGCACATGAGTGCTTATCCCATTATCCTCGATAAAAAAACAAACAAACATACAACTCGCCACACACACATGTATAGACATATAAATATATGTAACAGAGTGCAGATATTTGATCTGCCGCGACTCTGTACAACTTCTCGGCAACGACAGCACGGTCAGACAGTGGGAATGTGGCCTCTAGAAAGAGGCTGCATAAATACTTCATTTTACCGCTACGGGCAAAGTGCATGCAGAGGACGGCTTTCGACCACCACCCCCCAACGATACAGAACGTCGCACAATTCACAGGTGTGGATCCAAACGTTACACCCACGACGCTGCGATTGGCAGTTCCGATCGCAAGGGAAGTAATCTAATTACCGCCCTGCCACATATAGATAGATAAATAGGTATAATTATAGAAACATACTCATACAAATACATTTTCAATGTGAACTTGGAAATGCAGGGATACCAGCTGTTTGTTTATTTAAAAAAAAAAAAAAAAGTTCATATTTTGCTAGAGATCAATGAATCATTTTGCCACGGGACTGTTAAGAAGAATACGGACTAAATGTGTAAGGTGTGTGATGTGTTAGAGGATGAAGAGCATTATATAAAGAGTTGTATTCTTTTGAATGGTTTAAGACAAAGCTAGTTAGACTCAAGCTATCAGCCATAATAATTATACATATGAATTTTCTGAAATACAGTTTTGTTCCTACCATTCGCAAGTTGAGTGCATATCTTTTCAATGCATTGAAAAGGTGCAGGGTTTTGTTAAACATTTGCGGAATAGACGAGAAACGGAATATCGGATGCAAGTGTTTAAAGTAGATGCTTTGTGTTCATTGGGAAGGATCAATACTCACAATGGTCAAGTTTGGACAGTCGGCATATCGCTAAGTAGTTAGAACTCTCACTTTCCCCAAAGCTAAGGTTAACAACAGCAGCATCGAGCGTCGTTACCAAGTGGATGGGCGGCCGTTTAAAAGCGCGCCTTGGCTTCAGTATAGTCCCCCAATTCACCCAGCTGTACATTAATAGGTACCCGCCCTCTTTAGAACTCTTAGTGTCCTGAACCACTCGAAAGTGCAGTATCATTATGCCACCCTTTTTAAGCTGAGTATGGCCAAAGGAAACCTTTTCTCTCTGTACATGCACACTAGACAACTTAGGAGAATGTTTGTGTTTTAGTTTTGCATTGTTTTCATACAGAATACATGGAAACACCACTCACACAAATGTGTTTAATTATGTTGTTTACGAGAGATTGCATAATAATTGCTGACAAAACAAGCAAAAAAAAACTGTTAACACAATACAAACACTAAAGAAAAACAATGCAAAATACGTAACAATTATTTGCCAAAACTATTCTCAAATTTCATACAGTTCTGATTATAATATTTATAGTAGAGAGATATTACATTTTAAACATACCCACCCATTTCAGCTCATTTTGGCCAAATCCTTCCATGAACATGAAGTTGATTTTGTCAGTTCACTATATGGCATTAAGAGTTAGGGCCAGGGAAGGTAAAGCAGCGAGGGAGAGGAGATGGGCGCCGCCCTCAATATGTTAGCCCCGAGAGAAGCTAAGGTTTTTGATGCCTCGCTGCCCTACGACCACATAGGTGTGAACACCTTTACATTTTTTTTTTAAATGTCATGGCGCTTTAGATTTTTTTTTCTTTGGTTACATGCTTTGTTCGATTCATTCGGGATGGAGGTAATGAATAAGATACTATTCATTGTCCATTTTCATAGTGCTTTGTGGGTCAGTTTCACAGGAAGAGGGAAGGTTTCGCAAGGAATCAGATTCCTTATTGAAACTGGGCCCAGTGAAAATTTGCGATGTTTTACACTTAAAAATGTTGAAAATACGACACACAGGAAACTACATGCATAACTTTCACACACACCACACACACAAAAACACCACACACACACCACACACACACACACGCGATCGCATACACTACACCACGCCACACACACACACACACACACCACACACACACACACACACACCACCACACCCCCAAGCACACCACGAGCGCACACGACACACAACCCGACCACACACACACACACACACCACCACACACACACACACACACACACACACCACCACGCACACACGCACGCACCACGCACACACACACACACACACACACACACACACACACACACACACACACACACCACACACACACACACACACACCAGAGTTTCTGAGCAGTTGAGAAGACAAAGAATTCTGTCTGGGAGATACCGAGTTTGATTCTTAAAAGACTCATACTTGTGTAAGGTTATATACTTTTTTCGGGTTTAATCTGGGTCCGGGTATGCACATTCAAAGGTGAGAGTGCGCTATAGGTTCTATGGGAATGACGATCATAATACATTGTCGACTATCCATTTGGCGGGTACGATGCTAGTTTGTGAGGATTTGCCTAGGTAAATTTGCCTTACGTTGCAGGTGTCTGTATCTCTCAGGCCTGGTTGTTATTGATTTCTGTCGTGAAGAAATCGAGCTAAAGTTGTGTGTGTTTATTTTATTTTTTTTATTCATTTTTTTTTTATTTTATCTATCTATATCATCATCTATCTATCTATCATCTATTATCTATCTATCTATCTACTATCTATATCTATCATCTTATAATGTTATAATATATATTTTTTTTATGTCGAGGATAATGGAATAAGCACTCGTGTGTTTTTTTTTACATCCAGTCCCCGTATGTATGCAGTTTTGTAAATGTCATTTGTTCCCACCGGCACACGAAGGCCTACTCGTGTGTGTGTGTGTGTGTGTGTGTGTGTGTGTGTGTGTGTGTGTGTGTGTGTGTGTGTGTGTGTGTGTGTGTGTGTGTGTGTGTGTGTGTGTGTGTGTGTTGTGGCGCATCATTGCCACCATTCTCATGTTCATTGTTTATCGATTTATTTATTCTTTTATTTATTATTTTATTTCGAGGATAATCGAGTGAACACTCATGTCCATTTTACATGCAGTACCCGTGTTTGCAGTTTCCTAAAAAAAAAAAAAAATGTCATCCGTTTCCATCAGTACAGTGCAAAATCTCTCTCTGTCTCTGTCTCTGTGTCTGTGTCTCTGTCTGTCTGTCTGTCTGTCGTCTGTCTGTCTCTGTCTCTGTCTCTTCTCTGTCTCTCTCTCTCTCTCTCTCTCTCTCTCTCTCTCTCTCTCTCTCTCTCTCTCAAATAAATAACAAAACAGGAAAAAGTTAAACTGTGGGAAAACATCATTCAATCTTTCTTGAATCCAGCTCCATTCCCCCCCCCCCTCCTCTTCCCTGTTCCCTATAGATCTCCTTCCCTTACCCCCCCTCCCTTCCCCCTACCCCCCCCCCCCCCCCCCCCCCCCCCCATAAACCACTAAGGTTATTTCTCTTGCGTTTCCGCTGACAGGACGAATAGGGCCTAGCCTGTGTTGCACTCACCTTGTGTTTCTTAGTTCAAGGTCACAGGACGCGTAAAGGAATTAATTTATCTCCCCTTAGATGTCTTTTCCCAGATGAGACTATGCCCTGTGGGGACGCCTGGGTCTTGACAGTATAATGGATAGATACCCCCCCCCACCACCACCGTCTGGAAAGTTGTGCTATGAACTGGTCTCTTTTTTTTTTTTAATTCTTTTTTTTTTTACTTTTCTATTCTTCTCTTTGTTTCGTTTGCCTCGTTCCTTTTCTTTCTGTCACATCTTTTGCTAGGTTTTGTTAGGTTTTTTTTTTTTTTTTTTTGGCCGTCTTGGTCCATTTCTCTCTCTCTCTCTTCTCTCTCTTCTCTCTCTCTTCTCTCTCTCTCTCTTCTCTCTCTCTCTCTCTCTCTCTCTCTCTCTCTCTCTCTCTCTCTCTCTCTCTCTCTCTCTTCTAGAGGGTTTTATTTATTTTTTTATCTTGATCTTATCCCTGATAATAGGGGGCATGGAGGAGGGGGAACTGGATGTCTAAAAGTACAGGAGTGCTTATTCATTATCCTCGAAATAAAAGAATTTGCTCATGCCTTGCTTGCCTTGCCTTGCCTTGCCCCTTGCCTCTCTGCTGTCCTCTGTCTCTGTCTCTTTTTCTTCTTCTGTCTGTCTCTGTCTCTCTCTCTCTCTCTCTCTCTCTCTCTCTCTCTCTCTCTCTCTCTCTCTCTCTCTCTCTCTCTCTCTCTCTCTCTCTCTTCTCTCTCTCTCTCTCTCTCTCTCAAATAGATAAATAACAAAACGGAAAAGTTAAGCAGCTGAAAACATCATTCATTCACCACCAGCTATCACCAAAAACAGTCATAAACATTGTTAAAAGGAGGGATTGACCAATATCCATTATTGGGGTGGGGTAAGGAGAGGAGAGAGAGAGAGAGAGAAGGAAGAAGAGAAGGAGAGGAGAGAGAAGCGGAGAGGGAGAAGACATTATTGGAGGAGGAGGGAGAGCGAGGAGAGGGAAGAAAGTACGACCGATGAAGAGACAGATTACGGTGCAGAGGAAGGAGTGGTTTAAGTATGAGGATTGGGAGAGGAGCAGCATGAGTAAGAGAGAGAGAGAGAAGAAGAAGAAGAAGACAGAAGAAGGACGAGAGACGAGATAGAGACGAGAAGTGATGTGTGAGAGAGAAAATAGGAATGAGATAAGATGCAAATAGGAATGTGTATGTGTGTGTGACCAAAGTCCCCAAAATATAGACCATTTACACACACACACACACACACACACACACACACGCACCACGCACGCACCACACACACACACACACACAACACACACACACACACACACTACAAAGCTAGATATTTTAAACTGAATAATCTGACATGCAAACGACATGTTCAAGCTAAAAACAAACAATTTACAATGACTTGTTTTGTTTTCATCGCGCTGCTCTTATTATTATCTATTATTATTATTTATTATTATTATTATTATTATTATTATTATTATTATTATTATTATTATATTATTTATTATCATTATCATATCATTAATGTAAATCAAAACTGACTGTAACAGAATGAGCAAATAATAGATTTGAAATAAGTCTGGAAGAGAAAAGGTCAAAATGTTTGCATATAGAGTCTAGTAGTACTAGTTTCTACTTCTGCATCTTAAATAATCATGGTACAACTTTTAACTCTTTACAGAGACTGCAAAAATTTGAGGAAGTGTCTGGCAAAACTCCGCTTTTACGTCACACTAAAGACGTCACAACTACGTGACTTTTTTTGTGTGTGTTAAAGTCCAGTAGGCTTTAGGCATTATATATATATTTTTTTAAACGTATGTTATGTCTTTAAGTGGTTATTGTAAAGTGACACTCTACGGAGGTAGTAACATCTTGCAGAACATCTTGCGCACACGTCACGTTAAATCATGTTCCGCTTTTTTTTTTTTTTAAAGTAGGCCATTGTGTGCCGGTGGGAACAGAAACAATATTTACACAACGGCATGCATACACACGGGGACTAGATGGGAAAAATAAAAGCACATGAGTGCTTAATGTCCCATTATCCTCGATATAAAAGAATAATAATATTATATATTTTTTAAATTTTAAAAATAGAAAAACACCAGCCCTCCCCAGCTCTGGAAACTTTCTGTGAAAACAGACCCCCCCCCCCCCCCCCCCCTTCCTTTCCTTCACCAGGTGGGCTGTCAATGCCCTGTGTGCTGATTTCCAGAGAAACGAATCTAAATCTGACAATTCTTACTATTGTGTTTGTGAGCGTAGTGTGAATCGGAAAAAAACAAGTAGTAGATTTGTATAGCTTTGATTTGTTTTCTTCCAAGATATAGCGCTAGATTAAAATCCAATTATTTTTATTATTATTATTATTATTATTATTATTATTATTATTTTATTATTATTAATATATTTTCCTGCGGAAAGATAGGGATTACCCTGTTACGTTCACCCTCCCGAGACTGATTTTTTTTCTTTTAAATTTGGGGGGCGGGATAACCTAGTGGTTAGAATCATTGCGCTTGCAATCTTCGACCCTGGGTTCGAATCCCGTTCTAGGGGATATTTTCCCCTGGAATTAACATCACTGCGGTTCTACCCCCTCCCTCCCCCCTAAAATAAAAAGTCTTTCGGGTGAGACTATAAACTGAGGCCCCGTGTGCGAACGCACGCAGAACATCTTGCGCACACCTTAAAACCTGTTCCGCTTTTCGAAAGAGTAAACCATTGTGTGCCGGTGGGAACAGATGACAAAATTTACAAAATTGCGTACACACGGGAACTGAATGTAAAAGAACACACAAGTGCTTATTCAATTATCCTCGATATAAAGGAATAAATAAATAAATGAATAAATAAATAAGTAAATAAATAAATAATTATGAATATGTTTTTGTTGCCAATTTGTTCTAGGGTCATGTTTTCGTGTGTTTTGAT
>CM060330.1:15388329-15395829 GCA_030674155.1 Stramonita haemastoma
GCGTGCCGGGCTACACCTTGCGCGTGCAGCCCAGCATGCACTGGAAGTTCTTCTCCAACGAGGCCCAGACCGTCAAGGTGTCTTCAGGGTCTAAGATCCGTCACACCCCTGTGTTGAAGGAGAACGAGAAGGAAGATTTCGTGTCCGATTCCACGCTGAGAGCGACGTGGTGATGCGTTACCCTTTCGTGGATCTTTTCTTAGTCACGGGGGACGGGTCTTACATGTGGACTTACGCCAGCTTCGTCACCGTCACCAATTTGTACCGCGTGGAGGATGTGTACCCTCTGGCTCAGACCATGTTCGAGGCGCTCTGGCGCCTGTGCCCAGGCATAGTGTACACTTGCTGAAGCAGATCTTCCATCCCAACATGTGTGTGTCCCAGGTCACGATCACAAGGAGGGTCACGGCATCTTCAACTACACCGAGGTCCCGTGTAGCGAGCTGCAGCAGATGTACAAACTGTTCACGGTTTAGTTTTAAACTTTTTCCTTTGAAGAAGAAAAGAGTTGGTCATCATGCAGGTGTTCAAAAGTTGAATGCAGGTGTAGAAAAGTTCGTGCAGGTGTACACAAGTTCATGCAAGGTGTACAAAAGTTCATGCAGGTGTACACAAGTTTGTGCGGGTGTACGCAAGTTCGTGCAGGTGTACACAAGTTCGTGCAGGTGTGCAAAAGTTCATGCAAGGTGTACAAAAGTTCATGTAGGTGTTCAAAAGTTCGTGCAAGTGTACACAAGTTCATGCAGGTGTGCAAAAGTTCATGCAGGTGTACAAAAGTTCATGCAGGTGTACAGAAGTTCGTGTAGGTGTACAAAAGTTTATGCAAGTGTACACAAGTTCATGCAGGTGTTCAAAAGTTCGTGCGGTGTACACAAGTCCGTGCAGGTGTACACAAGTTCATGCAGGTGTACACAAGTTCATGCAGGTGCACTAAAGTGTTGGTTGGTTTAATACTCCTTAAAATACAGATTGTTTGCCAATGTAGGCTACAAACATTGTTGGTGTGACGTCAAGTTCATACCCATGTTCTTAAAATTAATTTTGAATGAGTTTCAGTTTGTGGCAAGTGTTCTTTGAGATGTTGTTGTCAGGGTATGTAAGCAAGGTACTATGAGCTGGTAACGTAGGCCTACGTGATGAACAAAGTGTCCAAGTAAAACTTCTAGCTATAGCTGCAATTTGGGGCTTTCACATTCCTGCTTTGTGTTCTGCACTCAAGGAGAAGGTGCTGCAAAAGATTTTGTGGTATGATGATGAATGAATGAATGATGAATGAATGAATGATCTTTATTTTTCAGGGTTACAGAGTAGCATTACATATTTTTTTCATGCCCTGCCTGTGTGTGTGTGTGTGTGTGTGTGTGTGTGTGTGTGTGTGTGTGTGTGTGTGTGTGTGTGTGTGTGTGTGTGTGATGCTTGTGTGACTGTGAGATACTCTAGCCACACAACAATGCAGTAAGATTTGGATTACTTTGAAATCTCTCTCTCTGTCTCTGTCTGTCTCTGTCTCTCTCTGTCTCTGTCTCTCTCTCTCTCTCTTGGAGGAAATGTGTAACAAGATACATGTTGTGTGTTTTGTGTGTGGCGCGCGCGCGCGGTGCATGCGTGCGTACGTGCATGCATGCGTGCGAGCGCGCGCGCGCAGTGTACTCACACCAAATTTGTGTCTATGTGTAGCCTACAAAATTAAGATAGTCACTTGAACGCACGTATGAATGTATATGTTCTATAAAAGTGACAGTACTTATTCCTGTGTGCCTCAAAGTGTGTTTGTTTGTGCTCTGCCATACTGTGCGTCAACTTGCATGTACAGTACACTCACTGCAGATTTTGAACTTCAGAAACTGAAGGTGGACTACCTCCTTGAAAGTTAAGTTTTTTTGTTTTTTGTTTCCATTTATGTATGGTTAGTATGAGCATTGCTAGTGTATAGATCTATCTTTTGATGTAAAGAAAATACTTAGTGAGTTCATTATTTATTTGTGTATTCAATCATTTATTTATTTATTCATTCATTTATTTGTTCATTTATATTGCTGCATCATCCTCTTGGGTTCGAATCCAGTCGAGGAGATATTTTTCTCCTGGAGTTAACATCAGTGCTGACTCCACTCTCCCCAAAAGTCCTTCGGATGAGACTTTAAAACCAGGACCCGTGTGCGAACGCACGCAGAACATCTTGCGCACACGTTAACTCCTGTTCCGCTTTTTTGTAAGAGTAGGCCATGTGTGCCGGTTGGAACAGATGAAAATTTACAAAACTGTATACACACGGGGACTGGATGTAAAAAAGCACAAGAGAGTTTATTCCATTATCCTCGATATAAAAGAATAAATCAAATCAAATGAAATCAAATCAATCAAATCTGTGCTATTTCTGTCCCACTGTTTCCCACACGCTCATGTTCAGAAGATTCGTTATGTCGCAGCCTCAGGGTCACAAGTCCACAGGTAGACCAGGCCGCCATGGGGCCACCAGCCAGAGGGGCCCTACACTGCTGCTGGGTCACTTTGGTGGTGGTGGTGGTGGTCAGTGGTGCCTGTTCTGAGTTCATTATTCATGTGTATTTCTGATTATGTATTGGTATACATAGGAAGTCATTCCGTGATGGAAAGATGTTCGTCTCAGATTTTCATCTCTGTCTTTCCTTTCTTTTTTTTTTTCTTTCTTTTTTTTTCCTCTCAGTTTCAGTCTGTAAGCTACGCAGGATGTGAAATAGGGCTTTCTGTGTATGTTTTGCTGCTTTCGATATGACCTCAGCGTGAAGGTTTTTTTTAATATTTGTTCACATTCCTTGGTTTGGGATTTGGCAAATATCATCAAGCCACCAGAGAGAGAGGAGGGGGGGGGGGGGGAGGGGGGGGGGGGGTGCGCGGTGCGGGGGGGGGGGTGGGGGGCCACTGTGTTTGGGTCACTTTGGTGGTTTCCTGTGCCTGTTCTGAGTGATTCAAAGTCTTGTAGATGTTTAGATTGTGATGAACAATGGTTTTTTGTTTGTTTGGTTTTTTGTTTTAAAAGATCTATGGCAAAGCATTAAATTGTAGTTTGTGTTGTTAGTATCATATAACATTTAAAAAAATACTTTTTCAATCTGTTTTCAGTATTTTCTATGTGCTTTCAAAACAAAAAATATATCAAGTGATTTGTGATGAAAAGAAGAAAGAGAAATGACCTAGATGAGAATCAAAGTTGGCATCAGGAACAAACAAAACGAACAAAATTCACTAGAGAGGTAATGAAAAGTCTTTGTAAACCTGAAAGAGACAGTCATGTTCTCGTCATATTGCAAACATTTTTTTTTTTTATAAAAGAGGGAGGGATGAAGAGGGGCTACATTTAAACATTAACAGGAGACTGATAAATAAACCTAACTATGTCAGTCAGCTCTGGTTTACAAAGAAGCATACTAACAGATTGTTTTCCCAAATGTCAATACTATACTTTTCATACATGAAGTTTAAAACTGAAAAACAATTATTATGTTAGAGAGATATAGGTTGCAAGTAAGCACATGCTGCACTCTAGGAGTATTTACTTTTTCCAAGAATTTAAATGCAGTTTTTTAGATAAAAGAGGAAATGTATTTCAGACAGATGACCATCTTATTTTTATCTGTAAGAAAAGTATTATGCACATGAGTTTCCAATATTTTATCTATCTGGTGCATATCAATTTTTAAACTACTTTCAGGAATTTGTCTCATTACCCCATGTTTTGCTAGTTTATCTGCAGTTTCTCCCAGTAATTACCTCAGTGAGAAGGAACCCAGCAAAAAAACATTTTGATACCTTTGGTAATGATGTCATGAAGCAAAAATTTTATTTCAAAAAGTAAGTAATTTCTGACTTTTATGTCCCAGTCTCGTAAGCTGTGTAGGACAGACTTGGAGTTGACACAAAACATTATGTCAAAGAATACATAATATCTGCCAATTAGAACAGTCAGTGCCATAAGTATGGCATATAATTCAGCCATAAATATAGAAAACCCTTTTTCCCAAGGCAATAAGATTTTCTAGTTTTCAAGGCAGAAATAACAAAACCAGAAGCTGCATTAGAATCATGGACTGAGCCATCAATAAACATTTTGAAATGATTCGAGTAGTTAGTTCCAAGATGATTTTTTACATCAGATTTTAAAACATTTACTTAAGCATATGTTTTATGAATGGCGTAATCAACGTAATCAATGGAGTAATCAACATCAAATTTAGTTTGGTTATGCTTCCAGTGAGGAATCTTAAACTCTGTTGGTACAGTAGGTATTGATGAAATTTCAATATTACATAATCATATCAAATAGGTCTTGAACATGATTTTCAGTGGGCTGGAAGGTATTTTGTTGAGCTTTTCTGGAATAGCCTTTAACTGAATCCAAAAATATTTCATTTGTAACTGAATTTGGAATGGAAAGAGTTCTGGAAACATACTTAGTTACAGATAATTTGTGATGATCAGTAAGGGATATTGAATTTTACTTCATCTGTTTATTGTGTTTGTGTGTATGTACTGGAACACCAAGAACTAGTTTAATGGCTTTACTGTCAAGACTAACTTTTTAAAAAATAGACTAGCTGTTATACAGTGTTTTTGTGTCTTGACCTTATGGGTGAAAAGAGAGTATTTTGAGCAAATTCAAATTTTTCCTTGCTTTATTTATCAGGTCGTCAATAAAAGGTTTAGTTTCCAGTGTGTGTGTGTGTGTGTGTGTGTGTGTGCGTGTGCGCACTACACACTTGTTGCCCATCTTGTGTGACACACTTGTGTGTGTGTGTGTGTGTGTGTGTGTGTGTGTGTGTGTGGTGTGTGTGTGTGTGTGTGTGTGTGTGTGTGTGTGTGCCACATAATTTGTCAATAAAGGTAGTACCCAGTAATAGCAAACACCACCAATGCATTGCCTCATGAACAACGAACTAGCCGTAGGCTACTTGTGAATTGACAACAGTTTATACATGTACTATCACAAATGATCAGCATTTTGGACAGAATATGATTAAAGGACCCCTCACCACGAAATGAGTTGCATTGCACCTGACCCCCTTTTCCCCTAGGAGCCATTTTAGGCAAGTTGTGGTCAGAGTGTCAATTTGATTGATTACAAAACTGAAAGATTTCTTCTACCTTGATCTGAAGTATCAAGATGAAACTGTGTTTCCTTTTCCTTGAAAAATGGGCTTAAAAACATTAACACCCTTATCCTGATCACCTACTGAAAATAATACTAAAGTTGTCCTTTTCTAATTTTGTCGACTTTCTGAAGTTTAGTGTTAGCATTGTTAGATTTTCAATGTTTACAATAAGATTGGTGTATTATTGAAAAGCCAATTTATTGCAGTTTGATAATAACATGTTCACTACAAACTGACCTGTGGTGTAATGTGACTCATTATGTGGTGGAGGCATCATATTTTATATATATATATAATATATATATATATATATATATAATATATATATATATATATATATATATATATATATATATATATATATATATATAATCAATCATAGCCCAGATTCTGTAGTCTAGTCATGTACACATGTTTTGAAAGTACATCATGTGTTGCCTGTGATGATTATTTTCTGTGAATTCTTTTGAACTTTGTGATAGAAGCTATTATTGGTGTACTCCTGAAGTATTTTTTTGTGGTGTTGATTTTATGTATGATTATTTTGTGTTCGTAAGAAATTGTGTGTGTGTGTGTGTGTGTGTGTGTGTGTGTGTGTGTGTGTGTGTGTGTGTGTGTGTGTGTGTGTGGTCAAGTTAAGTCAAAATTATCTCTATTGGGTAAAATAGTGTGCATATGTGTGTTTTTGTATGTTGTGCGCGTACATTGTGTAGTGTGCATGTGCATGTGCGTGTGTGTGTGTGTGTGTGGTGTGTGTGTGTGTTGTGTGTGTGTGTTGTGTGTGTTTTGCCAAGGAGCAATGTCTTTAGTTGTTTAAGGTTGCTTCTGTTTATTCACTCATTTTTTTGTATTTGAAAGAACAATAAAGACGACAAGAAAACAGAGCTGTCTAATTGTTGTTTGTTTTTGTTTGCTTTGTTTGTTTATTTTATTCATTTATTTTGATGTGGTTTTCTTTTTCTGTCATTTTTTAAGTCCAAATATCACAATGTATTACTCTGCCACTTCTTAGATACGAAATGTGGATATTTGACTGTCAAATATCAGTGTTTTTGCTTGTTTTGTTTAGTTTCTCCATATATCTATCTATATGTATATACATATATATTAATTTTTTAAATTTTTTTATTTTATATCGAGGATAATGGGATAAGCACTCTTGTGCTTTTTTATATCCAGTCCCTGTGTGTATGCAGTTTTGTAAATGTCAACTGTTCCCACTGGCACACGATGGCCTACTCTTACGAAAAGCGGAACAGGATTTAAAACGTTTGTGCATGATGTTCTGCGTGCGTGAACGCACGGTGCCTCGTTTATAATCTCATCCTAAGGACTTTTGGGGAGAGTGGAGTCAGCACAGATGTTAACTCCAGGAGAAAATCTAAACAGGAATGGAACTTGGGTCATCAAATTGCGAGCGCAATCTCCATATACATGTGTGTGTGTGTGTGTGTGTGTGTGTGTGTGTGTGTGTGTGTGTGTGTGTGTGTGTGTGTGTGTTGGGCGAGGGGTGGGGGGTGGGGGGGATGTTGTCTATCAAAGGGGAAAAACTGTTCATTGTCTCCCGTGGTACTGGCTGCCTATTAGCATGATGTGTCTCCCTTGAAAGGTTCTAGAAATATATTTTGCAAAATTTCTGTGGTTAGTTTCTGATGTTTCACACACCACGCACGCACGCACGCACCACCCACCCCCCCCCCCCCTGAAAAAAGCACTTGAGTGCTTATCCCATTATCCTCGATATAAAAGAATGAAATAAAGTAAATGAACACACATACAAGGGGAAGTAATTTATCTAAATAAATAGTAATAACTAATTGTCTCCCCTATACCATACTTACCGAATAAGCACTCGTGTGCTTTTAAAAAAAAAAAAATTACATCCAGTCCCTGTGTGTATGCAGTTTTTTGTTGTTGTAAATCTTGTCATCTGTTCCCAACCGGCACACAATGTGTGCTACTCTTAGGAAAAGCGGAACAGGATTTAACGTGTGCGCAAGATGTTGTGCGTGCCTTCACACACGGGGCCTCGGTTTATAGTCTCTTCGAAGGATTTTTTGGAGTAGGCTATCACTCTCAGTGTCCTGGTTGTCGAGAACGAGGAGTGGGGCAAATGTTCCTCCTACAACAACATCAACAACAACAACCACCACCAAAGTGATAGACAGATAGATAAACTATAAAACAACACGCCCTCCCACCTCTTCCACCAAAAAAGAAACTGAATCCAAAACAACCCCCCCAAAAAAACAACAACAACAACAACAAAAAAAAACCAAAAAAAAAACAGAAGAAAAGAAACCACAAAAACAAATCTAAGCAAAAAAACTGAAAGAGGACGAGTCTGACAAAAGGAAGAAACACTAAAAAG
>CM060330.1:15408329-15418329 GCA_030674155.1 Stramonita haemastoma
GCGTGTGTGTTTGTGTGTGTGTGTGTGTGTGCGTGCGTGCGTGCGTGCGTGGTGTGTTGTGTGTGTGTGTGTGTATGTGTGTGTATGTGTGTGTGTGTGTTTGTGTGTGTGTGTGTGTGTGTGTGTGTGTGTGTGTGTGTGTGTGCGTGCGTGCGTGCGTGCGTGCGTGCGTGCATGTGTGTGTGTGAAATTTGTCAGATGTTCAATTTTTGTTTATTCTAGTCCAGGCAAAAATATGTGTGTGTTTGTGTTTGTGTTTGTGTTTTGTGTGTGTGTGTGTGTGTGTGTGTGTGTGTGTGTGTGTGTGTGTGTGTGCGTACGTGTGTGTGTGTGTGCGTGCGTGCGTTCGTGCGTGCGTGCGTGTGTGTGTGTATGTGTGTATGTATGTGTCTGTCTGTCTGTCTGTCTGTCTGTCTGTCTGTCTGTCTGTCTGTCTCACGCTCTACAAGACTATACATGAGATGAAGATGAAGGTAGATAGACTCTACACTATTCCTCTGTTTTCTCCCCATGTTCCTACACCCACACACCTGCAAAGGCATGACCCTGGGCTCGTGCAACCCCAAGCTGGCCTACAGCATGATGACCTTACTCACCACGCACTACCCGGGAGACTAGAAGCCATGATCTTCATCAACTACAACGCGGTCTTCGAAACCATGTGGAAAGCCATCAAACTCTTCCTCCACCCTGACACAGCCGCCATATCCTTACTCATTCCCTCCCACAGCAAGATGCAAGAAGTCTTCCCCCAGATCTTCGGCTCGGAAATGACGTCCTGGCTGCTGGAGGAGATCGCTCTCAACAAACTCAAACCGCTGTCCAGAACGCAGCTGGAGTTCTGGAGTCCTCCCAAGGACGGCCAGAAGCATGATCCTCGAGGCTGTCCCAGCTACGTGCAGAAGTACCTGACTACCTGTCCGCGCGCTGATGTACAGTCTCAGTGGGAGAGCCAGGAAACTCAGGGTGTCGTCACGTCTTCAGCGCAGTCTTCGCCAGAGGAGGAATCTTCGTCTTTGTGTTCTTCCTCCTCCTCCTCTTCCTGTCCAGCCCAGTCTCCCTCAGGCATCAGCAGCCGCGTGCGGCGTGCCCACAAGCCTCACCCCAACATCCTGGACCACCTGAGCGGGGTGAAGCTGGTGAGGGTTACCCTGGAGACTGAGGTGGTGGAGAGGGAGGAGGAGGAGGTGGAGGTGGAGAGGGAGGAGAGGAGGTGGTGGAGAGGGAGGAGGTGGTGGAGAGGACACAGTGCGCAGATCCAACATTACTCAGTAAGGCCTAGTCCAGAGTGCTAAATTTAGCAAGCTCCTTCCTTTTACCTACTCATTGTGTGGTCAGCTTCTGCTATAAATAGTATCAGCTGACTGCATCAGGGCTGGGATGGGATGGATTAATTAGCAGCTGAGAGGAGCTGAAAGTGGAGGAATTCTGACAGCTGTGGAGGGAGAGGGAGGAGGTGGAGAGGGAGCAAGCCCAGAGAGCAAGTGAAGTCAAGTCAAGTCAAAATTTTATTTCCAGATGGTACATTGAGTAAGCAATAAAATTGGCTTTTTTTTTCATCAAGCCATCTTTGTGATGCTGTCAGTATGCACACAGCTGTTTCTGCTGATCCGAGTGTTGTTGGTGTTGTTGTTTGTCCTGGTGATGGGTGCAGAACCGTGCTTTTTTTTTTTTTTTGTGTGTTTGAACTGTATTGTCGTTAAAAAGTGATGTGTTGATGTTACAGAGATTATGACGTAGATTTGATGTTGGTGTCCTGTGATACGTAGCCATTCCAAACACGTCCTCTGTATGTGAGGCTGGTTTAATGTTTGACTTACAGTAATAATTATGCAGATGTTATTAACACAGCCTTTATGTTTGACACAATGTGTGGTTTGATTTTCTGGTATACAATGTTAATGTGAATATTGTAAATATATCCTTTATTATCATAGGACATTTTATCTTCGAAGTCGGAATGTGGATAGTTTGATTTAATGGTGGGAAAAAAGGTCTCACACACACACACACACACACACACACACACACACACACACACACACACACACACACACACACACACACACACACCTGGATACAAATGAACACACAGAACACACAGAACACACACGGTGGCTGAATACAAGAAATGCAAAAATCTTATCATTGGTGAATCTCGGAGTTCTAGCTCAGGAAAGGAAAATTTATTTATTTATGCATGTGCTTATTTATTTATTTCTTTATTTCTTTCTGTCTTTATCTATTTATTTATACCACTTTATGTCACGGCGGATTTCTCTGCCTGAAATTTGGGCTGCTCTCCCCAGAGAGACGAGAGAGCACATCGCCACAAGTGCAGCGCCTGCCCATTATTTTTTAGTTGTTGTTTTTCCTGTCTGCGATTGTTTTTGTTTCCCTATCAGAGTGACTTTTTTTCTACATAATTTTGCCGGGGACAACCCTCTTGTTGCCCTTTGTTCTTTTACGTGCGCTGAATAATGATGTGTAACACAGGGGACCTGGGTTTATCTGGTCCATCTACCTGTGTGTGTGTGTGTGTGTGTGTGTGTGTGTGTGTGTGTGTGTGTGTGTGTGTGTGTGTGAAATTATAGTCATACTAAGATTGACAAGTAACGCTGACGGCCAGTTTCCTGTCACCACAGGTCAAAGTTCATATCGCAAAAAAAAGTTTCTCCCAAGTGTGCCGCGATAGAAAAAGAGCAGAAGCACACAGAGCAAACCTTGATGTCAAAGTTAAGGAACAGGTTCCCTTTCCCTCCGTCTCCCTCTGGTTTATTTTTACCTTCCCCGCCCACAGTCTAATGTATGCTGCAAATCGTGTGGAGAATGACGCTCCTACCAATGTGTTCACCTATAATTGTGTCAATTTTTGCCCTCCATCTTCAACTGGCTGTTATGACAATCAGCAGATTGACTTGACATAAAATGATCGAGACAAACAGATCCTCACCAGTCAACTTTGACAATAGTGAAGAAAGTGGTCAGTTGTAGGGTGAAGTTGGAAATGAAGAGAAGGAATGTGATAGTAATGACATGAGCCAAGTGAAAGATTCTGTGTGTGATGGAAGCTCTGTTAGAGAAATGGAGGAAAATGTGTGTGATATATTGGATGGGGTGGATGATAGTGAGAGAGAGCTGATGAGTGTGCAGACAGTGTGACTGAGGCAGAATGTGCAGAGAGTATGAAATACGTTAATGATGAAAGTGAAACTGATAAGACAGGCATGGAGTTCAGAGAATTAATCGAACACATAAAGGATGCTTTACTGAGGATAGAGGCTCAATAGTCACTGGAAAGAGAAATAAAACAGCGTAACACAAAAAGAGCCACAGCTGAACCCAAAGGTACTCCTTGCAGAGATGTGCCCTGATTAGAGCGGGATAAGGACATTAAACATGAAAAACCCTGCTAAAAAAGACACTAATCGCAGATTACAATATTAGCATTAGTTACAGTTGTCACCATGATGTGGAAGCTATGCCATGATGACTATTTGGGTTGTAATTAATTAATCTTTTTTCTCAGGTAAGTATATGTTTTGTGCCCAGTCCTCTTCCCACTGTCCCCTTGTGAATGGGCTTCAAGTTATCACAATAAACAATTGTCTCTCTCTATGACTGTTATGCCTATAGTTTAGTCATGCTTATTATTTGTATTGAGAAATATTTTATTCGTTGTGTTTGTATTTTTCATCTCAATATGTGTGTCGAATATATATTTTTTTTAACCCTATACCTAATGATTTTTTTTGGTGAGGGAATGAATATGTCCATCAAAACTATGATATGGATATATCTATTTTTTTGTGACTGTAATCATAAGATTGAAAAAATTGATTATGGTATTAGACAGACAGAGAGAGAGACAGAGAGAGATACAGAGACAGATAGATGTCATACACACAAAGACAAAGACAAAGACAGACAGACAGATAGACAGACAGACACACTCACACACACACAAACACACACACACACACACACTCACATACACACACACATACACACACACACACACACACACACACACACACACACAAAACACACACACAAACACACACACAAAACCACACACACACACAAACACACACACACAAACACACACACACACCACATACACACACAACACACACACACACACACACACACACACACACACAACACACACAAACACACACCACACACACACTCACATACACACACATACACACACACACAACAAACACACACACACATCACACACACACACACAACACACACACACACACACACACACACACACACACACACACACACACACACACACACACACACACACACACATTGATGGCGGAGGGTTGAATTTTTCACAATCATTTGAGTCAAAATACGCACTGAGTGAGACCACTTGAATCTCATCGTCAAGTATTCTGCGAAGTGCGTTTCTGATCCGATGCATGATCGTGATAACTCTATTATTCTTCCACAACCAACACACACTATGCACTGATGTGGGAGGTTTTTATACAACGAGTTTTCTTCTTCTTCGTCGTCAAACGCTCAGACAGCAACTATTGTTGTCTGCCATATGAGCACACACACACACACACATGCACGCACACGCGCGCGCGCGCACACACACACATGATACACAGAACACACACAGACACACACACAGACACACACACAGACACACACACAGACACACAGACACAGACACACAGACACACAGACACAGACACACAGACACACAGACACACAGACACACACACACACACACAACACACACACACACACACACACACACACACACACACACACACACACGTACACACACACTCACACACACACACACACACCGCACACACACACACATTCACACACACACACACACTCGCGCGCGCGCGCGCGCGCGCGCGCGCGCGCGCGCACGTACGCACGCACGCGCACAGTGGGTCAGAGTCTTTAAATAACGAACATTGAAGTATTGTCGACTGTAAAAGAGAAAAAAAAGAGAAAAAACACCAACCAAAGAGAAACACAGAAACATTTAAATCTGACAAACAAAGAAGATGACAAAACATTGCAGAAGACAATCAAAGCAGAGCCCACGAAACTTTTCAAACGAAAGTGCACTTTTATTATCATTATAGATATATATAGATATATATATAGATATATATAGATATATATAGATATATGTATATGTATATATATATATATATATATATATATATATATATATATATATATATATATATATATATATATATATATATATATATATATATATATATATATATATATATATATATATATTATTTCCAGGATGATGGAATAAGCGCTGATGTATATTTTTACATCAAGTCTCCGTGTGTATGCAGTTTTGTCAATTTTGTCATCCGTTCCCAACGGCACACAATGGTCTACCCTTCCGAAAATGATGTAAAAAAAGGACATGAGTGTTTATTACATTATCCTCGATATAGGAAAATAAATAAATAAATAAATAAATAAATAAATAAATAGATAAATAAATAAATAAATAAATAAATAAATAAATAAATAAATAAATAAATAAATAAGTAAATAAATAAATAAAAGCGGAACGGGTTTTTACGTGTACGCAAGATGTTCTGCGTGCGTTTACACACGGGACCTAGGTTTACCGTCTCATTCGAAGGACTTCAACCAAAGTTTCAGCTGAAATTTCATGTAGCATACTTTTCCCCATTAAATCAGCTTCATTCTGAGATCTGTGTATGGACATTTTGCTCTCGAAAATCAACCTGATAAAATGGGGGCAAAAATTACCTGATCCTGTCTGTCCTCTCTATCAGAATAATTATGCAGTTAGATATAGTTTTGTTCATTCAAAACGAAGGGAAACAAAATAATTATATGAACAACAATATCAAAGCAACATGAAGAACAATATCATAGCAAGTTGAAGAATAATATCATAGCAATATGAGGAACAATATCATAGCAATATGAGGAACAAAATCATAGCAACATCATAGCAACATGAAGAACAATATCATAGCAACATGAAGATCAACGTCATAGCAACATGAAGAACAATATCATAGCAACGTGAAGAACAATATCATAGCAACGTGAAGAATAATATCATAGCAACGTGAAGAACAATATCATAGCAACATCATAGCAACATGAAGATCAACGTCATAGCAACATGAAGAACAATATCATAGCAACGTGAAGAACAATATCATAGCAACGTGAAGAATAATATCATAGCAACGTGAAGAACAATATCATAGCAACATCATAGCAACATGAAGATCAACGTCATAGCAACATGAAGAACAATATCATAGCAACGTGAAGAATAATATCATAGCAACGTGAAGAACAATATCACAGCAACATCATAGCAACATGAAGATCAACGTCATAGCAACATGAAGAACAATATCATAGCAACGTGAAGAACAATATCATAGCAACGTGAAGAATAATATCATAGCAACGTGAAGAACAATATCATAGCAACGTGAAGAATAATATCATAGCAACGTGAAGAACAATATCATAGCAACATCATAGCAACATGAAGAACAATATCATAGCAACATAAAGAACAATACCATAGCAACATAAAGAACAATATCATAGCAACGTGAAGAACAATATCCTAGAAACATGAAGAACAATATCATAGCAACATGAAGAATAATATCATAGCAACATGAAGAATAATATCATATTTATTTATTTATTTATTTATTTATTTATTTATTTATTTATTCTTTTATATCGAGGATAACAGAATAAGCAATCATATGCTTTTTTTCATCCGGTCCCCGTGTGTATGCAGTTTTGTAAATCATGTCATCTGTTCCCACCGGCACACGATGGCCTACTCTTACGAAAAGCGGAACAGGATTTAACGTGTGCGCAAGATGTTCTGCGTGCGTTCGCACACGGGGCCTCGGTTTAAAGTCTCATCCGACCCAACATGAAGAACAATATCATAGCAACATGAAGAACAATATCATAGCAACGTGAAGAACAATATCACAGCAACATCATAGCAACATGAAGAACAATATCATAGCAACATCATAGCAACATGAAGAACAATATCACAGCAACATGAAGAACAATATCATTGCAACATGAAGAACAATATCATAGCAAAATGAAGAACAATATCATAGCAACGTGAAGAACAATATCATACCAACATGAAGAACAACATCATAGCAACATGAAGAACAATATCATAGCAACATGAAGAACAATATCATAGCAACATCATAGCAACATGAAGAACAATATCATAGCAACGTGAAGAACAATATCATAGCAACATAAAGAACAATACCATAGCAACATAAAGAACAATATCATAGCAACGTGAAGAACAATATCATACCAACATGAATAACAATAGCATAGCAACATGAAGAACAATATCATAGCAACATAAAGAACAATACCATAGCAACATAAAGAACAATATCATAGCAACGTGAAGAACAATATCCTAGAAACATGAAGAACAATATCATAGCAACATGGAGAACAACATCATAGAAAAATGAAGAACAATATCATAGCAACATGAAGAACAATATTGTAGCAACATGAAGAACAATATCATAGCAACATGAAGAACAATATCTTAGCAACATGAAGAACAATATCTTGGCAGCATGAAGAACAATATCATAGCACAGACCACGAAGGATAACCGTCTTTAAAACTGGCTGAGCCACCTAACAGGTTGCTTCCCCTGTCATACTGACACCTTTTCTCGGGTAGCTTCAGATTGGGGTTATGTTATGTCCTTGGTCTATGTTGTCAGTGATATAACTGGCTATGGCATAACTTGGACCCTATCGGTGGTTTTTTTTTTTTTTTTTTTTTTTTAGGGTACTGTCAGTGTATTTGTTGTTGTTGTTGCGCTTTTACCAACTGAATATGTTGGGGGGTTACTCAGAATATATATATATATATATATATATATATATATATATATATATATATATATATATATATATATATATATATATATATATATATATATATATATATATATATATATATATATATATATATATATATATATATATATATATATATGTATGTATATATCTATACACACACACACATACATACATACATATATATATCTATATATATTCTAAGTCCCTCGTAATACCTAAGAAACCCTAAGTACACACTGGATTAGAAGTTTGTGTGTATAACTATTTTCAAATGCCTCGCCATAATTATAAGGCAGCCATACTCGGATTTCAGACGATTTTTTCATTAGATAAGAGTGGTCCTAAAGGGAGATTGTATAGACAGCGGGGACGGGATAGCTCAGTGGTCAGAGCATTCGCTTTTCTCAAGCTAAGGATAAGCATCATCAAGCGTGGTTACCAAGTGGATGGGTGACCGCTCGCTCGCCTTGGCTTCAGTACAGTTCCCCAGTCCACCCAGCTGTAAATGAGTACCTATCCTCTTTAGGGTCAGGGAAGGTAAAGCAGCAAGGGAGAGGAGATGGGCGCCACCCTCAATATGCTGGCCCCTAGAGAAGCTGAGGTCTCTGACGCCTCGCTCCCCTACGACCACATAGGTTATGGGACACTTTTACCTTTACCTTTATATAGAGTGCAAGTTGTTATGATAAGATCTTATCATGACCGTAACATAATCTTTTATGACATGATAACATGTCGATGTCGACCTTGTTACTTAGCCCACATCAATAACAGAGAAAGTTTTATCCTGGTCAATATTTTTAGTTTCATATATTAATGATAATATAGCCTTCAGCGCCAGGGCTTTATCAAGGTTCTTGATTAAACCATTGATGCTGGGGGCAACAACAAAGTGAGAGGCTGTATGATCAGTGGCTTTCCCACTCATGGAATTCCACTTTACAGCTTAGTCTTTAGTGGTCGACTATGACTCTGACTAGGAGGCTTGACTTGCACAGTCCTTATGTGCTGCAGCTGAAGGGGCTAATTGGCTTTTAGAGAACATCTCCAATGCTGACTGTCCTTGTGCCCTCTTGGCCGAGAGAGTGGGGTGTACTGTGGGCAAGGCATCTCCACTATAATCAAATTTCTGCCCAGTTTCCGAAACAGCAGCTGCCTCCTCTGCTGTTTTGGAGTTCATCGTCGAACACGACGCACAAACAAACAAACACTAATACAGAAATCCTGTCAAAAGCTTAAAATTAAAAAAATGTTTTTCCAAATTATATTTATTTTCAAATTACAGCTATATTTTGGCGATTATTAGAAAAAAAGAGCGAGCAAAACAACAGCAAAAAGCAAAAAAGATAAATAATTCTTTTAAAAAACCTGCACTTGTTAAAGTGAAAAATCACAAAAATGCAAAATGCTACAAGTAGCAAAAGAAAAACAACAACTAAAAACGATCACTAATCTCCCAGTATACAATACAATACAATACAATACAAATCAATACAATACAATACAATACGATACAATACAATACAATGCAATGCAATGCAATGCAATACAACATAACACAACACACTACACTACACTACACTACACTACACTACACTACACTACACTACACTACACTACACTACACTACACTACACTACACTACACTACACTACACTACACTACACTAAAATTCAGCGCACCGAGATGCACGTGTTCAAGTGTGTACATTCAATTCTGTCCTGCATACTATACGCGGTCAGATTCTGATGGTGGTGGAGGACTGGACACGAGGCCAAATCATCGGGCGAAGAAGCGGGCAAAGTCTGATTGACCTCATCCTTGCGCTCGAAATTGGCCATAACTGCTTTCATTCTACATGTGATCAGACAAAAATATCTTCGTTTCGGAGATATACATAATACACACACACACACACACACACACACACACACACACACACACACACACAACACACACACACACACACCACACACACACACACACACCACACACACACACACACACACACACACACACACACATATATATATATATAT
>CM060330.1:15423329-15440829 GCA_030674155.1 Stramonita haemastoma
AATACAGTGAACATTGCTGCAAAAAAAAGAAGATTCAGTCCGTGGTTAGGGTTTCGTTTGCGTGTCAATCCCTTACGGGAAAAAATCGAAAGTGCAGTAGAACCACTGAAGACAAGAAAGTCAGCAGGACTGGACCACATTCCATCAGGACTGATCCAGGCATGAGGAGAGGCCATGATGGATGTGTTTCTTACTATGTGCATTAAGATCTGGCGGACAGGCGAGGGGCCAAAACCTTCCACATACTCCTTGATTATCACTCTCCCGATGAAAGACAACTTACAACTATGTCACAACTACCGTACCATCATCCCGATCAGCCACCCAAGCAAAGTCATGCTAAAGAATCCTCATGAATAGACTAAAACTTTAAGCTGAGGATATCATCACAGAAGAGCAGGCAGGTTTCAGAGCAGAACAGAGCACAATAGAACAATTTTTAACCTTAGAATATTCTGTGAGAAGTACTTGCAACACCAGCAAGATTTTTTTTCCACGTCTTTGTAGACTTTAAGAAGGCATTTGACAAAGTCTGGCATACAGCTTTGCAGGCAACCATGATGCTGTATAACGTCAATGCCAACCTTATCAGAACCTTAGAATACCTCTAAAGAATACCTCAAAGTACGCCAAGGATGTCTGTTCTCTCCCACAGTCTTCAACATCCTCTTAGAGAGATTAATGGCTGATGCACTTGAAAAAACATTAAGGAACAGTCTGTATTTTAGGTAGGACAATCACAAAATTACGTTTTGCAGACGACATAGACAGCCTAGTTAGAAAAGAGCAAGAGCTGGTCAACTGGATAAATCACCGTGATGAAGCCTTAATGGCATCTGGCATGCAGATCAGCGCAGAGAAAACTCAATTGATTATAAAAAGTGCCAAAGGCATCAGCGCTGACATTATTACAAACAGCAAGAAAATTGACACTGTTTTCTATGGGTCTTTTGCATAACTACAGGTCTAGCATACATATAGGAAGACGGGGAACACCAGCTCATGAAGTATAGTTGTTTTAGTGTTGTCCTCAGACTGGTGTTGCCGTTGTTCCTAACCATTGGTTTCATTTCTGTTTTTGATTCCTTATCACAGCTTAGGGATTTGAATTAGCTTTCTATCTCTGCAATTCTTGTCCACTAGCTGTGATCGGATTTAAAATGTTTGCTAATGGCTAATTCTTTTTTCTTTTTTTAAATAGTAACTTCCATGTTATACTTTGGTGTTTTTGTCTTACCTAACCATTTCACCAAGAGGACACATTTCATCTTCTTTTCCCCGCAAATTCTTCATTGTCAACTGCATACAAAAGACCTGTGATGGTTCTTTCTCTGGTATTGATGGAGCCTTCATATTTTCACACAGGTATTGCTCATGAGAAGTGTGGAAGACAGATAGCAACTTTGCTGGTGACCCTAACGTTGGAAGAGATGACACATTTACAAATCTGCATACACATGGGGACTGGATGTAAAGAAGCACATGAGTGCTTATTCCATTATAAAGAGAATACATAAAATGTCAAGTAGTTGAAATGGTATCAGTAAGCTTCTAGCTCATAATTATTGTATATCTTCAGTATTGCCCACAGGGAATAAGGTCACACACTATAAACTACACATGTATTGTTGAGTTCAATGATGATCCCTTAGGTTGAAAATAGATTGTGTGGTACTTCTTCAGCTGTAGAAATCTATCCTGTTCTGCTGCAATGACTTTTTGGTCTATGAATTTAGTTAGTGGAAGACAATCATTTTGCTCTCATACTGATAAGAGAATGTCTTTAGTGGTTCTGATAAAGCAAGCTGTTATCTTTTTGGGGAAGTATCGTCCATACCCGTTGGCCAACCCTCTGCCTGTTAATCTTTATCTTTTGCTTTTGAATAAGCCAACCGAAAGTCATCTTCATTCTCGATATGTTCTGTTGAAATGTATCAACAACATGTAACCCTCCAATCTTTAGGAATGTTGTGGATGTTTCTGATTAATCTTCCTCTCATAGAATGGGAAAGTTTTCCTGTTGTGTTTTCTCAAAAACTTTCAGTGCACTGGGGTCTGGTTGTGTCGGGTGGTAGTAGTTGTTCACAAATGTTCTGTCCACATGACAGGAATATTGCTGCTTATGAAACACTAGTCATCTTTGTTCTCAGGGCTATTGACTCTTCTTTGTCTCCGACTGGTGAGACTGTTCACAACCTGTATTGTCTTTATATATTCGTTCAAGCTCTCTTCACTTTTATTATGTCGCTGTTCAACCCTCTCTGCTTTACTTTGCTTTGTAGTTTTCGTCATTACAAAAAACATCATCTCGCATTCAGTAGCGCCTGTTTTGTGGCAGTATATTTTGGATATATGAACAGAAATCCCAAGCAAATAATCAATATATAACATAACACAACATGAACAAACAGCAACAAACACATTAAGTAAAAGAACAGCTTAGTTGTTTTTTTAACAGATGTTCTAAGGTAGAAGTATACATTATATAGGTGCATTGTTATTGTTGTTCTGACCATTACTATTGTTATGTCATAACATGAAACTGTGACTTCAGAAAAGCATCAGAAGGCTGCAATGACGCTAACAACAGAAGCACTATTTGTGCACAACAACAGTTCTGAGGGAGAGACCTCTCCCCTGTTTTCACCAGGTAACACCAATGTCTCAGATAACGACAGTTTCATCGGTGTCCCTAAAGGCTGTGTGCCCCTTCAAGTCTTTGCGTTTATTCCCTGGGACAACGAAGACAACATCGTTCCTAAAGAAGTGGACAACCTGGTCAACCTTCTGCTTGTAGGGCTATGTCTTCCACTACTGTTCATCGTGTCTTTCGTCACCAACATCATCAACATGATCGTGTTCTACAAACACGGGCTGAAGGAAAGAATCAACGCCTGTCTCTTCACCCTGTCTCTAGTGGACCTGCTAGGGTTCAGCGCACTGTTTGGATACAACAGTGACGTGGCCTACTTGTTTTTCATGGGGAAAGGAAATGAGTTAGGAATCGCTGCCCAGTTTTTCATCCGCAATCACTTGATGGGACTGTCAGGTTTCTCCACAGCGTCACAGCTGGTGTACAGTGTCATAGCCGTGGAGAGATGTTTGTGCATTGCACGGCCTCTTCTGGTGAAGAATTTCCTGTCCACCAGGACCACAGTTGTTGCATTGTGGAGCATGGTGTTTGTGACGACTGGTTGTTTTCTTCTTATCTGTGGAGTCCGCTACAATGTGATGTGCGTGTTTGATTTGAGGGATCGTAGCATCTTGCTCATGAACTACCCGACAGACTTTTATTTCCGACACCAGTTTATGATGGACATTATGTACAGCGCAGTGTATGGTTTGTTTTTCCCCATCCTCTCTCTTCTCTCTGTCACTGTGTGCACAGTCGTCACTGCTGTCAAACTGAAGAAACTGTCCAAATGGAGGGAGGTGTGTCGTCTGCATCCGGTTCCGTCACTTCACGAGACGTGGCGATAACTCGTGTGATTGTCGCCACTTTCCATTTTGTTTATTGTGTGTATCATACCTTCTGTGGTCATGCGCTGTTCATTTTTAATCGTGCCCAACCTGAAAGTAGGGGGCCGCTATGATAATCTGACCTGGATCACCATCAGAGTGTTCATGTTTGCCTCCGCTGTGAACAACACTTTCAATTTCTTTATCTACTACAACCAGGGGAGTAAGTTTAGAGAAACAACGAAGCAGTTGTTTTCCTGTTGTTTTCTATGCCAAAGCACAACAGAGCAAGAAAGTTGCAAAGTGACACAGTGAGATTATTCTTTGGTTGTTAGATTGAAAATCTACTTGCACGAATTTGATGAACTATATGCAATGTGCTAAAGAAACACACAATACCCATCCCCCTAAAAACAACAACAACAACAAAACAAGAGATTTCAGAAAAGCATCATGAGAGGGGGGGGGTTGTAATAATGTAACCAGCCGAAGCGTCATTGGTAAACAGCAGTTCTGACCAAAAAAAAACTCAAAATAATCCCCAAAGTTGGAATGCAGCTACCTTTATGCGGGCAAAAACAATCACATATGCAGAATATCACCATTGGTAAACCTTGGAGCTCTAGCCGAGGAACACAAACAGGCAGAAAAAGACCCACAAAATCGAAGACAACACTCTTGGATTCACAAAAATGTTATCTGGCACAGTGCACACCTTACCTACAACACTGTCAGTACCTAACATTTTCAGCATTGTAACTCCCTGCAACAAAAAGTCTTGGTCTTGCTGCAGCTGACAGAAAAATCCTTAAAACTATCAGCTGCAGTAACTACTGACTCTTTTGCTTATATTCATATCATAATGTTTGAAAATGAATACCAACAATTGGAATTTTTGATATGCAAAATTTACTCATAGACTCAAACTTACTGAAATTTTGTCTTTGGTTCAATACAGAATGAGTTTACAAGACGTACACTGACCAAAAGAGGAGACACAGCTAGTTTGGGATTGTTCTTCTGTTGATGTTTTGAATACAAATAAAAATAGTCCATATCGAGTTTATATATATGACCCGTTTATACAGAATGAGTCTTAACTTGCAGCTGTGACAAGGAGTGGCGCCCTAAAAGAGAAATAGGTCTGCTTTGTCAATTTTGACTTTTCACTGAATGGAATCTGTAGCGTTAAATTTCTTAACTATGACTTAAAAGGTTAGATCGATTAAAAATGTATGTTGAAAACGTTTATCGACCTACTAAGGTGTATGTTACCTAGAGTTTTGAAAAACTTTAGATCATATTTTTTTTTCAGAATGTGAAACAGCTGTGTTACCCATTGAAACACCCATAACTTTTGTCATTTGGAGGTAAACAATGATCATGCTCCAAAGGAAAGTAAAATCTGTAGATTTAAGAAAATAACTATCAGGGAAAATCCCCCTCGAACGGGAATTGAACCGGGTCATCAAATTGCGAGCGCAATATTCTTACCAAAAAACGAAAAAGGGTGCACATAGAGAAAGGCGTTCACACTACAGAAAAGCGTTCACACTACTATTAACAGAAAAGTTTCACATTACAGAAAAGGCGTTCACACTACAGAAAAGGCGTTCACACTACAGAAAAGGCGTTCACACTACCAGAAAAGGCGTTCACACTACAGAAAGGCGTTCACACTACAGAAGAGGCGTTTACACTTATCCACATGCTGTCTGTCCTTGAGAAAGAAGGTAGGCTGGTTGGGCTGCTGGATCTTACTGTCAACATTACACTGACAAGGTATTGATAAACAAAACACCTGCGTAGGGTTTCTAGTGATAAAACAAAGAAGGGGACTGCTTGCACTTCACTTTCTGTCTGGTGGCACCACGGCTTAAGTGGAGCAAAACCATACTTTTTTCACAGGAGGGTTCATGAGTGCATGTCTGTGACTGTATGTGCACCTTTAGCAGGCAAGTAAAATTAAAGAAGGTTTGAACATGTACACATATTTTTTTGTCTGTCTGCACAAAAGCCCGTGAGTGGCATCATAAACGTATCCTAAGTAAGCTTTCCATACTGCTCTTTTTTCCTGCCTTCCTTGGTGAAGTCTCTGGCCATAAACGTGAAGTATCTCTGAATCATGAAGTCCACCAGAAGTGATATCAATAGAGCTTTGTTGCCCTGTGTGCACTCCTCAATAGACCAAATACCTTTGTCCTATTTTTGCATGCCCAGTCATCAGGTTCTTGACCACGGGAGGTCCAGCGCGTGATCAAGTCTTGCTGGCTGAACAGAGAAGCAAGGACTTGTGGTCTTAAAGAAATGGGCAAGATCTTTTTAATCACGTTTTGTGCGATTAAAAACCCTTATCAGAGGACTAGGTTTACCAGAGACTTTAGATGTATACTGAACAGAAAGCAATTTGTTTTTATTAAGCGCAGAATTTTTTTTAAGTCAAGGAGAATAAAGCTGATTGATAGATTGTGGAGACTAGACATGACACACTGTACAAGTTGTAACAGAAGATTATAGAGAAAATATTTACCTCTTTTGTGGCATGGAATTAAGGACAAGTGAGAAATAAACATTTCAGCACATACACTAGATCAGAGTTACTCTTCAGGGAGTCCATGACCGAATGAAAGGACACTGCTCAGGATAACGGAATAATAATAATAATAATAATAATAATAATAATAATAATAATAATAATAATAATAATAATAACAACAACAATAAATAATAATAATAATAATAATAATAATAATAATAATAATAATAATAATAACATGGAATTTGTATAGCGCTATATCTTGCAAAAACAAATCAAAGCGCTTGCATTCAACCTACACGACGCACAATCAGCAACTATTTACAGTTTTGACAAATTCGAATGTACACACACACACACACGCACGCACGCACGCACGCACGCAGCACGCGCGCGCACGCACACACATCCACAAACGTTATGCACTTTGGCAGGTGGATGTTGAAGGCAGGGACAGGTAAGAGATGGAAGCGGAAGGAGAAAAACTTAGGTTTGAAATAAATGTTTAGGTTTGGAATAAATGTAACACAGCAGCCATTGAAATAAGGACACAGGCAGTGGAGAGGAGATGCTTTCACAAACTTCTTGGTGCCCCATACAGAGATCACATCACTAATAAGGACGTGAAAACAGAATTAAAACACCATTGGACCACATGAAGAGCTTTTGACTTAAGTGGAAAAAGGCAAACTAAAGTGGTACGGCACGTCACACAACATCTGGACTGGCCAAGACTGTCCTGCAGGAAACAGTGCAAGGAAGGAGATGAAGAGGAAGACAGAAAAAATGATGGGAAGACAAAATCGGAGAGTGGACTGGCCTTGAGTGGAACGATCTGCTACGGAAAGCAGAGGACCTGGGGGAGTGGAGAAAGCTGGTTACAAAATCTTCAGTGGTGCTCCCATGGTTTACAAAACTTGGGGATAGGTGAAGGTGAGGTAAAGTCCATGATGACAGCTGTACATTGTTTCATCTCTATTCTAACTAAGTTTGAAAAGAGTGTTTTTTATTTATAAAAAAAATTCTTGAAGAAATCTGAATTCTTTAGATTAGTGTCATTGTTCATGAAATAAGTATCTGTATTTTCATTGTTAAAAAGAAACATAATTATTGTTTTTATCAAGTCAATGCCATATGCTACAAAACCCTTAAGTCTTTCCCTTTACCCCTCTGAGATAAAAACAAATTACCATCGTCTTGATTTCAAAAGTTAAGAGAATGTTGCTTAAAGTACTGTTCTTCCCTTTAAAAAGTTTTTTTTCTTCTGATGTTTCACAAAAGGAGTAGGGGTCTCTCTTATGATAGGAACAAGACACCAGCAATCAGCACTGCACATGGGCAAAAGCTCCTCAAGGTGTCCTCAGTTCACTGTGAAGCAGCTCTGAATATCAGCGCCCAGCTAACAACCTTGCTCCCAGTGACAGGAAATCCCTGTCCCCCTGTCAACAGAGAAGAGACTCTGGCAGATGAGTGTTTATCCAGGATGGTGATTTCTGGGAATCAAACCATGTGTCAACAGCTTCATCTTTTTTACTGATTGAGTCTGCATTGGCAATGGTGTCCTTCCTCGTTTGTAACCATTTTGTCTCCCATGGGAATAGATATCCAGTTATCAATTTTATGAATTCAATAGCAATCAAGATACAAAAAACAACCTTGTCACTTTTGGTGTCTCACAAGGTTATGCAGTAGGCGCCGCTCTGTTTTGTTCTAACTACAAGACTTCTCTCTGACATCATTTTAGCGCATCTTGTCACATACTGTACTGTACTGTACTCACCTGTACTCTTCAACCTCTTCCTCGAAAACATCATGACAGAGACACTGCAAAACCACCACACTTCCATCTCCATTGGTGGAAGACCCCTTTGCAACCTCAGATTTGCAGATGACATTGACCTCATGGGCAGCAGCAAACAAGAACTGCAAATCCTCACAGACAGTCTAACAGACCGAGCGAGCGCATACGGCATGGAGGTCAGTACAGAGAAATCGAAGATCATGGTCAACAGCGCGAGTAATGACAGCACGGAAATAAAGATGAATGGAGAAATATTGGAAGAGGTGAGCCAATTCAAATACTTAGGCTCCATCCTAACAAAAGATGGCACATCAAACAATGAGGTGAAAGCTCGCATTGCAACAGCAACATCTGCTCTAGTCAGACTCCAGAGGATCATCAGAAGCAACAACATCAGCTTCTGCACCAAATACCACCTCTACAAATCCCTCGTAATATCTATCCTCCTATATGGCTGTGAATCATGGACTCTGACAGCAGAGTTAGAGAGAAGAATCCAAGCATTCGAGAACAAGTGCCACAGAAGACTCCTCAAAATATCATACAAAGAACACAAGACCAATAACTATGTGAAAGAGGAAATCAAAAAGCGTGTGGGCCCCCAAGAGCCTTTGCTCTCCACCATAAAGAGGAGAAAGCTGATGTGGTTTGGTCACACCACAAGACACAACACCCTAGCAAAAACCATCTTGCAAGGAACAGTCGAGGGCAAAAGAAGAAGAGGCCGCCAAAAGAAATCATGGGTTGACAACATCAAAGACTGGACTGCCCAACCCCTGCAACGCCTCCTACTAGCCACACAGGATCGTGAAGCATGGAAAAAGATCTCCGTTGCGTCTTCTCTCATGTCCCCCCTACGTCCTTTGGGACATGGGACTGAGTGAGTGAGTGAGTCACATACTACTTATTTGCAGATTACTCAACTTCATAACTCATGCCACCCAAGTAACACTAACACACACACACACACACACACACACACACACACACACACACACACACACACACACACACACACACACACACACACACACTTGTTCAAAAATATTAAACCTGTACTAATGGTATAAAAATATGGATAAAAGATAACCCACTTACATGACACTATCGGTAAGCTTGCGATGAGCTCATTATGCAGAAAGAGACCACACAGCCAGTCGAGTTTCATCCACTTTACTGATGCAATTTTAAGAGAATTTGTCAAGTATCTGACCAACGTTGAAAGTGGCTGTATGTTTCGGGCCCTGCTAACACGGGATATGTTATGATAGAAAGCGCAGGGCACAGCCTAGTCACGTAGTCTTAAAGCACGTGAACTTCCATAGCATCATCATTACATCATCCCCATCATCATTGATCATCATGCAGGAAAAGAAAATTGTCACTGATGTGGTGGCTCCAGTTGCTCTTGTCTTATAGTAACCAGTCTCAGTTTCTCCACAGACTTTTTTTGTTCAATGTGACTTTCTAGTGATGGCTACCTGGATGGACGTCTCCCTCAGTCTGGCTCAACGACTGAGCTATTACTGTCGTCATTGGAGTCTTAGTAGGTGGTGTTCTGTGCTTGTTAGCTTAGAACTGGCACCACTGAGCACTACTAAAGTGGCCCAGCAGCAGTGCAGGACTCCTCTTGCTGGTGGCCCCTCGATGGTGTAAAACTGATGGACTCCCTATGGAATTCCAAGCCTGAGAATGCAACATAACGAATCTGGGCGTGGCTAAGGTGGAGATATTGAAATGAGTGGTGTGGGAACAACAGGACAGGAACGTCACAGAAGACGAGGCAGCAAAGAAAAGTGTCCCAACACATATTCCTCCACATCATATGATACTACAAGCCTTGAGATAAATGAATAAATAAATAAAGCAATCTGTGACTGAGATAATGATTGAATATAAAACTAACGCATTAATAGTCGTTTTTCACATACTATAAACATGCTCACTGCTGCCTTTTCTTGTCAGTTGGAACAGTTGACACCCCCACCCCCCCAAAAAAAAAAACCCAAAAAAAACACCCACCAAAAAACAACCCCCCCCCCCCCCAACAACAACGAAACACATGCACACATGTGTTGTGTTTAGACATCATATCTGATGTCGGATTGTGGCTACCTTAATGGTGGATAAAAACTCTCACATACTCAAAACCTCCCCATTGGTGAACCTCAGAGTTCCAGCCAAGGAACGAACAAAAATATTTTCAAAAACTGTTTCCTTTAACTGTTTCAAAACAATTAGACTTCTGCAAAAATTTCTATGATGAGAGAGGAACAACCACACAGATGATGTCCACAATATACAAGGGCACAGCTGTCAGTTTCCCCCACTTTCAGCTCATCTCAGCCGCTATCCATTCCATCCCAGCTGGTGCTACTTATAACAGAAACTGACCACACTTGGACTTGGACCCTTAATTGAGTTATGCTGGGTTTGTGTGCTGTGAGGGTGTATTTCTTCAGATACAACAAAACGCTATTTGATTTTTAAAACAAAAATAATGCAGGCCTTGACAGGGAGCCAGTTGAGCTCATTCAAAAGCGAGGTTACGTGCTCAGTGTTCTGTCTTTTGAGCACTGTCCTTGCTGCAGAATGCTGGTGACTTGCAAACGTTCCACTTATGACTGAGAGGTTCCTGCAATGAGATAGCAACGGTAGTACAATCTTGATGGGATGTGGTAGATTTTACGACTTTATAAATGTTTTCTATACCTTATGTAAGCGGAGGCTTTCTTCAGGAACCTTGCAAAATGATAACTTAATTCAACTCCCGCAAGGAATTTTTACATAGAAGTAAAATTTGATGAAGACTTCATACAGTTTAACAAATCAATACACACACCTTCCATCCATGCTGAAGGCCTACAAGCGTTTGGGAATGTTTGCCTTATATGAATGAATTCTAGTTCTGTATGTTATCATAGTATTTTATCCAGAAAGCTCAAAGCGAGAGTGAGGTTTTTTTCTGTTTTGCTTTGGTTTGTTCGAGATGAAAGTCGTTTGAGAAAGGGGGAAAAAAAACCTTCATGTTACAAACTGAACACACTTAGGCATATTGGTCCATAAAAAAAGATCACACAATACAGGTTTTGCTTCTTGTAGCCCTCTACGTTGCATTGTTGGATTTTGTATGATCGTCTGGTTTCATTTCAGATTTATATCGATGGAATGGAACTTTTCACAAAGCTTCCACACATCTCCAAGCCGGAACGCAGAACCAACGAGTCAGTGGTTTTTTTTTTTTTTTTAAATATTCATTCGTTTATATCGAAGATAATGGAATAAGCGCTCTTGTGCCTTTTTACACCCAGTCCCCGTTTGTGTGCAGTCTTGTAAATGTTGTCATCTGTTCCCACCGGCACACAATTTGCCTACTCTTTCGAAAAAGCGGAACAGAATTTAACGTGTGCACAAGATGTTCTGCGTGCGTTTACGCACGGGGCCTCAGTTTATAGTCTCATAGTGTGGCATAGCAAGGAGGGACTGACTATAAAAGCTGAACCACAGGAACACCTGAAACACAGGAATGCACGCAGAACATCTTGCGCACACGTTAAAACCCCGTTCCACCTTTCGGAAGAGTAGGCCATCGTGTGCCGGTAGGAGCGGATGACAAAATTATAACAAACCAGCATGCACACAGGTGTCGTGTTTAGACACCATCCCTGAGGAAAAATCGGGGAGTTGGAGTCCCAGAGCGGCTCGGGGCTGTAGGTATATGGCAACGTTCTGGTGGCTCCTGCGACGGTACTGGAACCATTCGTATCGGTCAATGCCCTTCCAATGGATCATTCCAGTGCCGTGGAGAAGGGGGTCTGCTGCACGGGTAACAGCTTGCCCTCCATACATACTTGCCCAGGCTTTGCGCTCTAAAGTGTTCAGCAGCAACAAGACAACAACAGTTGATCATCGTTGTTCGTCGTTGATCTTTGCGCCTGGTGGCAGCATGATCTGTGGCTCTGTAGGTCAAATGCAAGCGCTTTGATTTGATTTTACAAGAGATAGCGCTATACAAATTCCATGTATTATTATTATTATTATTATTATTATTATTATTATTATTATTATTATTATTATTATTATTATTATTATTATTATTATTATTAACACCTTCTGGTTGTAGTAAAGAGAAAGACGCTTAGGTGGTCAAAACTTTCTTACAAAGACTGTTCTACCGGGAACACTTGATGTTGTTTTGTTTTGCACTTCAGCAGGTTTATTTCATACTACACTGGCAATAATTATTATAGTACAGCATCTTTACTTCACACCACACCATCAATACACTACAACATCTTTACTTCATACCACACCATCAATACACGTCAATATCTTTACTTCGTACCACACCATCAATACACGTCAATATCTTTACTTCATACCACACCATCAATACACTTCAATATCTTTACTTCGTACCACACCAACAATACACTTCTACATCTTTACTTCATACCACACCATCAATACACTTCAATATCTTTACTTCGTACCACACCATCAATACACTTCAATATCTTTACATCATACCACACCATCAATACACTTCTACCTTTTTTCTTCATACCACACCATCAATACACTACAACATCTTTACTTCACACCACAACATCAATACACGTCAATATCTTTACTTCATACCACACCATCAATACACTTCAATATCTTTACATCATACCACACCATCAATACACTTCAATATCTACTTCATACCACACCATCAATACACTACAACACCTTTACTTCATACCACAACATCAATACACGTCAATATCTTTACTTCATACCACACCATCAATACACTTCAATATCTTTACATCATACCACACCATCAATACACTTCAATATCTTTACATCATACCACACCATCAATACACTTCTACCTTTTTTCTTCATACCACACCATCAGTACACTTCAATATCTTTGCTTTATACCACACCATCAATACACTTGAATATTTTTTAATTGGATGACAAAATTTTTCTTTTTTATTTACATTTTACACCATTTTAGTCATGGCAGATTTCTGCTTGAAATTCGGGCTGTTCATCCCGGGAGAGCACGTCGCCACGAGAGCAGCGCCACCCATTATTTTTTTTCTTTTTCTGTCTGCTTCTGTATTTGTTTCCCTGTCAGAGTGGCTTTTTCTACAGAATTTTGCGAGAGACAACTCTTTTGTTGCCGTGGTTTTTTCTACGTGCGCTAAGTAATTTTGTGTAACACACGGGACCTCGGTTTATCGTCTCATCCGAAAGACTAGCGCCCAAACCACCACTCATGGTCTAATAGATGAGGGGAAAAGCTTTGGCCCCAGACAGGATTCAAACCACCGCACACTTCCGACCCGGACTTTTTTCTTTCTAGGCAGGTGCGTTACCTCTAGACCACCGATCCACCTCTATACCACACGGACAATACACTACAACATCTTTACTTCATACTTACCCATTTAAAAAAACAACAACCTCTTTTTTCTTTCTTTTTTTTGGCTACGCTTTCACCTTTATTGAATTGTCCAAAATCACAGATCATTCATTGTCCAAACCACAAACCATGTATGTATGTATGTATGTATGTATGTATGTATGTATGTATGTATGTATGTATGTATGTATGTATGTATGTATGTATGTATGTATGTATGTATGTATGTATGTATGTATGTATGTATGTATGTATGTATGTATGTATGTATGTATGTATGTATGTATGGACAAATGGACAAATGGACAAATGGACAAATGGACAGACAGACAGACAGACGTATAGATGGGCAAATTGCAACAATACAAGATCTTTTTCAGGCTGATGTTCTTCTTTCAGTGAAAAATTATCAAATCCATGTTCTGTTCATGAGGTGTATACAAAAGACAGGTTTTCTGTTCTATCAATATTGTATAACAGTTAAACAACCAAACCTAACTTTAAGAATGATCTATTCTCATCTAATAGATTATGATTTTTGTATATAGCACCATTAACAATAAAATGATATCATTCAAATATCCTAACTAGGAATCACCGCAAGATGGTATGCACATTATGGTGAGAAGCTTACGAATACGAACACGGATACAAATTGGTATAATGATTCGTAACAATACGTGTTCATATTCGTAAATTTCTCGGAAACAAATACTTCATTATCTCAAAAAGAAAGGAGAATACAGGTGGGTTGCAATATATGTATATATAATAGGGGACGAGATAGCTCAGTGGTCAAGTGCTATTTCCCCCAGCCAATGTTAAGCAGCTTCGAGCGTGGTTACCAATTGGATGGGTGACCGTTTGTGCGTCTTGGCTTCAGTTCACCCAGCTGTAAATGGGTACATGCCCTCTTTAGGGTCAGGGAAGGTAAAGCAGCAAGGGAGAGGAGATGGGCGCCGCCTTCAACATGCAGGCCCCTAGAGACGCTGAGGTCTCTGACGCCTCTCTCCCCTACGACCACACAGGTTATGGGACAACTTTACCTTTATTTTTCACACACACACACACACACACACACACACACACACACACACACACACACACACACACACACACACAAGATATATATATAATATATATATATATATATATATATATATATATAATATATATGCATATATATATATTATATATATAATTTATAAACAAACAAAAACCCGATTTGTCACTAGTGCATGCGCACACACGCACGCACATACACACTCACACACTCACGCAAGCGCGCACACACACACACACACACACACACACACACACACAAAACACACACACACACACACACACACACACACACACACACACACACACACAGAATATCACAATTTGTGAAAAGACGTTAAATGAATTTGAACACAGAGAAGTCGGACTCTGGCAACCTTGATTGTGGGCAATAACGGCTGCATACGCAAAATCTCACCATTGGCGGTGAACAGCAAAGCTGTGCCGAGGAAACGGAAAAAAGAACCCAGGTAATAATTAACCAGGCGGTAGTAATTTTCAATAAAGTTGGTTTGAAAAGCAGTTTTTCGCCACGAACATAATTATGTTTTCCATGGGGTAACAGACAGTCAGTATAATATGGCTTCATCAGCAGCTGTTTCTAGTATCGTTTTTTTGGTACATGTTCCCAGAACCAACAGTGTCATAGCTCATGGTTTCTCTGTAACGCGAGAATGATGTGCTGTGCGACTGTTGAGGTTTGGAACCGATGAGAGATGGATTCCTAGAAGTAGTAGGCATCCATCAGTCTCGGAAGACTATGGAATTGCGCTCTAGTCATAAGAGCGCAAAGCCTGGGTAGGTAAGTATGGAGGGCAAGCTGTTACCCTTGCAGCAGACCCCCCCCTCCCCCCTCTCCATGAAACTTGAATGATTCATTGGAAAGGCAGTCGCCGATACGAATGGTTCCAGTACCGTCGCAGGAGCCACCAGAACGTTGCCATATCTAGCTCCGAGCCGCCCTGGGACTCCAACTCCCCGATTTTTTCTAAGGGATGTTGTCTAAACACGACACCTGTGTGCATGCTGTTTTTTTTTATAAATAATTTTGTTATCCGCTCCTACCGGCACACGATAGCCTGCTCTTCCGAAAGGCAGAATGGGGTTTTAACGTGTGCGCAAGATGTTCTGCGTGCGTTCGCACACGGGGCCTTGGTTTATAGTCTCATCCGAATGGAAAGGTTGCAAAAAAAGGTAAAGGTGTCCCATAACCGGTCGTATGGGAGCGAGGCGTCAAAGACCTCAGCTTCTCTACGGGCCAGCATATTGAGGGCGGCGCCCACCTCCTCTCCCTCGCTGCTTTACCTTCCCTGACCCTAAAGAGGGCAGGTAACCATTGACAGCTGGGTGGACTGGGGGACTGTACTAAATCCAAGGCACGCAAACGGTCACCCACCCACTTGGTAACTACACTTGATGCTACAGAATAGACATAGTAATTTAAAACAAGGAATTTAATGGAATAGTTCTTCATATGTAGTAGCAACTGAATCCTCGTGGGGATTGGAGAAGAAGGAAAAATGAGAAAACTTTCAAAACTTTTCTTTATTCAAAGAGGGTAATAGAATAAGCAAAGATTGCTTTTTTACATCCAGCCCTCGGAACCCCCCCCCCCCACCTCCCCTCCCCCACAACACACCCAAAACAAAAGATAAACAAGCAAACAAAACCCCAACAATACACATGAAAAGTTGCAAATGTACACAATATGAAAATAGATAATGAAAATACTTTCAAACGAACAAGCAAATACTAAATACAAAGGGTACAGAAAAATCAATTTCAAGATTCATGAGAGAGAGAGAGGAGGGAGAGGAGAGAGAGAGAGAGAGAGAGAGAAGAGAGGAGAGGAAGAGAGAGAGGAGAGAGAGAGAGAGAGAGAGAGAGAGAGAGAGAGGAGAGAGAGAGAGAGAGAGAGGAGGGAGGATGAGAGAGGAGAGAGAGAGAGAGAGAGAGAGAGAGAGAGAGAGAGAGAGAGAGAGAGAGAGAGAGAGAGAGAGAGAGATGAGAGAGAGAGAGAAGAGAATGAATGAACGAATGAACGAATGAACGAATGAACGAATGAATGAATGAATGAATGAATATTTAAAGAGGGTAATGGCATAAGAAAACGTGCCTTTTTACAACCACCCTTCTGGTGAAAAAGGAAGAAAAGAAAAGAAAGGCATAGCAATAACAAACAAACTGCACTTATACATTGTATGAGTGAAGAAAAAAGAAAAAAAAATCCATAACATCATCCAAATACAAGAAACATTTTCTACGCTTATGCTTTATCTTTTACAAAAGGAGAGAACAAAATCACAAAATCAGATTAGAAAATAAGCAATATGATTGACTAGACAGAAGAGTAGAGTATGAGTATGAGTATGATTGTAGTAGTAGTAGTAGAGTAGAGTAGAGTAGAGTAGAGTAGATGAGTAGTATGAGATGTAGAGGCAATGGAAATGGACTGGAAAAGGGACAGACAGAAGTAGAGTATAGTGGATTGAGTAAATAAAGTTTAGGCAGAGTTTTTCAGTGAAAATATCAATCATGTTGTTATGAGTGATACAGACAGACAGTATTCGTCTATACATAGTAAACAGTAAACAACCAAACCTAACAAGAATGGATTAGACTAATGGCAGTTTTTGAGAACATAAATAAACATGACGTACATCAAATACAACAACTAGACATACACCGACAAGAGAGACATAGGTAGAAGAGAATACGAACACTGATACAAATATGATATATTTAACAATATGATTATATTGAATCTCGGAAACCATACTTCATTATCCAAACAAGAAAAGAATATGCGTTATTATTTTATAAAAGGACGAGATCAACAGTCCAGTCTATGTCAGCCATTTCATTCGAAGAATGTTTCCAATTGAGGGTATTTGTTTTGTTAGTTTACGCATTAAAGTACATCCTCTTTAGGGTATGGGAAGGTAAGCCAGTGAAGTGGCCCGCTAAATACCCTAAGATGACTACTTTTAAAACAGATACTATTCTTTGATTTTGCACAACACAACTACTAACTCCCAATGAACGAATATTTAATTTTATTTAAAATGTTTTTGAAATTGCGTTCATTATATCAATAATTTTAATAAAAAAACCCATTTGTTGTATGCACCAACTGCAATTAAATCAAACACTACCAACTGATTATAGTCCAGCAAGTTCAATGAAGCTTATTCAATCAAAAAGTTACAACTCACGC
>CM060330.1:15445829-15453329 GCA_030674155.1 Stramonita haemastoma
TTTCCATCATTTTCTCTATCTGCCCTTGTTTTAAGCTAGATACGAATATTCGAGCTAAAATATCAGCTGCTCAGTATTCAAACAACCTTTAGATGACAATAGTGTACATATCTTAGAAATCACTGGGTGGTTTAAAAGTCGAATCGCAATCTGCTGGTTAAGATACGGAGGTTTGTGGTTTATAATCCCATATAAAGCCAAACTTTCCACCTTATCGTCTTCAAGCTTGAATATGGGTACTAGTGTTTCGATTCGAACAACAGATATGTAACTTTATTTTTGTCTTTGTTAAAGTTCTGTTTTTGTGACAACGAACTCTAGCAACTAAACCAATTTAAAGAGAACAACATACACACTAGTACAGAAAATCAACAGTAGAAAAACCATCCGGGTAGAGAGGCTTCAGGAGGTAATATAAACAGATTGCCATCGCAATCTGACGACCCGGGTTCGATTCCCATCCGAGGGGAAATCTTCCCCTGGAGTTAACACCAGTGCTGACTCCACACTCCCCAAAAGTCCTACGGATGAGACTATAAACCGAGGCCCCGAAAACGAACGCAGGCAGAACATCCTGTGCACACATTAAACCCTGTTCCGCTTTTCGTAAGAGTAGGCTATTGCGTGCCAGTGGGAACAGATGACAAGATTTACAAAACTGCATACAAACGGGGACTGGATGTAAAAAAGTACACGGTTGTTTATTCCATTATCCTCGATATAAAAGAATAAGGTAGATAAAAATTACTTTGCTTTGGTAATACATCACAGCATACATAAGATCAGTTGCAGAGATGTTTCCCCGCTGTCACCATTATTCTTGACCTCAGCCTGTTTTGTCTCTGAAATGACAGCCTGAAACAAGACTCTAAGGAGGGAGTATGAGTTTATTTATTTATTCATCTATTTATTTTGTTTATTTTTTATTCATTCTTTTATATCAAACATAATGGAATAAGCACTCATATGCTTTTTTACACCCAGTTCCCGTGTGTAAATTTTGTCAACTGTTCCCACCGGCACACAATGGCCTAATCTTACGAAAAGTGGAACAGTATTGAGCGTGTGCGCAAGATGTTCTGCGTTCGTTCGCACACGGGGCCTCGGTTTACAGTCTCATCCGAAAGACTTTTGGGGGAAGTGAAGTCAGCACTGATGTTAACTCCAGGGGAAAAATCCCCTCGAACGGGAATCGAACGCGGGTCGTCAAATTGCGAGCGCAATGTTCTGACCAGTATGCTATCCCGTCCCGTCCCGTCCCGTCCCGTCCCGTCCCGTGTGTGTGTGTGTGTGTGTGTGTGTGTGTGTGTGGTGTGTGTGTGTGTGTGTGTTGTGTGTGTACACGTGTGTACGTGTGTGTGTGTGTGTGTGTGTGTGTGTGTGTGTGTGTGTGTGTGGTGTGTGTGTGTGTGTGTTTGATAGTTTGCTGTTGTTGTGGTGGCGGTGGTGTTTGTGATGATAAATTGTGGTGGTTAATGATTTGGATGTTTAAATGTACTTCTTTTTATTGATGATATTGCTTCATATTACAGAACACTGTTACTCTTAACAAAAAACATATCGAAGGCTGCAATGGTGTCATCAACAGAATTTCCAGTTGTAAGCAAAAGTTCTGTAAGTGAGACCGCTGCAAGCCTGGTACCTGCTCACAGCAACGTGACAGGTAACAGCAGTGTGGTCAGCATACCTGAAGGGTGCGTGTCCATACACATCTTCAAATACATTCCTTGGGACAACGAAGACAACATCGTTCCAAAAGAAGCAGACAACATCGTCAACTTTTTACTTCTGGGACTATGTTACCCACTGCTGTTCATCGCGTCTTTCGTCACCAACATCATCAACATGATCGTGTTCTACAAACACGGGCTGAAGGAAAGAATCAACGCTTGTCTCTTCACCCTGTCTTTAGTGGACCTGTTAGGAATCAGCGCAGCGTTCAGCTACAGCGGGGATGTGGCCTACTCCTTTCTGGCTAGGAGAGGAAATGGTTTGGGACTGGCTGCGCAGTTCTTCATCCGTAATCATCTGGTGGGACTGTCGGGTTTCATGACGGCGTCACAGCTTGTGTACAGCGTCATAGCTGTGGAGAGATGTCTGTGCATCACACGGCCTCTTCTGGTGAAAAACTTCATGTCCACCAGGATCACCGTTGTCGGGCTTTGGTCTCTGATTTTTGTGATCACCGGCTGTTTCTTGTTGCTGTGTGCCGTCCGGTTTAATGTTTTGTGTGTGTTTGATGTCAGGGATCGAAGCGTCCTGCTCATGAATTATCCCACAAAGTTTTATTACCGCCACCAGTTTATGATGGACATTTTGTACAGTTTGTTGTACGGTTTGTTTTTCCCCATCCTTTCTTTCCTCTCCGTCACTGTGTGCACAGTCGTCACCGCTGTCAAACTGAAGAAACTGTCCAAATGGAGGGAGACCGTGTCGTCTGCTTCCGGTTCCGTCACTTCACGAGACGTGGCGATAACTCGCGTGATTGTGGGCACCTCCATTTTGTTCATTGTGTGTATTATACCCTCTGTGTTCATGCGCTGTTCTTTCCTGCTGGTGCCCAACCTGAAGGCAGGAGGTCGCTATGACAACCTGACCTGGATCCTCATCAGAGTGTACCTGTTTTCTTTGGCCATCAACAACACTTTCAATTTTTTCATCTACTACACACAAGGAGCAAGTTTAGAGAAACCACGAATCAGCTGTTTTCCTGTTGTTTTCTCTGCAAAAATACAGTCAAGCAACAAGGTTAAGGTGGAACACTCGGAAATGATTCTTTGTTCTTTTGACTTGGAAGCCAGCTTTCATATATTGTATAGAAACAAACGGTGTGCAAACGCAAAAAAATGAACCACTCTAAGAATAATAAACATATATAGCATATTACATAGACTAGCTATACTGTTCTAAATACTGATAGTCTTCAGTGATGTTCTATCATTCTGCAATAAGACTACAGGATAGGTGAAGGTGGAGGTTGATACATTGCAACCAGATTTCTTTTTTAAATGTGCACAGCTTTACAACAGTTACTTTATTGTGCTTAGATAAACATGGCATATAGGATTTGATGTCATACAAGGGAAATTGTGGTGAGAATTAAAGCATGGTAGGACATTGTTTCTTAAATAGTAACCAATCATGGACTATGCAGTACAGTAATTAATATCCTCTGGATCAGATTAGCATGCGAACAGTTTGAAATCCCACCATTGTACACAGAATATCCTTTACCACCCTCGTCACACATCATTGCCTAGTGTATGTCCCTCACAAGATCCCATCACGTTTTTTTTTTATGTTTCTTCTTCTTCCTCGTGGAACAGTCAGACAGCATCTATTGTCTTATGTTATATGAGCGAAAATGCGCCACGCTGCCATTAAGCTCCTGACAAGTCAGACCTAGCGTGTCTAACTTTGGCATTTGAGAGAATTGTTATCTTTTAAGTCTTTCTGGGGAAAAGGGTAGGAGAATGGACCAAGAAGGCAAAAAATAAACAAGAAAGAGGTGATAGGAAGAAAAAGGTACAAGGCAGAAACAAAGAGAGTGATACAAAGAAACAATTTCTAGCATAGTATTTCCAACCAGTAATATTAAAAATAATAGTAGTAATAGTAGAATAGTAATCTGTTATTGACACTGACAGGCCCCCACTATGCTCACTGTTGTTTTCATTTTCCTGTTTGGTTGTTTCGACGAGCAGCTTCTTGACTACTAAACCTCCAGCACGTGGTCAAGTTCTGTTAGTTGAACCGGCCAGGCTAATGTGCCAGGTACGAGGTCTGGTGTCCAGGTGACAGGCAATTGAGTCAAGTCAAGTCAAAAACACTTTAATCATCCCTGAAGGGCAATTACAGGGCTATTGGTTGGGATAGTTTCCTAGTTTTGGTCATCTATGTGTGTGTGTGTGTGTGTGTGTGTGTGTGTGTGTGTGTGTGTGTGTGTGTGTGTGTGTGTGTGTGTGTGTGTGGTTATGGTGTGTGTGTGTGTGTTTGTGAGTGGTTGTGGTGTGTGTGTGCGTGTGCGTGTGCGTATGCGTGTGCGTGCGTGTGTGTGTGTGTGTGTGTGTGTGTGTGTGTGTGTGTGTGTGTGTGTGTGTGTGTGTGTGGTTATGGTGTGTGTGTGTGGTGTGGTGTGTGTGTGTTGTGTGTGTGTGTGTGTGTGGTGTGTGTGTGTGTGTGTGGTGTGTGTGTGTGTGTGTGTATGTGTGTGTGTGTGTTGTGGTGTTGGTGTGTGTGTGTGTGTGTGTGTGTGGTGTGTGTGTGTGTGTCGTGTGTCGAACCCTTGCAACAGGCAATTATCAGGATTCTAGTCTGTACTGAATAATTGTGTTATAATTATGTAACCCAATACAGAATTTGTCAAAGACTGAAACAAACGAACTGACAATGTCTGTGTAAAAATAATAATGCATTAACAAATATGCTTTACAACGAACCGTAAAGGTGAGATAAAGAAATAAATCATACACAAATATGCAAACAACAATCACTTGGAAGAAAAAAAAAAGCGAATCATCCAAAATTTAAGGGAAAATACTAATACAAACACAGTTTTTTTTTTTGTTTTTTTTTTACATTTTCCCATGAACACTTTGGACCTTTCTTCTCAAGAAGTGGAAGGGGGGTTGCCCTTTGTTTGTACCAACAATTTGAAGACGAGTCATTGTTTTGGACGACAAATGATGTCCAGATGCATGCAAGGTATGTCAGTGTTGTCTGAACCATTGGCCATGTAGAAAATTGTTTTGCTTATTTGGTTTATTTGTACCAGCAAAGGATGCGTTTTGAGTTGAAGTGTGTCCTTTTCCCTCCTGGAAAAGTATCCTTGAGCAGGTAGCTGGCAGAATGGGTAGAGATTCAAACTTGGTGGTCGGTGGTCTAGTGGTAACGCGCCTGTCTAGAAAGCGAAAAATCCGGGTCAGAGTGTGCGGTGCTTTGAATTCCGTTTGGTTCCAAATCTTTTCCCCTATCCATTAGTGGTGGTCTTGGTGCTAGTCTTTCGGATGAGACGATAAACCGGGTACCCGTATCTTACAGGTAAATTATTTAGCGCACGTAAAAGAACCCACGGCAACAAGAGCGTTGTCCCTGGCAAAATTTTGTATGAAAAAGCCACTCTGATGGGGAAACAAATACAGTTGCAGACAGGAAAAAAAATACGGGTGACGCTGCACTTGTGGCGACGCGCTCTTCCCAGGGAGAGCAGCCCGAATTTCACGTAGAGAATTCTGCTGTGATTTGAATTGGTATAAAATAAATAAACTGGTGACTCCCACATTACTCCTGAATTGAGGACCAATGCTCTGGCTTCTGAGTAGTCCAAACTTCTGGATTCTAAGACTGTTGTCAGGTTGTCAAAGATTTTATTGTCTCATAAAAAAATGGCCTGAAGTTGAGGCTAGAAATATAAACCCATTTTCCCCCTCCATTTTCTCCGTTTTGTATTCTTAATTAAACTGTTATATTATTTTTTTATGCATTCGTTTATAGAAATCATTTATCCATCCAGTTGGTCATACATGGATTCATCAGTTATACACTTACTTTTCTTTTTTTTGTATCATGTGTCATTAACAACTTAGGGGGTTTCTTAACAGCTCAGCTTATACATTGCAAAAAAACTTTAGATATAGTTTTTTCTCCGCCATCCGCCATGGCGCAGTAGTTATTTCCTTGGATATCGGACTGGAAAGTCGCAGGTTCAAATCCCATGGGTCATATAGATTTTCAGACTCAGGCCGGCTCCTACCTAGAGTGTGTGTGCTGTGGGCTCAGTGGTAAGACTGGGACTACACAGTTAAGCTTTGTCCACTTTACAGATGCGAGTTTGAGAGTGTTGCTCAAATTACCTGACCAACACTGCAGGTGTCTGTATCTCTCGGGCCTGGTCGACGAAGGGGTAGTATTATGATAGTAAGCGTATAGTACAACCCTGTCAAGAAGTCTCAAAGCAGATGCACTTCCATAACATATCATTACGTCATTCTCATCGTTATCATTGATCATCATGCAATAAAAAAAATATCCTCTGATTTGGTGGTCCTAGTTGCTCTGGTCTCATGGTGACCTCAGATTTGGTTTCCCCATATACACTTCCGTGCCTGTGGTGAGCTTGTGTCAAAGCCTTCGGGGTTGGGAGTTCGTGGGCAACGGTCGTTGAGGGATGTTGTGGTGGTGCCACCTCGGGTGGGCAACTCACTCAGTCTGGCTCCGCGACTGAGCTTAAATTGTCGTTATAGGGCTAATAGGTGGTGCCTTATGTTAAGCTCAGAACAGGCACCACTGAACACCACCAAAGTGACCCAGCAGCAGTGCAGGGCCCCTCTGGCTGGTGGCCCACGGCGGCCTGATATTGCTGAGCCCCTATGGAATTCCACCCTGAGGATGAGACAAAACGAATCTGGGTATAGCTATGGCGGGGAGATTGAAATGAGCAGCGTGGGAACAGCAGTAGGGGGACGTCACATAAATTTGATAGCATCTGCATTTTATATTATATCATTACTTGAATGGTTTGCTGGATTCTGTTATGCACGTCTTCGTTGCTTATTTGGTCTCTTTCACTGTATTAATTGGAAAACAATATAAACCTTTTTCTTGTTTTGAGATTTCCTGAAATATTTTTTTTTCCCAATATTAACAGAAAAGGTATAAACTTTCTTTCGCGATATTATTTGACCCCCCCCCCCCCCTGTGTTTTTGTGTTTTTCTCGTACTTTAAAAAGGTAATGGTAAAGGTCCATAACTATGTGGTCAAGGGAGTGAGGCGTCAGAGACCTCAGCTTCTCTAGGGCCAGCATATTGAGGGCGGTGCCCATCTCCTCTCCCTCACTGCTTTACCTTCCCTGACCCTAAAGAGGGAAGGTACTCATTTATAGCTGGGGAACTGTATTGTAGCCAAGGCGCACAACCGGTCACCCATCCCATTGGTAACCACGCTCGACGCTGCTTAACTTGGCTGGGGGAAAGCGAGCGCTCTGACCACTGAGCTATCCCGTCCTCCCTCGTACTTTATCCGAAAATATTTACATTTACCTATCGGAATTTTTTTTTCAGAAAATGTTCCGATTTTTTCCATGACGATGTCGTCTAATATTGTTTGTTTATCTGTTGTCATAATACTGGTGTTCATATTGTTACGTGAAAAGGCCACCATTTTCCATGCACTTGACTATCTGTCTCTGTCTGTCTGTCTGTCTGTTGATCTGTCTGTCCATCTGTTTCTATGTTCTCTGTCTCTCTCTCCCTTTTCTGTCTCTCTTTCTCTGTTACGTATGTGTCTTGATTTTTTTCTATACTCTGTCAGTGCCTCTCTGTGTTTTTTCACTTTCTGTCTCTGAATGTTTACTTGTATGCGTACCTGCCTGTCTGTATCTCTGCTCCATTCATCTCTGTCTGTCTGTCTGTCTGTCTGTCTGTCTGTCTGTCTGTCTGACTGTGTGTGTGTGTGTGTGTGTGTGTGTGTGTGTGTGTGTGTGTGTGTGTGTGTGTGTGTGT
>CM060330.1:15455829-15458329 GCA_030674155.1 Stramonita haemastoma
ATATATATATGAATAAGGTAAGTCAGTATCAAACGACATTAATCAATATCCTATTTATTTATTTATTTACTTAATTTAATTTAATTTATTTATTCTTTTATATCGAGGATAATGGAATAAGCACTCTTGTGCTTTTTTACACCCAGTCCCCGTGTGTATGCAGTTTTTGTAAATATTGTCATCTGTTCCCACCGGCACACAACGGCCTACTCTTACGAAAAGCGTAACAGGATTTAACGTGTGCGCAAGATGTTCTGCGTGCGTTCGCACACGGGGCCTCGGTTTACAGTCTCATCCGATGGACTTTTGGGGAGAGTGGAGTCAGTGTTGATGTTAACTCCAGGGGGAAAATCCCCTCGACCAAGAATCGAACTCGGGTCGTCAAATTGCGAGCGCAATTTTCTGATCACTAGGCTATCCCGTCCCCCCCGTCCTAAACATGTATTGCGATAGTTGCAGTGACAGAAAAGCACGACATATGCATGTTTCTTTACACTTCATGTCACAAGTTTTATATACACATGCGCTAAATGATAGATATACTGGGCTAACAGACAACAAAAACCAAACAGATGAATAAAGAAAAAATCAAAGAAGAAGAGAGCGAAAGAACGAAAAAGTTAGGGAATCACCTGGCCTTGTTTCAGTCTCATCTAAATAGAATACCATTCTGAATGAATAATCATTCTCACCCATCATCTCCATTTTCGTTGAACACTCACACAGCGACTAGAGTTGTCTGTCATATGAGCAAAACTGCGTTGTGCTGACATCAAGTGCCTGACAAGTCAGACCCAGTGCACCAGTCCCTGGCGTGGCAGATAATTGTCATCTTTTAAGTCTTTCTCGAAGGGCAACACATGACCACCTTATAATTATTTCTTTGAAGTCGGATTATGGCTGCCTATATGGCAAGGTACATAAAAACAGTAATACACACAAACTCCTCATTCAGTGTGCGGTTTCATTCTCACAGTGATTTTCAGGTGGGATGAGTGAGTCAGAGTGCAAATTTCTGGGTGACCTCTAGAGTGTTAAGCTGGGGAACGCACAACATCAACATCCCATCAGCGTAGTTATCGTGCAGTCCTTATCACCCCTTATCATCATCGCAATGCTTCGTTCATGATGGCGATTGGTGATAAGAACTGTGATGACTGTTGTTTTATTTAAAGTCTATTTACTGTTGGTTATAACAATGAGAATCGCACTGATAATTGCTTTTAAATGCATTTTTCCTTCAGGCTTTTCATCACCACAATATATTAAACAACCCTTGAAAGCCGAAATATTGGGGAACACCTATATAGTTATATAGTTGTGTTGGGGGTTAACCCTGCGATAGACTAGCGTCCTATCCAGGGGGGGAGTCTATGACTCTCAGTCGCTTAACGTCACAGAAACCTGATGAGCCTTAGGCTCGGGACAGACTTTAACTTTTTTAAACTATATAGTTATGCTTCTTGTTCTACCTTCCCTTTGTTTTATATAATTATCTTCCCTCACCTTCACCTATCCCAGACTCTAGTAGACTGCTGGACACCACTGAAAAGTTTGGAACCAGCTTCCTCCATTCCTCGCTGATCTCAGCTTTCCGTAGTATGTCGTTCCTCTTAAGCCTAATCCACTCTCTGGTGTTGTCTTCCCATTAGTTAGGTAACTAGACAAGCCAGAGGCTTCGTTACAACAGGCCCTCATTAAAGAGAGAGAGAGAGAGAGAGAGAGAGAGAGAGAGAGAGAGAGAGAGAGAGAGAGAGAGAGAGAGAGAGAGAGAGAGGGAGAGGGGGAGGGGGGGGGAGGGAGGGAGGAGAGAGAGAGAGAGAGAGAGAGAGAGAGAGAGAGAGAGAGAGAGAGAGAGAGAGAGAGAGAGAGAGAGAGAGAGAGAGAGAGAGAGAGAGAGAGAAGGGGAGGGAGGGAGGGAGGGAGAGAGAGAGAGAGAGAGAGAGAGAGAAGAGAGAGAGAGAGAGAGAGAGAGAGAGAGGGAGGGAGGGAGGGAGGGAGGGAGGGAGGGAGGAGAGAGAGAGAGAGAGAGAGAGGGAGGGAGGGAGGGGAGGAGGGAGGAGGAGGGAGGGAGGGAGGAGAGAGAGAGAGAGAGAGAGAGAGAGAGAGAGAGAGACAGACAGACAGACAGACAGACAGACAGACAGACAGACAGACAGAGGCAGACAGACAGACAGAGACAGAGAGACAGATAGACAGACAGACAGACAGACAGACAGACAGAGAAGTCGGGAAAATAAATGCGTGATCATTGGCTTTTTACTTCTCCGTTTAAAGACAAGAAAAATGTTAGGAAATGGAAAACAAAACAGAGTAAAGAAAGCATCACGTTTAAGACTACAGAAAAATCAATCAGCAAGCCTTGCACTAATGAGACAATATACCCGAGGATGAAAAAGTCGTCTTGAAAACAAACAGTGAAAAGAAAAACAACAACAGCACAGCAACATCCATTTAGTTGCTTTTTTTAAATGCATATTCATATTATCTAAGCACCCAA
>CM060330.1:15463329-15480829 GCA_030674155.1 Stramonita haemastoma
CTAACGGCCTTTTTGTCAGTTTAAATGGTATTCAGTCAATCATTCGGATGAAACTATAAACCCAGGCCCCGTGTGCGAACGCACTCAGAACATTGTGTGTACATGTTAAAATCCCGTTCTGTATTTCACAAGAGCAGGCCATTGTGTGCCAGTAGGAGCAAATGACAACAAAACAAGAAACTAGCATGCACACAGGTGTCGTGTTTAGATACCATCCCTGTGGAAAAATCAGGGAGTTGGAGTCCCCAGGGTGGTTCGTGGCTGTAAGCCTATATGGCAACGTTCTGGCGGCTCCTGCGACGGCACTGGAACCATTCATATTGGCGACTTCCTTTCCAATGGACCATTCCAGCAACGAGGAGAGGAGCGGGGATCTGCTGCATGTGTAATAGCTTGCCCTCCATACTTACCCAGGCTTTGTGCTCTAGAGCCTTGTGCTTAACTTCATGGTCTTCCGAGACTGACAGACACCTACTGCTAATGGTGTTTAGTTTAAGCTTGCTACTATCTGTCCACTTTAGGACAGTGTTCATGTAAGCCTGGATCCTTGTTTGAGAAGTGCAAAACTCATAGGGATGACCGCTATTGCAAAATGCAGTGTCAACAGCATACTTGTGGAAATCACAGGCATGAAGAAATGATATCCAAAAGCGGCTGAGGCTTAAGAACTGGTCCCAACACTGATCTATTAGGTACACCATACAGCAGAGAGCTTGGGTTTGATTTGATCTGATCAACAGGGGCTGACAGCCAGCTATTGATAAGATATAGTAGTATAAACTAGTCCAGAACTTCCTCAGGAAATACCAAAGGTTACTCTCAGCCTTTAAAACAAGATAAGCCGCTCGTGTATATCAAATGCTGTACTTAAATCTAGTACGGTTCTGAGGGAAACTAAAACTGTGTCTGTGTTAGTAGAGAGAGTATCAAGGAATTAGGGACAACAGTTTCTGTACTGTGCTTTTTTCTTATGCTGACTGTTTTGATTCAAGGAGGTTATTTTGAGACAAGTGGGAGATATACTGTTTCAAAACAATCTTGTTAAGAATCTTTGCAACAAAAGGGACGTCAGAAACTGGCTTGTATTGCTAAAACATCTAGATTCAGCCCTATTTATATTCAGCCAGATATAGCGCTTATACATTCTATGTATTATTTTTATTTCATTATTATTATGATTAATAATAATAATAATAATAATAATAATAATAATAATAATTATTATTATTATTATTATTATTATTATTATTATTATTATTATTATACTTGCCAACAGTGTATCTGTTTAAACTGTTCAATAAATACACACGTAGAAACTGGAAGAGTTTATGAAGAAAGTTATCAATAGAAAAAATAGATAACTGTTTCGTAAGAGAAGCAAAGATATTTTTTAAATGAACAGATCTTGGAAGGTGAATAGAATGCGAAAACAGGAAATTTCTTCTTCAGACACAGACTCAAACTGACAAACGGTTGGATCATTGTAGTCCATGGAAAGTAGGTTAATAGTAAAAGCAACAGTCCTGCTAAGAACAGGTGGCATTTACCTATAAAAAAAATAACCACAAACAAACTGGTGAATCACATTCAAAATGAAGGGACTCATAACAGGTATAATATGGATTTTTCAAACTCTGGCCAGCTTCTACCCATAGTGAGTTTGCTATGGGGTTATTGCAAAGACTAGGACCATACAGTCAAACTTCTTCCATTTAATGTGTGATTTTTAGGGTGTTGCTCAAATTACCTTTCCAACATTGCATACTTCTGATCTCCACAGCCCAGATGATGCCAGATACACCATGATAGGATGGGTAGAGTACAGCCCTGTTGCATAGTTCCAAAGCACATACACTTCCATATCAGGATCTTTACATCATTCTCATCATCACTGATCATCATGCAATAAAAATTGTCTCTGACTCTGAGGGTCTCAGTGATAGTTTTGCTTAACCATTCCTGGTACCTTATGGAGAAATATCCATGTATCTATGTATCATGTATGTATGTATGTATCTATTTATCTATCTATGTATCTATTTATGTATGTATGTATGTATGTATGTATGTATGTATGTATGTATGTATGTATGTATGTATGTATGTATGTATGTATGTATGTATCTATTTATTTATGTATCTATGTTTCAATCAATCAATCAATCAATCAATCAATCAATCAATCAGTCAATCTATCTATCTATCTATCTATCTATCTATCTATCTATCTATCTATCTATCTATCTATCTATCTATCTATCTCTATCTACACATAAATCTATCTATCTATCTATCTATCTACACATAAATCTATCTATCTATCTATCTATCTATCTATCTATCTATCTATCTATCTATCTATCTATCTATCTATCTATCTATCTATCTATCTATCTATCTATCTATCTATCTATCTATCCCTTCGTCTTGCGACCGTGGGGGCACCCCTGAAGACTTGACAACCAGTTTTCTCCATTTCTCTCTCTGTTATGCCTTTCTCAAAGTTTTGTTGAGTTCTACACCTGTCCATTCGCTGATGTTGTCCTCCTATCTCATCCTTGGTCTGCCTCTTTTTCTTCCTCCTTGGACAGTGCCTTGCAGTATTGTTTATGCAAGTCCTTTTGATCTCGTGACATGCCCGTAACATTTAAGTTTACACTTCTTTACGATTGATAGGTTTTCATAGGGACCGGTGGTTTGCTGGATTCTGTTATGCACGTCTTCGTTGCTTATGTGGTCTCTGTAGGAGATGCCGCGGAGTCTCCGGAAGCACCTAATCTCTACCGCCTGTACTCTTCTCCCCAAACTGGTTTAAAGCTTCAAGTACTTGGGAGCTGTTGTTTCAGCCGAGGGGTCCAAGCCAGAGGTAGTATGCAGGATTGCACAGACAATAACAGCAGTGTCAAAACTGAATACCACCTGGAAAGATAAACAATATTTCACTCATTTCCAAGATCAGACTCATGCCCTCCCTTGTCATATCCATATTCCTGTATGCCTGTGAATCGTGGACCATGACACAAATATATATATATATATATATATATATATATATATATATATATATATATATATATATATATATATATATATATATATATAAACACCCCCTGAGGAATTTTGATTAACGTCACTGAAGAATGTGAAAGCTGCTGGTGTTGATAGTGTTCCAAGGGCTTATGAAGAAAGTAGATAATTAGTGTTGACACTGTCTAAGAATTGTCTCAGTTGACCACATCAATTGACCTCAGAGTCAGAGACACTTCTTCTTCTTCAGCTGTGGAACCCTGTCAATTCTGCAGTCACTTCTTCTGAGGTTTTGGTCTGATGAGGGTGGTAATAAACACCCCTGAGGAAGGCGAAAGCCGAAATATTGGGGAACCATAATATGCTGGTTGTTTTACTTTCGCTATGTGTTTTACTTATATATATATATATATATATATATATATATATATAGAGAGAGGAGAGAGAGAGAGAGAGAGAGAGAGAGAGAGAGAGAGAGAGAGAGAGAGATGAGGAGAGAGAGAGAGAGAGAGAGAGATAGATAGATAGATAGATAGATAGATAGATAGATAGATAGATAGATAGATAGATCTGTGTGTGCGTGTGTGTTCGTGTGTATGTACACGCGTTTGTGCATATAAACAATGTTTAGACATAACAATAGACCGTTTGCTATGCTTATCAAATGCTTTCTTGATGTCAAAGAAGAACTTTGATGATGAAAATTATGTTCTGTGGTGCTTCTTCAGCTGTGGAACCCTGTCAATTCTGCAGTCACTTCTTCTGAGGTTTTGGTCTGATGAGGGTGATGACTTTGATGTCGTGCTGATGACAGTAATATTTGCTGTTCAGTAGCTCTGATAAACGTAGAGATTGCTCTTCTTAGACAGTGTCAATACATAATTATTTGGTCATTCCTCTGTCGATCAGATCTGGCTGGATTCAAATAGGCCAACACTAATTATCTACTTTCTTCATAAGCCCTTGGAACACTATCAACACCAGCAGCTTTCACATTCTTCAGTGACGTTAGAGATATTTGTACCTCTCCTCCCAGAATAGATATTTTTTTGTTTTAATCTTTTTAGATTAAAACATTTTTTAAAAATTAATATAATACCACATACACACACATAGGCACATCAAAGCCATGTGACATCTAACAATCAGCAATAATGGATAAATATAAACAGGACACTTCAATGTAGACGGTTATCATAGTAATGAAAAATACTCCAATACGTTTGCAATATTCTCATAAGTTTTTGAAGATTTTCTCATTCACAAGTCTGATAAGTTTCGAGAACAATTGGTTCAAATGCACTCCAAGCATTATGAAAGTCGGTCAGTTTACCACTTATTTCTGCATCAAATCGTTCTGTTGCATATCCAGAATGGGGAAGTTATTCTTATGTGTTGTTTCTTAAGCTTTCAGGGCGCTAGTCTATCTGAAACATCTTGCGCACACGTTAAAACCCGATCCGCTTTTCGGAAGAGTAGGCCGTTGTGTGCCAGTGAGAAGGGCTGACAAAATGTACAAAGCTGCATACACATGGGGACAACATTAAAAAAAAAAGCACATGAGTGCTTATTCCATTATTCTCGAAATAAAAGAGAACAATGATAAAATAAAATCTGGCTGTGGTGTTAATATTTGTACAGCATTTTTGCATCTTATTCTCAATGGCATCGACTTTTTATTGTTTCTGTCTAGTGAGGCTTTCCACACGCTTTAAAAAAAAAAAGCTTTCTTCCACTTCATTACACCGTTGTCCATCCCATTATTGTTTAGTTTATCTTGTACTTTTCTTTATGTTTCTTTTGATTTTCTTGCATTCAGTGGCACCTGTTTTTGTAGCAATATGATAAAAGAATATACGACACAGATCCAAACAAACAAACACAGAAAACACCATAACAGTAACAAGAAAACTATAAAAAAAATCCAAAAAGCGATTTAAGTTTTAGAGATGTTGTTAGTTGTAAATCTGTCTGTGTGAATGTGTTCTTAGCACTACTGTTGGTATTGCTGCTGTTGTTGTTGTTGTTGTTGTTGTTGTTGTTGTTGTTGTTGTTGTTGTTGTTGTTGTTGTTGTGCTGCTGCTGCTGCTGCTGCTGCTGCTGCTGTTAATTCTTGACGTGAAAACTGTGACTTCAGAGAAAACACCTAAGGACAACAATGATGTCACCAACAGAAGCATCATTGGCACACAGTAGTTTGGTGAGGGAGTCCTCTCCCCTGACTCTAGCAGACAACATCAGCGTACCCATTAACAACAACAGCGTCGTCAGTGTCCCTAAAGGATGTGTGTCCCTGCAGGCCTTTCAGTTTATTCCCTGGGACAACGAGGACAACCTTGTCTCGAAGGAAGCGGGCAACCTCGTCAATCTTCTGCTTCTGGGACTATGTTTGCCGCTGCTCTTTGTTGTCTCTTTCTCCACCAACATCATCAACATGATCGTGTTCTTCAAACACGGGCTGAAGGAAAGAATCAACGCCTGTCTCTTCACCCTGTCTCTGGTGGACCTTTTGGGAATCAGCGCACTGTTCGGATACAACAGTGACGTAGCATACATGTATTTCATCGGAAAACAGAACGACCTTGGACCTATGCCTCAATTCTTCATTCGCAATCACTTGACGGGATTGTCCGCTTTCGTGACGGCATCACAGATGGTCTACGCTGTCATAGCTGTGGAGAGATGTCTGTGCATCACACGGCCTCTTCTGGTGAAAAACTTCATGCCGACAAAAATCACTGTTGTCGCACTGTGGACAATGGTTTTCGTGATCACCGGTTGTTTTGTTTTTATATGCGGGGTACGTTACAACGTGGTGTGTGTGTTTGACTGGAGGGATCAGAGCGTTTTTCTGGTGAGCTACCCAACAGAGTATTATTTTCGCCATCAGCTCGTGATGGATTTTCTGTACAGCTTAGTGTACGGCCTATTTCTCCCGGGCCTGTGTTTGCTCTCTGTCACTGTGTGCACAGTCGTCACTGCTGTCAAACTGAAGAAACTGTCCAAATGGAGGGAGACAGTGTCGTCTGCTTCCGGTTCCGTCACTTCTCGAGATATGGCGATAACTCGCGTTATTATCGTGACGTCTGTCTTGTTCATTGTGTGTATCGTACCTGCTGTGGTCATGCGCTGTTCTTTTTTAATCGTGCCCAACCTGAAAGTAGGAGGCCGCTATGATAATCTGAGCTGGATCCTCATTAGGGTGTATTTGTTTGCCTCCGCTGTGAACAACACTGTCAATTTCTTTATCTACTACACTCAAGGAAGTAAATTCAGAAAAACAACGAACCAGTTGTTTTCCTGTTGTTTTCCACGCCAGAAAGCTAGCAATAAGGCTGAGAAATAAGATGTGTTGTCAGGAATTGTTTACTCTTAGTTCTTCAAAAAAAACACATTGAACCAACTTAAAGAAATGTGACAAAATAAAAGCAGTGGGCCAGTAGAAAATAAAAAGCAAAAATCACATACAAACAAACAACTCTCAATATGCTTTGTGAATGTTGAAACATATGTCACAAACCCGATACATCTCTTTTTATCATTGATCTCAGTGATAGAATGATCTTTAAGTACACTGTTCGATATCACGATAGACACGAGCACAAACCTTGAAACTAAAAGGTTAAAAGTAGTTCCTATATATAGCTCAGGTCAAAAGTCTTGTTGGTGATTGATACATGGAAAATTGCAAAGGTTTACAATAAAACAAAAGTTTGTTATGCCGTGAAGTTTTAAATTGGGATGGTCCTCATCAATTTAAGCTCTTAGCATAAGAAAGGCCAGCGGTTTGTAACACCACTATACCTTTTCAAAGGTGAGATATTCTCCTTCCTTGAACATGAAATTCTCGTCAGTGAGTCATTCGAAATATCAATTCTTTTATTCTTTTATTTAGAGGATAATGGAATAAGTACTCACTTGCTTGTTTACATCCAGTCTCAGTGTGTAAGTCGTTTTTGTAATTTTTGTTATCTATTCCCACTGGCACACAATGGCCTACTCTTCCGAATAGCGGAAGGGTTTTACCGTGTGCGTAATATGTTTTGCAAGTTCAATGTTGCTTTATGCCCTTTTAACAATAATTAGCATGTTATGTGTCCTACTTGGGAATGATTGCGACACGGTATGTATGCACTAAGAATGTGTGTGTGTGTGTGTGTGTGTGTGTGTGTGTGTGTGTGTGTGTGTGTGTGTGTGTGTGTTTGTTTGTTGTTTGTTTGTGTATGTGTTAATGTGCATGTGTGTGTGCCTATGCATGTATGTGTGTGTGCGTGCCTACGTGTGTGCGTGTTTGCGTGTGTGCGTGCGTGCATGCGTGTATGTGTGTATGTGTGTATGTGTGTGTGTGTGTGTTTGTGTGGGCGCGCGCACGCGCGCGCGCGCGTGTGTGTGTGTTTTCAAGTACCTCATCATATAGCCTCACTTCAGAGAACATTTACAGGCTGGTAAGCCAAAACATTTCTCATGGTTGAAGACGATCTTAACATACAAAGCATAGCACCATTTAACAGAAATCTTGGTTACATCTTTAACAACTGACAAAAACTTTAAATCCGAGTTAGTGATTAACTGATTATAAAGCTATTTTTTTATGTGCCACTGTCTGAGTCTGACCAAAACACCCAAAGACGCATGACTAAAGTGGTGGGAACTGGTAGGAATATTCTTCAGACTTTGTTGGAAAGTATTTTTTTCTGCTGTATACATGATGTGGGGGACGGGATAGCTCAGTGGTCAGAGCGCTCGTTTTCCCCCAGCCAGGTTAAGCAGCGTCGAGAATGGCTGCCAATTGGATGGGGGACTGTTTGCGCGCCTTGGCTACAGTACAGTTTCCCCAGTTCACCCAGCTGAAAATGGGTACCTGCCCTCTTTAGGGTCAGGGCAGGTAAAGCAGCGAGGGAGAGGAGATGGGCGCCGCCCTCAACATGCTGGCCCCTAGAGAAGCTGAGGTCTCTGACGCCTCGCTCCCCTACGACCACACAGGTCATGGGACACTTTAACATTTACCTTTTTATACATGATGTTCTCCACCGGGCAGCTGATAGTTGATGTAAGACTTTGTAAGCAAACATGTCTAGTACTATACTGTGCACTTTCCAAGAACCCACGGTAGCATAGTTCATGTATTCTTTGTACCAGAGGAGCAATGTGCTGTGTGACTGTTGGGCTGCGGAAACAAACGAGAAGTTATTACCGCCAGGTTACGCAAAGCTGAACACAAGGCTAAGGTATAGTAAAGGTAAAGGTATAGGTGTCCCATAACCTATATGGTCGTCGGGGAGCAAAGCATCCGAGACCTCAGCATCTGTAGGAGCCAGCATGTGTACAAAAATATGGACATGATCAGGGAACGCATCAGCCTGATCTTGAAGCTGATGGTTATGTTCTTATCATTCCAGAGGACTTTAAGTTTGGTCATTGCAGCTGTGGTCTGGGCTATCCAGGAGAGAATTTCAGGTTTTGATCCTTCATTGATACTATAACTCCCAGATAGTTGAAGCTATGTACGGTCCCGATTTTCCTACCATCTATAATTACTAGCTCTTGTTCTCCAGGTAGGCTGTCAATGTCATCGGCAGCACAAAAGTTTGTGATTGTCCTGTCTCCAATGCTGACTGTTCCCTCATGATTTTCAAGTGCATCAGTCATTATTCTTTTTAAGAAAACGTTGAAGAGGGTGGGAGAGAGCAGGAATTCTTGGCGTACTCCAATTGTGGTTCGGAACCAATCTCCTATGTTGTTGTTACAATAGACTGCGCTGGTTGCCTTGTTATACAGGCATTCTGTGGCTCTGATCAGGTTGGTTTTGATGTTATACAGCCTCATGGTTGCCCACAGAGATGCATGCCAGACTCTGTCGAACGCCGTCCTAAAGTCCACAAAGGGTATCTTCTTCTTCTTCTATCCCATAGTCTGTTTAGACCGTAGGGGCGCCACGGAAGACCTCGCAACCAGCTCTCTCCATTTCCCTCTGTCCTCGGCCTTTCTCAGGGTGTCACTCAGCCTAAGGCCCGTCCACTCTCGGATGTTGTCCTCCCATCTCTTTCTCTGCCTGCCGCTCCTTCTCCCGCCTTGCACTGTTCCTTGCAGAATTGCCTTGGCAAGCCCTGTTGATCTTGCGACGTGCCCATACCATTTCAGTTTGCGTTTTTTGACTGTGGTCAGGAGATCTTCAAAGGGCCTGATGACTTGACCGATTCTGATTCTCACTTCCTCGTTAGTAATGTGGTTTTTGTAAGAGATGCCAAGGAGTCTGCGAAAGCATCTCATCTCTGTGGCCTGTATTTTCCTCTCCAGATCTGCTGTGAGGGTCCATGACTCACAAGCATACAGGAATATTGAGATGACCAGAGTGCGCATCAGCCTGATCTTTGAGCTGAGCGAGATGTTCCTGTTCTTCCAAATGGTCCTCAATTTTGTCAGTGCTGTAACTGTCTGTGCAATCCTTGCGAGTATTTCAGGCTTGAATCCCTTTTCTGTTACAATTACTCCCAGATATTTTAAGCTTTGTACTGTTTCCAAATTCTGACCACCGACCCTGATGTTGGTGTTGATGCTGTTGATGTTGTTGGTCATCAGCTTGGTCTTCTGCGCACTGATCTCCATGCCATAGGCTATTGAAGTCTTGTCGAGGCGTTCCACTAACCTAACTCTTCTTCTTTCCCTGCCAGTCCATTGATGTCATCAGAAAAATCAGTCTGGAGAGGAATGGGCTCCGCCAGGCTTCCTTCACCCAACATACACTATGGAAGACAAAACCAAATCGAAATCCATACCAGCTCGGTCGTCGCCTGGGTCACCAAGGACCGCGCCTTCCACTTCTGGACACCAGGGTGGAGGTGAAAAGTGTATGACTGGTGTACCAAACAGAATTCGTGCCAGAAATAACATCACCATTGGCACATGGAATGTTAGAACATTGAGAGAAACAGGCAAACTTGAAGAACTCGCATATGAAATTGATAGGTACTGCTGGAACATTCTAGGACTCTGTGAAGTACGATGGAAGAACATTGGAGAAACATCAACCCAGAAGGCCACAAACTATACTTCAGTGGGAAAGAAGACAAACATGAACAAGGCGTTGGGTTTCTGGTCCACAAGGACATTGTGAACAGTGTCATGGGTTGCCGACCAATCTCTATCAGGCTTATCACCATCCGTCTGAGGGCAACTCCTTTCAACATCACCATTATCCAGGCATATGCCCCAACATCGAGCCACGACGATGACGAGGCAGAAGACTTCTATGAACAGCTGCAAGAAGTTATAGATCAGACCCCCAAGAAAGACATCCTTGTTGTACAAGGTGATTGGAATGCCAAAGTAGGAGAAGATGCTTGCAAGAACTGGTGGCACATGTGGGCGATATTGTAACAAAGAGACTAATGAAAGAGGCTTGAGACTCCTGGAATTTGCAAACTGCAACGACCTCAAGTTGATGAACACATATGGTCCACACAAAGCATCTCAAAAATGGACATGGCATAGCCCTGACGGAGTAACCCACTACCAGATTGACTACACCATGGTGAAAAGGCGCTTCCAGTCCAGCATAAACATCACAAGGACACGCAGTTTTCCAGGAGCTGACATTGGAAGTGACCATGATTTACTGATGATGACCTTCTGCCTTTATCTGAGGATGGTCATGACGCAGGGCCAGACAAGGATCAGATTCGATCTCGAGAAACTGAAGGATCCAGAGGTGGTTGAAGCCTTCCAAGCCATGATAGGAGGGAAATTTGCACCCCTCACCATGGTAAACCCAGACGACACAGATATTGACAAATTTGTCGACACCTTTAACAAGGAAGTAACTGATACAGCCAATGAAATTCTTGGCAAGCAACGACAAATGAAGCAGCCCTGGGTCACAGCCAACATCATTGACCAGTGTGACAAACAAAGAGAACTGAAGAAAAAGAAGAACGAGATAGAAGGAGCGAGGCAGTATAAGGCAATCAACAAAGAAATTAGAGCAAGCATGAAAGAGGCAGCAGAAACCTGGATTGAAGAGAAGTGCCAGGACATTGAAGAAAATCTGAGCAAGAACAACAGCAATAAAGCATACCAGCTAGTAAAAGACCTGACAGGCACAACACAGGGGAAATTAGCACCATACAAGACCAAAATGGAAAGATCTTAACAGAAGACCAGGACATTCTAAAGAGATGGACAGAATATTGGCAGACCTGTATAACCACAAAACCTCAGGAGATCCAGAGGTAATGAATGTCCCACCACCAACAGACACTGACAACTACCCCATCCTTCAGGAAGAGGTGAAGGTAGCTGTGAAATCGATGAAGAAGAGGAAATCAGCAGGAATAGACAACATTCCGGCAGAACTGGTCCAAGCAGGGGGGGGAAGCCATGATAAACACCCTACTGATAATCTGCAACAAGATCTGGCAGACAGGAGACTGGCCTACACCATGGACACAATCACTAATCATCACCCTTCCCAAGAAAGGCAACCTACAACAATGCCAGAACTATCGCACAATTAGCTTGATATGTCATCCAAACAAAGTCATGCTGAAGATCCTACTGAATCTACTGAAGCCACAAGCAGAGACGATCATTGCTGAAGAACAGGCAGGCTTCAGGGCAGGACGAAGTACAACAGAGCTGATTTTTAATCTAAGAATACTATGCGAGAAGTACCTTCAGCATCAGCAAGACCTTTACCATGCTTTTGTGGATTTCAAACAGGCCTTTGACAGGGTATGGCATGCAGCTCTGTGGGCTACCAAGAGGCTGTACAACATCAATGCCAACATGATCAGAGTCATTGAGGAGCTCTACAACAAGGCCAGTAGCGCAGTCTATTTCAATGGTGGCATAGGGGATTGGTTCAGAACGACGGTCGGCGTCAGACAAGGCTGCTTGCTCTCACTTACTCTCTTTAACATCTTCCTTGAGAGAATCATGACTAATGCACTGGAAGGTCATGAAGGAACAGTCGGCATTGGAGGCAGAGCAACTACCAACTTGCATTTTGCTGATGACAAAGGGTATACCAACCTAAAAAAAATAGTAACATATGAACCGTCTGTACAATAACAGCATTAAATGTTAAAAGATATCAGTTGGAGCTGCTTGCTGTTTATTTGGTAAAAGAAAAAAAAGCAGTTAACTCTGTAGTGTCATTTTTCATATAGTCCAGACAGGAAAGTCATTTATGGACACTTAGGCTTTACTCCACAACAACACAAATAACTTGACATATAATAAGATCGCTTCTCTCTGTTACAAAATATCTCCGCAAAGCTGCACCCTCATTATCTCTGTAACAGTCTTCCCCTTCATGCTCCGTTTCACTCCCTCCGTTCTGCTGCAGATACCTTATGCTTTCAAACGGGGACGATATAGCTTAGTGGTCAGAACATTACGCTCGCAATTTGACGACCAGGGTTCGATTCCCTTTCGAGGGGATTTTTCCCCTGGAGTTAACACCAGTGCGACTCTACTCTCCCCAAAAGTGCTTCGTATAAGACAATAAACTGAGGCCCCGTGTGCAAACGCTGCAGAACATCTTTCTAAAAGATTAACTCGTGTTTTTTTTTCACTATCATATTTTTAAGAAAAAAAAGTTATAATTTTTTCGTTATCATATTTCTAAAGAAGTCCATTTTTCGCTATCATATCGGAAGAAACTGAAGTCATTTTTTTTTCACTCTCATATTTTTAAAGAAACTCAAGTCATATTTCTATTTTGCTATCATGTTTCTGAAGGAGCTGAAGTCAGGAGAAAAAGAGACAACCTTACAAGCCTCAGTCTCCCCTGTCTACAACTCCTGATCCTGTGATTTGCTGTCGGGAAGAAAAAGCAGTAAGTATGGCAACTCAAATACAGATGAGAGACCATAGTATTCCATGTAGGCCGTGCCTAGGGTACTCCTAGGCAAATGAGCACATGGCGCAGACAAAAACCTGTCCTCAGGGTTAAAGAGAGAGAAGTAAGTAAAGTCTTCCGACTAAAGTCATCAGGCCGGTGCTTATCCGGTTTCTGTGGCGTTAAGCGACTAAAGTCATAAGACTCCACTGAATAGGACGCCATCTATCGCAGGATTAACCCCCAACACAGTGTACCTTACACTGGGTGAAAAATACGAAGTGCTTTCCAGGCACAACCCATAGGGAATAGCTGGGATGACCCAACTTATACGATAACCAACCATAGCCAGCGCGGCTTAAGAGAGAGAAGGCTAGATAATCACATTGGACTTTCTCGATTGTCAGACTGTGCTTATGTAAAGCAATACAAAGAATAGTACAATGCAAACATGCGATCATCTCATCAAAATACGCAAAACATGCACAAACAATACATAACCTACACGCATAAACACACACAATAGAAATGAACGTAGGCACGCACACAATACAATACGCCAGTACATAATCATGCTAGAAGAACACAGAAAAACAACCACAACGACACACTCATAACTGTTTCTAGCCTCTAAAGCTCCTTCTTCAACTCCCAAAGAAAACACAGTTGCACTGCTCAGAAATGAGGCCCAGAGTCGGAAAGAGAGAACGGGAAATTCTTAAGATTGCTGTCGTTCTTTTTTCGTCCTGCTCTGGAACTGAAGGCAGCACAAACTACCGTTTATGCTGTTGGAGAATGGTGAAACTACCTTTTATGTCTTGGAGAATGGTGAAACACCCTTTATGTCACGGAGATGTAATACCTTTGTCATTGGAGAATGCTGAAACTACCTTTTATGTCATTTGATAATGTGAAACTACCTTTTATGTCATTGGAGAATGTTGAAACTACCTTTTATGTCATTGGAGAATGTTGAAACTACCTTTTATGTCATTGGAGAATGCTGAAACTACCTTTTATGTCATTGGATGAATGTTGAAACTACCTTTTATGTCATTGGAGAATGGTTACACCATCTGGTATGCGATTGGGGAATGCATACTAGTCTGACCACAACTGTTGTTTAATCATTCTCCAATGGCATGAAAGGTAGTTTATGCCATTGGAGAATGCTTAATTAAACTAAAGTTGTGTCAGAGAGCTCGCTTTCCCTAAGTCAAAATTAAACAGCATCCGAGGGTCTTTACCAGTTGGTGAATGACCGTTTGTCCACCTTGGCTTCAGTACAGTGCCCCAAGTTCACCCAGCTGTAAATGGGTACCTGCCCTCTTTACGGATTAGGGAAGGTAAAGCAGCGAAGGAGAGGAGACGGGCGCCGCCCTAAGTATGCTGGCCCCTAGAGAAGCTGAGGTCTCTGACGCCTCGCTCGCCTACGACCACACAGGTTATGTGGTTATGATACCTACCTACCTTATGCCTCTGGAGAAGGGTTAAGTTAACCATTTATGCCTTTAAATAACATGCTATGTGGTTTCTGCTGTTCTTGGGAGTTGGACCTGGGTAGCCTAAGGTCAGACTGCTGCTCTCCTATGTTTCACGACCCTAGCGGCAATGAGGTGGAAAATAGCAGAGCAAGACCCGGACTGGATCCCTTTAGAGCCACCAGGACTCCAGCTGTGTTCTGTCCTAGGTTTTCATGGGCTGAATAGGCTGGGACCTGGGTATGAATACAGCTGGCTGATGGAAAACAGCTTGGAGCTATAATAATAATGATGATGATGATGATGATGATATGATGATGATGATGATGATGATGATGATGATGATGATGATGATAATGAATAATAATAATAATAATAATAATAATAATAATAATAATAATAATAATAATAATAATAATAAATAATAATAATACACAGTAATTCAATTATTAGCGCTGAATATTGTAAAGAAAACAAATCAAAGCGCGTGCATTCAAGTCCTTAACACACATGTCGCTTTCAGCGCATTAACAACACTGTCCTGCTAAAAGCAATGTCCTTATGTCTGTCTGCCATCTGTCTTAAAGAAACCCGAATGACCACGCTGATACACCACATTCTAGTGTAGTTAGTGTAGTGTAGTGTAGTGTAGTGTAGTGTAGTGTAGTGTAGTGTAGTGTAGTCGTTGTAGTAGTAGTTATGTAGTGTAGTGTAGTGTGTATTTATTTTATTCATTTATTATTTTATATCGAGGATAATGAAATAAATGTGCTTTTTACATCCAGTCCCCGTGTGTATGCAGTTTGTAAATCTTGCCATCTGTTCCCACCGGCACACGATGGCCTACTCTTCTTACGAAAAGCGGAACAGGATTTAACGTGTGCGCAAGATGTTCTACGTGCGTTTGCACACGGGCCACGGTTTACAGTCTCATCCGAAGACTAATGGGGAGAGTAGAGTCAGCACTGATGTTAACTCCAGAGGAAAAATCCCCTCGAACGGGAATCGAACCCAGGTCGTCAAATGGCCAGCGCAATGTTCTGACCACTAGGCTGTCCTGTCGTCCCTCAAGTGGTAAGTGTGTTAGTGTAGTGTAGTGTAGTGTAGTGTAGTGTTAGTGTAGTGTAGTGTAGTGTACTGTAGTGTACTGTAGTTGTACTGTACTGTACTAGTACTGTCCTGTACTGTAATGGATACCACTTTTAGTCACGGCAGATTTCTCTGTGTGAAAATCTGGCCTGACCCCCCCCCCCCCCCCCCAAAAACAAAAAAAAAAAAAAAAAAAAAAATAAAAAGGAGAGTAAAAGAACAACGCTACCCCTGTTTCGTTGTCTGTATGTGGATTTGTTCCTTGAAGAGTGGAGTTTTTACAGCTTGTCTTTGCCATACAGCTTTCATTATTTTTCCCGTGGGTTCTTTATTGTTCGCTAGATGAAAAGCACAGAGGATCTCAGTTTATCTTTCATATCCAAAAGACAACTGCCCCTGGCGGGGGATCAAACACACAGTTAATATACGCGCTAGCTCGAGACCACAGTCTCCAGCCTCAGGGTAAAGCAAGTTTGTTTTCTCGTTCCTCAGTAGACTCCGATGTTCACCGATGGTGATTTTCTGTGTATGCGACCGTTTTAACCACCGTAGAGGTAGCCGCATTCTGATTTCTGGTGTATGCTGGGTATGTTCGTGTTTCCGTAATCCATTGAACTCTGACATAAACTACGAGTCTTTAGCGTGCATATTTTCATTTTCTGCATGTTTACATAAATACGAAGTGAATTAAGGCACTTGCAAGTCTGCACTAGAAGTTGATCCTGGCGGATGGCAAAAATCCCCACCCTTAACTTCTTTGTTACTTTTAAGGGCGGGGGGAGGGGGTATGTATATCCTTTCTGGTTGTCAGGCTTCTGACCACCTTCCAGTTTTTAGGAACAACAGATAGAAGAAAAAAAGGTGTTAGGTATTTACAAACTAAAGGCTAACATACTGTCGTATATTTTTCTACTAAAACTAAATACATACTTTAATTTTTTTTTGAAAGAGAGAGTGAGAACGATATGAGTTGTAAAACAGTGCAAATTAGTTTTGAGCTTAATGAAAAAGAAGAGGCACAGAAGTATTTATTGATCTTTTGTTATCTGTATTTTATACCACTTTAAGTCACAGCAGATCTCTCTGCTCGAAATTTGGGCTACTCCCCCCCACCTAACCCCCCTCACCCCCCGAGGAAGAGCGCGTTGCCACAAAGCAGCGCCACCCACTTTTTCTTTTCCTGTCTGCAGCTGTATTTGTTTCCCTACCAGAATAGCTATTTTTCTACAGAATTTTGCCAGAGATAACTCTCGTGTTGCCGTAGGTTCTTTTACATGCGCTAAATAATTATGTGTAGCACACAGGTCCTCGTTTATCGTCTCACCCAAAAGGCTAACATCCAGATCACCACTCATGGTCTCATGGATGGGGGAAAGTTTTGGGCCCAAACGGAGATCAAACCATGGCACACTTCCAACTCAAACTTTTTGCTTTCTAGGCAGGTGCGTTGCCTCTAGACCACGGATACAACGAGTGAATTCTTCAACATAATATCAGCTTTGGTGAAAAAACACTTTGACTTTTAATTATGATAGGCCTAACTTTCATGGAGGGTTGATTAAATTTCTTAAAAAGAGTTTATAGACTAGAGTTTGTAGCACCAGACCTCAACCCTGCCACAGGGGTACAGTATCAAATACCGACACCTCCACCCCTAATAGACAGTAGCACGTTGTGGCATTTATCGATGTCAGACTACAACTTCCATTAGGAATGGCTCACCTCGTTATTGCTTTGAAAAATATGGAGTAGAGAAACATTGGTGGAAGAGGGTCATATTTGTTTACTTTTTAACGTGAAGTGAACAATAAACGGTGGAAAAGATCAACGACAGAGGATCCGACTTGTCTCTGATTCCACGGACGCCACAGCCCAGTGGTTAAGACCGTTCGACTTCAATCCCTGGTTCCATAAAGTCGTGTGTTCCAACATTAGCGGCGTCTGGTGAATTAATTAACTTCCATGACCCTAAAGAGGGCTGGTGCCCATTAACAGCTGGGTGACTGTTCCATATTTTTTTCAATGAATAACTCAAAACCTTACGAACAGCTGTCGGGTTTTT
>CM060330.1:15485829-15488329 GCA_030674155.1 Stramonita haemastoma
AAAACAAAACTCATCAAAATACTTTTTGTAAATTTCGCATAAGCTATCATGATTTAATGAAGAGAAAGGGAGGCACCAAAATATGCTCAGAGAGGACAGAAATGTAAATACTGTAACAAAATAGAAGATGAATTTCATGGACTGAATAAATGTGTGTTATATGATAAACTCAGAAACAATTTGTTATTAAAAGTTAAAACCAAAAACAAAGAACGTAAAAACCATATAGATAAGTTAAGCGACATAATCACAGTTGATATCTATCAAGCAGATATCATTAGATATGTGAATGAATGTTTTGTGAAAAGAGAAAAAGAGAAGAAGAGTGCAACATGTTTTTAGTGGACATCATTTTGGGTTGATGATAATCAAAACTGATGTCTGTTTTGTTGTGTCAAATAAGTCTGCATGACTTAAATGGCAATAAAATATTGTGAATCTTAAATCTTGAATCTTGAATCTGAATCTCACACACACACAACACACACACACACACACACACACACACACAACACACACACACACACACACACACACACACACACACACACACACACACACACACACACACACTTTTTTGGGTTTTACTGTTGAATTGCTGTGAATAGTTCCTGAAGACAACAACTGAGTTTATTTTTATAAAACAACAACAACAACAAAGATTGGGAAGAATTTGCCCAGAGGACAGTGCCTCTGCCTAAAAGCCACTGGTCGCACAAGGGCTTGAAACATCTTTGTATTTTATATTTTTTGTACCACTTTATGTCACAGCAGATTTCTCTGCATTAAATTCAGGCTGCCCTCCCCGGGGAGGGGAGAGCCCATGGCTACAAGTGCAGTGTCTACTTTTTTTTTTCTTTTTCCTGCATCCAACTATATTTGTTTCCCTATCATAGTGCCTTTTTTCTACAGAATTTTGCCAGGGTCAACCCCATTGTTCCCGTGGGTTTTTACGTGGGCTAAATAGTGATGTGTAACACACGGAAATCATGAAGAAAACATGGGTTGACAACATCAAAGACTGGACCGCCCAACCCCTGCAACACCTCCTACTAGCCACACAGGATCGTGAAGCATGGAAAAAGATTGCTGTTGCGTCTTCTCTCATGTCCCCCTTACGTCCTTTGGGACATGGACTGAGTGAGTGAGTGAGTGAACACACGGAACCTTGGTTTATTGTTTCATCTGAAGACTAGCGCCAGACAAATATATTCACTCTGTTACAAATGGTAGTATGGGTGGGGTAAAAGACCCAAGTAGGTAGGATTACTGTTATGTAGATTTGTGCAGAGATGAGACATCAAATATGTCCACTCGTTTACAAATGGTAGTATGGGTGGGGTAAAAGACCCAAGTAGGTAGGATTATTGTTTTGTAGATAGCTGTTGTTAGGGCTACTGGTTTTTCAGCATCAAATGTGCTGGCCAGGTAGCCTACCTTCTGCTACCTGGTTTATCACCTTCTGCTACCTGGCCTATCTTCGGATGGGGTAAAAGACCCAAGTAGGAATATTTTTTTGTGGATAGAAGTTTTAGGGGCTACTGGTTTCAGCATCAAATAAGCTGGCCAGGTAGTGTACCTCAGGACGTGGTACAAGTTGGCCGGTGGTGGATGTAATGGGGTGGTAAGTAGATTATCTCCCATGTGATCAGAGCGTGACAATCCCAGTGTGGTGTTTCTATTTAGAGACACACCTGTGAATTGTCATGCTCTGGTTCCTTGGGTAGTGGTAAAAAACTCTCCCTTGCATACACTTTGCCTTCACTGTGAAATGTAAATTATGCAACCTCTTCTTAGAGGTCACATTCTAAACTGACTGGCTGTGCCGTGTTCTGAGGTTTGTACAGAGATGGGACATCACATATGTGACGCTCCACCACAAAATGAGTCGCTTAGCACATAACCCACTTTTCCGTTAGGAGCCATTAAAGGCAGGTGGGGGTAGGGGTGTTGATTTTGAGATTTTGATGTATTATAAAACTATAGCACATAATCTATCTTCTAGTGAAATATCAAGGCATAATTGTGTTTCCTTTTGTCTCTAAACGTGTTTTGGAAATAGCCAAGCCCTTATTCTGACCACCTACTAGGATGCTAAACTTGTTCATTTCTCATTTCGTCATTTTCTGCAGTCTATCATTTCAATTTGTAATAAGTTTTGGTAGAACTTTTTTATTTTCAATCTTTTTTTCTGTATTGTAAAGCAATTATATTGCAAATTAATGACATGCCAATGACTAAAATTTGACCTCTGGTGCAATGCGACTCCTTATGTGGTGGAGCGTCACATATGTCCACTCTGTTACATACTCTCTCTCTCTCTCTCTCTCTCTCTCTCTCTCTCTCTCTCTGTATATATATATATTTTTTTTTTCTTACATTTTTAAATACTAGCTACCTCTCATTAGATTTGAACAGATATACCTTTTTTTTTTTTATTGTTCTTTCTAAGTAGATGTTGTTTGTTAGCATTAACTTCTCTACCATTGTATATAATTCT
>CM060330.1:15493329-15503329 GCA_030674155.1 Stramonita haemastoma
TTCATTTTGAACAAATTGTACAAACTCTTGATCTCTTTAGAAAGGTCTCAGCTATGTTGTAAATAATGGAAAGAAATAGTTTCCTAGCCTTCAGATGATATGGAAGCTGTTAAAAATTGACATGGTTGTAATGTCGTTCACCAATGATCTTGAAGAGTGCTTTGAAATCAACAGTAAAGTGATATTTACTGCAGGAATCAACAGTAAAGTGGCATTTACTGGAATCAACAGTAAAATGATATTTACTGCAGAAATCAACAGTAAAGCAATGTTTACTGGAATCAACAGTAAAGGGATATTTAATGGAATCAACAGTATAGGGATATTTACTGGAATCAACAGTAAAGGGATATTTACTGGAATCAACAGTAAAGTGATAATTACTGCAGGAATCAACAGTAAAGTGATATTTACTAGAATCAACAGTAAAGTGATGTTTACTGGAATCAACAGTAAAGTGATGTTTATTGGAATCAACAGTAAAATTATATTTACTGCAGGAATCAACGTAAAGTGATATTTACTGCATGAATCAACAGTAAAGTGATATTTACTGCAGAAATCAACAGTAAAATGATAATCACTGGAAGCAACAGTAAAGTAATAATTACTGCAGGAATCAACAGTAAAGTGATATTTACTAGAATCAACAGTAAAGTGATGTTTACTGGAATCAACAGTAAAGTGATGTTTACTGGAATCAACAGTAAAATGATACTTACTGCAGGAATCAACAGTAAAGTGATATTTACTGCAGGAATCAACAGTAAAGTGATATTTACGCAGGAATCAACAGTAAAGTGATATTTACTGCAGGAATAAACAGTAAAGTGATATTTACTGCAGGAATCAACAGTAAAGTGATATTTACGGCAGGAATCAACAGATATTTGCTGCAGCAGAATCAACAGATATTTGCCGCAGGAATCAACAGTAAAGTGATGTTTACTGGAATCAAAACATAAAGGGATATTTACTGGAATCAACAGTAAAGTGATATTTACTGGAATCAGAGGACAAAGTAAATCGTGGTTAAAATAATGGACAACTCTTATAGAAAGAGTAGAGTTTTAAAGCTTTTTTTTTTTTTTTAACTATACCTTTGGATGATGTTGCCAAAGCCTCCAAGCAAAACAGCTGATTTAATCGGCAACATTTGGCCGTTGATGAAAAAAATTGCTGTAAAAAGTATTTGAAATGGCAGACTTGGTATCCCTGAGATAAGGATATTATATGACAGCTCTAAAAATCATTTCGATAAGAAAGCTAACAACAAACATTCACAGATAGAAAACTATTTGCACAAGCAAACGGTTCATATATATATATATATATATATATATATATATATATATATATATATATATATATATATATATATATATATATATATATATATATATATATATATATATATATATATATATATATAATGTGTGTGTGTGTGTGTGTGTGTGTGTTGTGTGTGTGTGTGTGTGTGTGTGTGTGTGTGTGTGTGTGTGTATTATCAATCAATAATCTGATCAAACATGCACTGGTCGTGTTGTGGAAAGATGCATTTTTTGCTGACAGAATGTTTTGGAGAAACCTATGTCATGAATCTGATGGGATTTCTTCATAACCCATCTTTTTATCAGAGCATTTTACTTGGGAAGAGAGCAATATTTCACATATAGACAGGCAATAGCATATTCTATATGGGTCAAATTAGAAATGAAGATACTAAATACCTAACGTTTCAACATTATAAAAAAATGATATAAAGAGATTTCATTACCCACAAAGAAATTATATGGATGCTAGAATCGTAATTAAAAACTATGCTTGCTGTCATCAGTTATGAAATACAATCCTTCCCTGAAACATATCTCATTCTTTAGGTAAAGCTGTAAGGCTTGTACTGCTATTTTAAATTCACACACTCCAAAGTCAAAATGCTGTGGATAGATGGATGAAAAGACTGACTGAGAATGTTATATGGGGGAATAAAACGTTTAAGACACTAACACAGATTAAATAGGTAAACTTAAAATGATTCCATCTCTTATCAACAAACCTAATCTAGCAACTGACATAGATTTGCTTAAAAGTGCATGTTATAAGAGGTATGTACATATATTTTTTACAAACGAAAAGATCAAATTTGTCATATTTCATTCATTGTCTAGTAGCACAAAAATGTTGACAGGATTTACAACAGGCAGCAACAGATTCAAACATGAAAGCTGCGTCTATTTCTTTAAACGTAGGTCCTGCAATTTGTAGACTCGATAACTATATCAAAGCAAATAAAAAGTTCGACAACACTGTACTATCAGCAAACTTGTTTTCCATTTATATAATAAAAGCAAAGACACTTGGTCTTATTTCAATTATCTTAAGAAACACTTTAAAAATGTATTATGGAGCCAAACTTTGTTTGTTCACATCTATTGATTTTCGTAACTATCTCAAAGTCTGAGTGCTTTACAACTGTTGTGTGATTTTTGTTTGTAAATAAAATTTAACCTTGTAAAAGACATTTTCAGATATTAGGCACTTGCATGCAGTGGTAAGAAGCTTTGAATGATAGGATATAAGGTCTAACATTTGTAGTGTATGAGGATATTCTTAGCTGATTGTGTAGTTTTCTTTATTGAAACACTAGTCTTTACCAAACACTGCTGTTGTTGATGTTTGTTTATAGCCTTTTTACATTTGACTATAAAAGACTAAAAACAAATCAAAACAAAGAACAGAAAGGATGGGATGAAAGGGGAAGCCTAAAGGTGTTGCAATACAGCATCATTGATAGACACAATAGTAACTCTACCTGAATGACTCACTTCCTGTCTGTGCATTCACAAGTTCCTGTATCTAAGCCCAATACCAGTTATGTACACACATTGTCCAGGGGGTTGATTTGAAAAAGAATATGGTCACCAGATAACTGCTCGGACAAAGGCATGCTACTATTTGCAGATATCTGGTTTCCTATTTCCTTTTCTTTGTTGTTGAACTCTTAGACAGCAATTATCGTTGTCTGTCAATGAGTAAAAATGCGTTGCACTGCTGTTAATTAAATGTCTTCGCTCTGACTTCAGTGTGGAATAGACTTCTTTAAAAAAAAAAAAAAAAGTCTCTCTGGAAAAAAAAGGTAGCAGAACGACCAGAGTGGCAGAAAATATACAAAAAGAGGTGACAAAAGAAAAAGAACAATGATGAATCAAATAAAGGAGAGAAAATAGGGAATTGCTTTGCACAGAGTGCATTTTCAGGTGGGGATGTCTACTTATCATGACAGGTTTCTTGCATCCCAACGAATAAATCTTGTTTTCCAAATCCTTGAACATGAATTACAAACCAGCTTAGTTATATTTCTTGGACAGGATAATACCTCATTTCATGTGTAAAGGGTTATTTGGCTATTGTTTTATTCTATTTTCATTTAAGTGGTGTGTGTGTGTGTGTGTGTGTGTGTGTGTGTGTGTTGTGTGTGTGTTGTGTGTTGCGTGTGCGTGTGTGTGCACCGTTAGTGTTTTTTGCACTATGAAATGATGAATCAAATCATCTCAATGGTCCACTTGTTTCACGAGTCCTAAAATTGACTCACTGCATATTAAAGAGTCCTGGCTTTTGTGTTTAACATTTTAGGGACCCCATCATTACAGTGCACTATATTGGTCATGGGACTGACTGAGCCAGTGACCAATTTAGTCAATAGATTTTTCTTGCAGTTCATTAGAGAAGGGGAACAGTTAAAACCTTAGACAGTACAAACCATAAATTCACCAAATAATAGAGCTTTTCTTGTACAACCTCAGACAAAACATTTTCAACACCACATGTATGCATTTTGCAGGTTCAAAACGTGTTGATTTTTGCTGTTTGATTTATAAGTGGTTGAATTTTATAGCATTGGAAAGAAATAGAAAAACTTCATAAAATATAGATATCTTGCCTTTTAACAACAGGATATCGTAGTTTGAAAGTAGTTACATTTATCTCCAATTTTGCTCTGGCACAGAGATTCACATTTAAGATAATCTGGTACAGCATTTGATCTCTTACAATGAATGAAATTGTAATAATTATCCAATCTGGATTAAAGAGATTAAAAAGAGATTCTTTTCTTTTTCTCAGCTAGCCTTCAAGGTTTATCAGTGGTGAGATACTTCCCTACACGACCATTTTTGCTCACCTCTAAGGTACTACATCCCAACTTTGGGGAGAAAAACTACCTTTTAATAGACGATATTTATAGTATAGGCTTCCTTTTAGCCATACTACATGGCCTGCATAACGCTGGTCTAATCCAATCAAATTTGGTTATAGCCCTGTCGACATCAGTGGCCATTTTGGGGCTGTTGCTTCGTAACGTTTCTAAATGTCAGAGTATATGTTCGTTTTAAGTCTTTGCTTCATAATACTCTTGAATTGGTTTCATGAATATTATGATTTCTCCATTCAGAAGGTAGACCCGAATTATCTAAAAGAAACTAAGTTGTTGAGACCCAGTTTAACTGAAACTGGTTACTACCTAGAGTAAATGGCAACACAGATATCTTCACAGGATTTTAAAATGAATGTGACAAGAGATTGCACCAGATAAACAGCAGTCTCACCTGATCTTCTGTTTTAGTAGGGAAAAACAACCCATTTTCAAACAAGACACCAGAATCCACACAAAAGGACTGCTTTTCATAACAAGCTGCACATTACTTGCGAACACAAGAAATTCCTTTTCTTGAATGGACCAGCTCTTCATTGCTTCCTGCTTGGGAATGAATACATATAAGCTGAACATAAATAACACAAATCTTCCCTCAACAGTCTGCATTGCGTGAAGAGAGAAGAAAAAAAGCATTTGAGATGCGTCTGCTGTTTAGTCAAAACTTTCACTGTATCCCCATGCTTATCAAAGCCCTCTGCTTATGATAGTGTTTTAGTTTATTCTTAAAGCTCTTTGTAAAACAAGTGAAACCTGTCTTCTAATTTCTTATGAAGATGGCTGCAAAATGGCTCATTGCATAGAGACCAATTTCAAAAGAATGTTGATAGTTCTTCAATTTAGTATCTGAATCTGAAAGGGATTTTAGAAGACTAGGAAAAGTGGCCAGTTGGTAAGTGGGTGGAAATAGAAGGGGAATATATAGAAAGATTTAGGTGAGGGCAGGGAAATCATACATGTTTGATTCAATAAAGAGGTGAAAATGATTGAATGTCATGCTTCTTTAAGAAAAAAAAATTAATCAAATGGAAATATGTGAACTTAGAAAAAAGAAACAAATGAGTAAAACGTTTCAAAACAATAAAAGACCGGACTATATACAAGAGACCCTAAAATTTCAAAAAAGAACTTTATTCAATACCATGTCACTGAAATGGCGAGTAGAATATTGCTATGTCAGAAGGTTTTTCGTCAAAAGAACGTATTTTTGCAAAGAAACAGACAATGAAACAATGAAAACTTTCCACCACGTATGAACGTAACATTGATTTTTTATCTGAACTGCTTTTTAAAATTTGATTCTTAACTGGTAAAGGTACTAATTAACCATACTTAATATACAGAAAAATGTAAAAGCTTTTCTCTTAAAAAGTGAATGGGATAAATCATTTTTGGGAGTAAAGCTTATAGAGTTGAGCTTTTAAGAAATGTACTCCAAACTTCTAATACCATGGGAACATAATATTCTTTAACAGATAGAAAATATGCTTGTTTTAGGGTGTTTTTTTTAATCACACCTTTTTTGACATTTAGCAATATAGTTATTCCAGAAAGTCTAACATATGAAGGTACCTTACATAAAATAATGATATCTGTGACTTTTATTATTTGACATTCTACCATGTTACATATGTCAATAATCAGATTACATCGTGTTTTAGTATCAAAGAAGTCCAAGGCATATAAACAGAATTTGAATCAACAAAGAATACTAGCTTCTGTGATCTGACAAGAAGATTTGACAAGCAGTATCATGCAAATACGATGGCAGCACGTTCAGTTGAAATGTTTTTATTTTGAATTGTGTTGTGATCAGAACTGCAATCGGGCTGGAAAAAGCAGACAGGTATGCATGTGAAATGTTTTTGTAGCTTTTATTCAGTGTTTCATAATGGCGGGAAAACCTGACACATATTGTTAAGAAACACGAAAATACTTTGATTATATTTTACCATATGTTTGGTTTAAAATACTATTAAACTGTTAATTATACTTTAAACCTCTTTACATGAATTGCATACTAAAAGTGTCTTTAAAAATGATACAGCTGTTTATAGTCTGATACAGTAGTTTATTTCTAATACCTGATTGTTTTTATTCTTTCCTTGGCGAGAGATTTTGTGCATTCAACTGTTTTTACCCAACATTAAGGTAGCTGTCATCCAACTTTGGAAATAGCAACTAAAAAATCATTTTTGATTCTACTTTCTTGACAAATTTTAATTACTAACCCCTATCATGTAACCAGATCAGGCAGTGTAGGGGTGACATATCATATCAGATGCTTCAATATTTGTCTTTATACAAGCAATGTTGCTAAAAGTTGTTTTTTTTTTAATTAAAAAGCAAACCTGATCAATCTTAAAACATTCCCACAATATCTCAAGAGAGATCTAGATGTGATGACAAAATACCTGAGGTATATTGTTTTACCAATAATATTAATGGCAAGAATGATAACAAAAACTTTGCAAAAAAGCCTTTCTGTTACTTTTTGCTCACAATATTGCATTTTTTGCTATTTAAACTATGTGATTTCAATAGTAATGAATGCTGTACAATCCTTTGACCAATCAAACACACAAGAAATTATTCATTCTCCAACCTGGATTGCCCAGAAGGCTTCTGAGGCCTGAATGTTTACAATATCTCTGATACCCATGTGTTTTATACTGCTTCTGAAAATTCTTCACAATGAAAATTGTTTTAATTGAATGTTGTTAGCCCCTCTTGTTGCAAACCTGTTGTATAGTTATATACAACTGGCTAAGACACATAACTAAAAAAAAACCAAAAAAAACTTGAACTATAATTAAATTTGCTGATTCCAAAATCTACTTTGGTACTATTGAACATATACTCCCTCTGAGAAAAACTGAATTTCACAATTAGATTTTAAAAAAGCATTTGGTACTATAAACCAGTAGTTTCTCAGAAATCTTGAATTGTATAATATTTCAGCAAATAATAGCATAAGGCTGTTTGATTCCTATCTTACAAATAGTTAAAAGGTTATAAGCCTTACTTTGCTTACCACATCAAGTGAGTATAGGTAAAGCTCATTTATCTAAACATGTTTCTACAATACGCTATGCATCCCTATCAACAGTCACTTGTGTAGGGCAGGTAACATCACATCTCTATATCAACACAGGTTATAAGGAAGAGTACACTTTTAGCGGGCTTAGACTGTTTCGCAGAGATGGCTTCATAACCACATAAGATTAATGAATAATTCATCCACTTTATAAATTTGACAAACTTCTGGAACAAGTACAAATTAATACAAAAAGTCTTCTTTCAAATCAGATACACTGAGTCTGCAAAGTATACTTTTGCTTAATAAAGCAAGTTTAAGAGGGGTGGTGTGTCATTTTACAAAATGTTTACTTCAAAATAAATAATGTCAACATGCGTTCTTTTGGAATTATATCATAGGCTCATTATCAGCTAAGTAAAAGCAATTTCTTCTGGTTCATGTGTATAGTCTAAAAAGATATAGCCGTAAATTATTTTATAATTGTTAGAGATTGGAAATGAGGAATGAACTCAGTGTATGATTATAATAATTAAGCATGACTGCTGTTATTACACATGAAGCACGCCAGTACATTTCAAGAAGGTAGGATTCGATATTTTTTCTTGAATTTGGTGTACTCCAGGCTTTTGACATTAAACAAGGTTGTGGGCATGAGATCATACAAATCATTGCCTTTTATCTTTGCTTTAAGCAAAGATTTACAAGCAATTATGATAAGAAAATATACAAGCATAAACAAAATTTTTATAAACAAGGGGTAACATAGGGTTTTTCAGTTTGCAGATGATACACAGTAGTAGGCACTCATCAGTCTCGGAAGACTATGGATTTGCGCTCTAGTCTTTAGAGCGCAAAGCCTGGGAAAGTATGTATGGAGCGCAAGTTGTTACCCATGCAGCAGACCCCCCCTCTCCACGGCACTGGAATGATCCATTGGAAGGGCATTGACCAATACCAATGGTTACAGTACCCTTGCAGGAGCCACCAGATCGTTGCCATATACCTACAGCCCCCAGCCGCTCTGGACTCCAACTCCCCGATTTTTCCTCAGGGATGGTGTCTAAACACGACACCTGTGTGCATGCTGGTTTGTTATAATTTTTTCATCCGCTCCTACCGGCACACGATGGCCTACTCTTCCGAAAGGTGGAACGGAGTTTTAACGTGTGCGCAAGATGTTCTGCGTGCATTCGCACACGGGCCTCGGTTTCGGGTCTCATCCGAATGACTTTGACATTCAGTTCGATTTTTTCGTCAAACTGGGAAGAAAGGGCGAGGCTGGGTACCAACCCAGAAACTCACGATTTACATATTGGCAGGCGATACACACACACACACACACACACACACACACACACACACACACACACACACACAACACACACACACACACACACACACACACACACACACACACACACACACACACACACAACACACGCAGATGATACACAGTGCCTAGATAAAAGAGACAAAGTATCTTTTACACAATCCTTTCAATTTACTGACATATTTTAAAGTAGGGCAGACTTTTTTGAATGCAAAAAAAAGAAATTATATGGATCGATTGCCAAAAGTTTTCAAACAAAAATGTATGCTCAATCAATGTTTGTTTTGAACATTAGAAAGTTTATAATGATTTCAGGAACTTGGTTTTCCAAAAATGTTGAAAACGTGTCCAGAAATTACACTGACATGGCTTTTTAAGCTCAAGCATTGTTTCTATTTGGTCCCCCAACAAAAAAGAGTTTTATACTAGTACCTCAATAGTTGCCCAATAATTTACAGAAATAAAGTAAAGAACCCCATGTTTATAAAACAAATCCTTTGGACGTAAAGAATCCTTTTAATAACCATCACTCTCAGAGATACTGATATTTGGTCTTTCTTATTGAACAATGTTCATATTTTGCCATATTTCAAAAGATGACTTAAATGCTATGGACTATTTATTTTTCGTTGTCAAGTTACTTTATTTCTCTGTACTGGAAAAAGGTATATTTTTGTTTTTTGTATTTTCATCACGACAACACAGAAATAAATGTTTAGTTGTTTCTCTGAACTTGCTTCCAGAAGTGTAATAGACAAAGAAATTGAAAGTGTTGTTGAAATTTGAAGCTAAGACATAAATCCTAATGGTAATCCAAGCCAGATTGTCGTAAAGACCTCCCACTCTCAGGTTGGGTACAATGAGAAAAGAAAGTCGCATGATCACACCTGGTGAGATACATATGATGAACAGAACAGAGGTACTGATGATGACTCGAGTTATGGCTAAATCTCGTGAGTTGACAGAACCTGAAGCAGATGACACTGTCTCTCGCCATTTCGACAGTTTCTTCAGTTTGAAAGCAGTGACAATTGTGCACACAGTGACAGAGAAGAGGGAGAGTCCAGGGAAAAACAAACCAAAGACTATGGTGTACATGATGTCCAAGATAAACCGATGGCGAAAATAAAACTTTGTGGGTTGACTGACATAAGAAATACTGTTGTCCTTTGGCTCAAACACACACAACGCACTATACCGGGCCCCTATAACAAGCATACCGACACCAGCGATGATGAAAATCATCGTCCACAGGGCAACAACAATGGTCCTTGTAGACATCAGACTCTTCACCAGAAGAGGCTTTGTGATGCACAGACACCTCTCCACAGCTATGACAGCATATACCATCTGTGATGCCGTCACCAGACCGTACAGACCAAGGAGATGATTTCCAAAAAAGATTTGACTCACAGGTCCA
>CM060330.1:15508329-15515829 GCA_030674155.1 Stramonita haemastoma
TTAGTTATTGACAAGTTATTAATGTGCAATAAAAAGGCTATTCAATACAAACAAAAAAACAGATTGAAAATGGAACAAATCTGTGCAAAGTTATTAAAAATTGAAATGATAGACTGCCGGATATAATAATAATAATAATAATAATAATAATAATAATAATAATAATAATAATAATAATAATAATAATAATAAATGGAACTTATATAGCGCTATATCTTGCAAAAACAAATCAAAGTGCAAAATGAGAAACAGGCAAGTTTGTTTTTGTAACAGGTTATCAGAATAAAGGCTTGGGTAATTTGAAAACATATTTAAAAGGAAAAGGAATAACAATTATGTCTTGATATCTCATTAGAAGGTAGAATAACAGATATAGTTTAATAATCAATCAAAATCTCAAAATTGACAACTTGACCCCCACCTGCCTTTAATGGCTCCTAGCGCAAAATTGGGTAATGTGCTAAGCAACTCATTTTGTGGTGGAGCATCACAAATTACAACGGAGGAAATTACAAAAACAATCAAAAGACTGAAAGATAACAAATCACCAGAAAAGATGGAATAACAAACGAAATGATTAACTCAGTTTCACCTAGCCTTACAGAGACAATGCGGGATATTTTCAATTTAGTGTTAGAAACAGGTATATAACCCTCTAACTGGAAAGTGGGAATGAATATCCTGATCTGTAAAAGTGGATGCTCATATAAATCCTGGAAACTACAGAGGAATTATATTAACAAACACTATTGGAAAACTTTTTTGTCAAATACTAAATCAAAGAATATCTGAATATTTAGAAAATAACAATAGTATTGTCAGAGAACATGCTGGATTCAGGAAAACATGCAGAACAACGGACCCTATCTTTCTACCTAACAACTTAATAGTTAAAATGCTAAAAGTAAAAACTAAAAGCCTTTATTGCAGTTTTGTAGATTTTCAGAAAGCTTTTGATAATGTGTGGCATGAGGGTCTTCTAATGAAGCTAAACGAAATAGGGATAACAGGTAAAACCTATAATGTTATTAAAAACATGTATTGGAATGCAACAGTAATTACAAACAGGCAAGGAAAACACACTGTTGAAATCAGAGTGAAAAGACAGGTGCATCAGGGAAATACATTAAGCCCTACATTATTTAATGTATATGTCAATGATATTGTTCAATATATTGACCATATATAACTTTGAGAGACAGAATTCCTTGTTTACTCTATGCTGATGACCTAGCATTACTATCAACAACCAAAGTAGGTCTTCAAACTAAATTGAATAAACTACAAGAATACAGTTCAAACTGGGGCTTAAAAATAAACAAAACCAAAACAAAGGTAATAATCTTTACGAGATCACCACCTAAACTTCCCATACATTTTAAGTGTGGACAGCATGTAATTAAAACAGTAGAAACTTACAAATATCATAGTGTCATTTTTCATCAGAATGTAACACAAGAACATTTAGTAAAACAAAGTGATCAAGAATTGTACGCTTTTAAAAGAGCAGTTCATGGACAAAATTCAAAGACTACTAAAACGATGCATTTATTTGACTCACTAATAACTCTTGTTTTAACTTATGGACCAGAAGTTTGGTTTCCTTTTTGTTTTCATGGGGAGACAAAATTTCATATTGATAAAATGTTCAAGACATGCTTGTTGAATCAGTTTCTGTATGAAACGTTTCATATAAAATTTTGTAAACAAATACTGGGAGTTCATAAAAAAGCATTGGTACTACCCACTTTGGTTGAATTAGGAAGTTTCTACTGACACTTAAAATCGTATGCCAGATAATATCCTTTTGGATTCATTTAACAGAATCAAAACCAAACTCTTAAATTAGAATAGTATACAATATTTGTATCAGACGAACACATGTGATGAATGGATCAATACAGTAAAAAATATCCTTTACACAATTGGGTTTAAATGTGTGGAAAAACCAGAGTACTTTTGATGTGCATCAGTTAAGCTATGCTGTTCAAAGAAAGCTTCAGGCTATGTATAAAACTTTCTGGAACTACCAGAAGAAACAGTTTGCAAAACTAAAATTATGATTTTGTAACCAAAGAATACAGACTTGAACCATATCTAATTAACTATGAAAACAAAACTCATCAAAATACTTTTTGTGAATTTTGCATAAGCTATCATGATTTAGTGATAGAGAAAGGGAGGCACCAAAATATGCTCAGAGAGGACAGAAAATGTAAATACTGTAACAAAATAGAAGATGAATTTCATGTACTTGATAAATGTGTGTTATATCATGAACTCAGAAACAATTTGTTATTAAAAGTTAAAACCAAAAACAAAGAACATAAAAAAAAAACATATAGATAAGTTAACCGACATTATCACAGTCGATATCTATCAAGCAGATATCATTAGATATGTGAATGAATGTTTTGACAAAAGAGAAAAAGAGAAGAAGAATACAACATGTTTTTAGTGGACATCATTTTGGGCAAATGATAATCAAAACTGATGTTTGTTTTGTTGTGCCAATAAGTCTGCATGACTTAAATGGCAATAAAATATTTTGAATCTTAAATCTTGAATCTTGAATCTAACACACACACACACACACACACACACACACACACACACACACACACACACACACACACACACACACACAGAGGACGTCACAACATGGCACTGACAACCAGCAGCTGAATTTGAGCACTGTGTGCAAGAACAAGTTTTGTACAAAATGACCAAAACCAGACGTCTTTGGTCAACAACATCCTGCTCTGAAGTATGTCTGACAACAACAAAGAGCAGAAATGTGACCAACAACACCAGCAAGAAGGAAGGCAACAACAGTCGAGCTTCAGCTGAAGATCCTGTTGTTGCCGTTGCCTCTGACAACATGAACATCGAAAAACCTACTGACATAGAAGGCCTGAAGAGACTTGTTTTAACTTTAATGGACAAAATCAACGGACTTGAAAAAATAATTACCGACCAGAATCAGGCAACAGGTGGCTTCAGCATAGCTGAAGACCATAGCAGCAGGACTGGAGCTAGACATCTGCCGCCACAAATGACCAGCACAGGAACGCAGACAGAACCGCTTTCTTCTGCGTCTCCTGCCTCTCCGCTGCCAGTCCGTGGTGCCAGCTCAACATATGCTGAAGCCGCCAAGAAACCGGTGAACCGATCGACACCCCAGCCAGCCAAGACCAGCCTGACATCTGTCAAAGAGCGGTCATCAGAAAAAACCCTGTCATGACGCAAAAGAAAAATGACGTCAAAGAAAAAATGCCAGCAAGCTCGAAAAAAGATAGCTCTAGTTCTGATCTCCCTACTGTTATCATCATACATGATTCTGTACTCAATGGTATCAGTGGTCACCGCTTAGGCCAATCTTATGGGTTTAGTGTAAAGAAAAAGAAGGCTCACAAGATTGTTGACATCCCCCAGGCACTGAGTGAAGTCACCTCTGGTCTGGAGAAGATAGATTCCATCATCATCCATTGTGGAATCAATGATCTTAAAGACAAAGAGCCACAAGAAGTTAGTAAGATCATGGTGAAAACTGTGGAAGACGTTGTGTCTTCATTCCCAAACTCGAAAGTAATGCTAAGCAAAGTTGTCCCTGTCAGGAACCCCGTTCTTCAGGTTAAAAGAGACTTGTTTAATGCTATGGTGTGTTCTGAACTGTATGAGAAAAAATGTATATCTTTTATTTCCCATGAAAATATAACCAAGTATAACCAGTTCAACGACCCTCATTACCCAAATGCCGTGGGTTCCAGTACGCTTGCCAGGAACATCGGCAGATACTACATTCACTGTACTGGGAAAAACCAAACAGAAAACCCAGACGTCAGTTCTACCTTGAGCGGACCATTCATCGGGCACCAACATACGCACCTGAGAACAACCAGCAACACCCAGGCTACAGACGACAACAGTTTCCACATCAGGGTTTACAATTCCCCTGGTGGAGGCATCAGAGACATTATGATTATGTCAGTATGTGGATGGACTGGTGACATTTTGTACATCTTGTTTATTATGCACCTGCAGTGATATCGATAAAAGACCGTAGTATTTGCTCATATCTGCAGCAGCTGTGTATGCACATTTATTGAGGTTTTGTTGTTACTAATTTTCCCTTGTTCCTTTTTATTTCACCATATCATTTTGACTATAGTGTTTACTTTAAAGGGAGGGCTTGCTTGTTTTTGTCAAGTTTTTTGTTGTTGTTGTTGTTGTTGTTGTTTTTTGTGGGGGGGGGGTGGCTGTTGATTTTTATTATTATTTTTTTTTTTTTTAATTTTTTTTTTTTTTTTTTTTAAGAAGTGAAGGGGGTTTAGTTTGTTTGTCTCTTTGTTCTATAAAGGTATTTTAGTGACTTCTAGTTTTCTGTAATAGCTCTTTCTCATTCCTTTCTCTTTCCCCAACATCATGTCTTCTAAAAATCCCAAGGTAGGTAAAATAATGCAGTGGAAGGCTAGGTCTATTTCCACAAATCTAGATTACTTAATTCAACATCTCGCAAAAAATAGTTATCAAGCTCTCATTCTACAATCTCTCAATGTTAACAAAAACAAACTGCCTAAACTTCCAGGTTATTATTACCCTCCTGTTCATCAGAAGGTAGAAGGTCTGAAAAAGATCAGTGCGGCCATTTATATTAAAGAAGGAATAAGTTATAGTGTTAGATCTCCACCAATGCCTGAAAATGTTCCAGATCTATATTCATGTGCAGCACGAGTCAAGTTAAATGACGACCTGATTCTGAATATGTGTCTGTTTATTTGCCTAAAGGACCCAATGAGCTTAACACAGAGTGGATTCGTACTTTACAAGATAACGAAAAATGGCTAATTGGTGGAGATTTCAATGCTCATGCACCATTTTGGGATAATAATTGTATATCTGTTTCTAGCAACAGATTTGTCGAAAACGTTGCAGATTCATGTTTGTATTTACTAAATGATGGCAGTATCACAAGAATACCAGATGTATCAAGCCATAGAGCGTCAGCTTTAGATCTATCTCTTGTATCACCTGCACTTGTTCCAGAATGTGATTGGTTAACTCATAAAGACACTCTGGTAGTGATCATTTACCTATAGTCATAACTTTTAACAAAACATTATGTCAATGTGACATTCATGAAAATAAAGTCCCAAAATATAATTATAAACAGGCTGATTGGGAAAAATTAAAAAGTTTTTTGGCTTGTAGTAATACAGAAAACATAAGTAGTCATGATGTGAATAGTATGTATTCTAATATAAACCAACATTATTTTACAAGTTGCTAATGCGTCTATCCCCAAATGTAATCCAGTTAAGTCCAATAAACATTCTGGAAATGTTTGGTAGACCAATTATTGTGAATTAGCAGTAAATGATAAACATTTAGCACATAAATTGTTTCTAAAAGATAAATCAGCAAAAAACCATGATGAACAGAAGAAGGCCAAAAATTATTGTAACTTGGTTATCACACTCACTCACTCACTCAGTCCCATGTCCCAAAGGACGTAGGGGGGACATGAGAGAAGACGCAACAGCGATCTTTTTCCATGCTTCACGATCCTGTGTGGCTAGTAGGAGGTGTTGCAGGGGTTGAGCGGTCCAGTCTTTGATGTTGTCAACCCATGATTTCTTTTGGCGGCCTCTTCTTCTCTTGCCCTCGACTGTTCCTTGCAGGATGGTTTTTACTAGGGTGTTGTGTCTTGTGGTGTGACCAAACCACATCAGCTTTCTCCTCTTTATGGTGGAGAGCAAAGGCTCTTGGGGGCCCACGCGCTTTTCGATTTCTTCTTTCACATAGTTATTGGTCTTGTGTTCTTTGTATGATATTTTGAGGAGTCTTCTGTGGCACTTATTCTCGAATGCTTGGATTCTCCTCTCTAACTCTGCTGTCAGAGTCCATGATTCACAGCCATATAGGAGGATAGATATCACGAGGGTTGTAAAGTGGTATTGTGCAGAAGCTGATTTTAATGTTTGATGATCTTCTCGAGTCTGACTAGAGAGATGTGCTTTGCAATGCGAGTTAACTTCATGTTATGATGTGCCATCTTTGTTAGGATGAGCAAGTATTGAATGGCTCAACCTCTTATATGTTACTTTGGTTATAGCACAGGCTAAAAGACAGTACTGGTCTTCCTTTTGTAAGAATGAAATCTTTTGTCATAAAGATAATTCAAAAGTACGGATTAAACTAAATGAGATGAGGAAAGGTGTAAATATTCCATCCTGTCCTATTAATCTTGTAAACAAGGAGTTCCCTTCTGATGTAGAAAAGGCTGAGGCATTTGTTGAGATGTTTTGAAAACAATGCGTTTGGAGGGTCTACCAGCTAAGCACAGAGAATATAGAACACATGAAGAAAGTAAAGCTAAATACACAGATCCCCTCCCTGATAACACCCTTTATTTTAATGCTCCAATAACAGTCCAGGAAGTCAAAGATGCAATCCTTTCCCTTCCTAATAAGAAAACATCTGTTGGAGCTGATGCCATTTCAAATAATATGATAAAACACTTACCTGAAAATTTTATTCTTTTATTACATGAACTTTTTCATAAATGTTGGCTTGAGGGTGTTACACCAATTCAGTGGAAACAGTCCATTATTGTACCTGTTCATAAAAAAGGAAAGCCCAAGACAGAAATAACAAGTTACAGGCCTATTTCATTAACCTCTCATATTGGCAAGCTCATGGAGAGAATTGCATTGAACAGATTGTTACATTATTGCGAAAAAAATAACATTATACCAATCAACCAGGCAGGCTTTCAGAGAGGAAGATCTGCAATGGATAATTTAGTAAAGCTTACAACATGTGTGAAACAACAATTTGCTCGAAGAAAAAATGTTTAGCAACATTTTTTGATGTAAAAAAGCCTATGACCAAGTCTGGCATGCAAAAGTAATGAGTAAGTTAAAGTCAATCGGATTTTGTGGCAACTTTTATCATTACATCAAAAGTTTTCTTAGTGAAAGATAATTCAAGTGAGGGTGGGAAATACGTATTCAAATTCTAAATACCTTCAAATGGGCTTGCCACAAGGTTCTGTATTAGCTCCAGTTTTATTTAACATATTATTACATGATCTACCAAAACATGTATCAAAGGATGTAGTTTTAGCACAATATGCAGACGATATTTGTATTTGGATGACCGTAACTATGAAACGAAACTCGTCAAAAAGGGCTTTAAATTATAGTAGACAAACATATCAAAAACAACTTGATAATCTAAATCAGTATATAATAGAAAACGGACTCACCTTTTCTACAGAAAAAACATATGGTGTTATTCAATAATGGCAGTGATCCAACGGAATTACCAGTGTTTAAGATTGAAAATGAGACTATTCATTACAAACAATTAGTAAAATTTTTAGGTGTATTTCTTACATCGAAGTTAACATGGAATACCCATATATGAGTAACATTTCTAACTAAAGCAAGAAAAAGATCTAAATCTTCTAAAAATTGTTATGCATTAGCATTTTAT
>CM060330.1:15520829-15543329 GCA_030674155.1 Stramonita haemastoma
TCGTGGGGATTTTGTCTGCAGCATTCTTTTCTTGATCTGTCTTCTCTCCTTTCAATGGCATCTAACCTCTCCGGCTAGATCCAGTCTTTATTAGTCTTCTTCTTTTGGTGGCCTAAGGTCGACTTGCTGCTCTCTGTGTATATCGTGGCAATATGCTTCCATGTTGAGTCTATGTCCTGTTGATCTGTCAGGTCTTGTAAGGTCTGAAATCTGTTCCTTAGGTCACAGACAAAGTCAGCCTTTATGGTGTTGCTTCTCAGTCGCTGGGTGTCAAAGCGGGCCTGAGTGGATGGCCTGGCTTCAGTCTTCTTCAACTTTGTCTGGATGGTTGCTGTCACAAGATGATGGTCACTTCCGACGTCTGCACTGCGCATGGTCTTCACATCCAGAAAGGATGTCGCCATACACTGTTGATCATCAAGTGGTCAATCTGGTTCCTGTCTTTCCATTTGGGGGTGCCAGGTCAGCTGTGGATGTCACAGTGCGTGAAGAAGGTCCCTCCTATCACCAGGTTGTTCATGGCACAGAACTCTACCAGTCTCTCTCCATTGTCATTCCTGGTCCCCATACCATGCTCCCCCATGACTCGTTCTTAGTTGGTGTTGTCATTACCGACCTTAGCGTTCAGATCCCAAAGACCAAGTAGGTAGGATTATTGTTTTGTAGATAGCCGTTGTTAGGGGCTACTGGATTTTCAGCATCAAATATGCCGACCAGGTAGCCTATCTTCGGATGGGGTGAAAGACCCAAGTAGGATTATTATTTTGTGGATAGAAGTTTTAGGGGCTACTGGTTTCAGCATCAAATATGCTGGCCAGGTAGCTACCTTAGGAGGGGTACAAGTTGGCCGGTGGTGGATGTGATGGGGTGGTAAGTAGTGATCAGAGCAGAGACACACCTTAGAGACACACCTGTGAATTGTCACTGCTCTGTTTCCTTGGGTAGTGGAGAGTTCCTTGGGTAGTGGTCGAAAATCTCCGTTGCATACACTTCGCCTTCATACACTTCGCCATTATGGTGAAATGTAATTTATGCAAACTTTTTTTAGAGGTCATATTCTAAACTGACTAGCTGTGCTGTGTTCCCGAGGTTTGTGCAGAGATGGGACATCACATATGTCCACTCTGTTACATATTATGTATGTATGTATGTATGTATGTATGTATGTATGTATGTATGTATGTATGTATGTATGTATGTATGTATGTATGTATGTATGTATGTATGTATGTATGTATGTATTATGTATTATGTATGTATATATATATATATATATATATATATATATATATAATATTTCTTTCGTTTTTAAATACTAGCTCCCTGTCATTAGATTTGAACAGATATAATAATCTTTTTTTTATTATTATTATTTTTTTTTTTTTATTGTTCTTTCTAAATAAATCATTGCTTGTTAGCATTAACTTCTTTACCATTGTATACAATTCTCTGTGTGTGTGTGTGTGTGTGTGTGTGTGTGTGTGTGTGTGTGTGTGTGTGTGTGTGTGTGTGTGTGTGTGTGTGTGTGTGTGCGCGCGCGTGTGCGTGGGTTTTATTCTTTGGTTTTCCATTCTGCACTGAATAACTTGTTTTTCTGTCTTTCTTCTTCTTCTTGTTCTTCTTATTCTTGTTATCCTTCTTCTTCTTTTGTTCTTCTTCTTCACAATTCTTCTTCTTCACAATTCTTCTTCTTATTCTCATTCTTATTCTTCTTATTCGTCTCAATAATTCTTCTTTTTCTTCTTCTTCTTCATTGCAATTCTTCTTCTTCTTCTTCCTCTTCTTCTTCGCAATTCTTGTTCTTCTTCTTCTTGAGTTGGTGCCATGCTTTCGTGGAACTGTTTTGATAGGATAGTCTTTGTTAAGATAGTCCTTGATAGTTCTTGTTTGTTGTATGACACTAGCTGAGGCTGGCTGCTCCTAGTTGTTGCCTGTCTTTGACAGGCGGTCTGCCTCTTCGTTGCCCTCTGTGCCATGGCAGCTGTCAACTGATGGTGCAGTGTCTGAAGCTGGAGGCTCCAGTAAGGCTTGTAGTTTTTCCTTACAGTCTGGAGGCTCCAGTAAGGCTTGTAGTTGTCCCTTACAGTCTGGTGGCTCCAGTAAGGCTTGTAGTTTTTCCTTACAGTCTGGTGGCTCCAGTAAGACTTGTAGTTTTTCCTTACAGTCTGGTGGCTCCAGTAAGGCTTGTAGTTTTTCCTTACAGTCTGGTGGCTCCAGTAAGGCTTGTAGTTTTTCCTTACAGTCTGGTGGCTCCAGTAAGGCTGGTAGTTTTTCTTTACAGTCTGGAGGCCCCAGTAAAGCTTGTAGTTTCTTGGGGTGGGATATAGCCTAGTGGTCTATAGTTTTATTCTTGTTATGTCGTATGCTGTTGATGTTAGTGGTGGGTGCTTTGTGTTTTACAATAATAATAATGATAATAATAATAATAATAATAATAATAATAATAATAATAATAATGATGATGATTGATGATGATGATGATGATGATGATGATAATAATAATAATAATAATAATAATAATAATAATAATAATAATAATAATAATAATAATAATAATAATAATAATAATAACAACAACACAACAACAACAATACATGGAATTTACATAGAGTTATATCTTGCAATAACAAACCAAAGGGCTTGATTTGTTTATCTTTTTAATATAATGTTGTTTGTGTGTTTGTCTGGGTATTTTGTTTTTTGTTCTGTTTTGTGCTATTGGGGAGGGCTTTTTATTGTTGATCTTGTGGTTTTCTTCTTTCGTTTTTGGTCGAATGTTTGATGTAAAAAGTAAACAGATGATGATGATGGTGATGGTGATGGTGATGATGTGATGAGATGAGGATGAAAGCGATGATAATTGTGATCGTGATGAGGGGATGATAAACATGATATTTTTCGTGTTTTTAGATAGATTTTATAATGCAAAAAGCAAAACAAGGGTTAATCAATGTACCACTCATGGACAAGAAGGTTTGAATTCGCTTTTAACAGATACAGACACAGACACACACAGACACACAGACACACAACACACACACACATCACACTCACACATACACACACGCACGCACGCACACACACACGCGCTCGCACAAGCTAATTTATTTTCCCTTCAGTATGTGTTTGTGTTTGAGAGTGAGTTTGCAACAAAAAAGAAAGTACAGATAAGAGCCTAGAAGTAAAAATGGTATGCGCACACAGGCAGGCACACGCATGCGTGCATACCTCGTGTGCGTGTGTACATCTGTGTGTGCATGTTGACATGGACGAAAGTGTTCGTGCATGTCTGTTTGCTTATGTGTGTGTATCTAAGTGTGTTTGTGTGCACGCGCCTGCACGTGTGTTTCACGCAGAACATCTTCCGCACACGTTAAATCCTGTTCCGCTTTTCGTAAGAGTAGGCCATTGTGTGCCAGTGGGGACAGATGACAAGAATTATAAAACTGCATACACACGGGGATTGGATGTAAAAAAAAAAAAAAAAAAAGCACACGAGTGCTAATTCCATTATGCTCGATAGAAAAGAATAAAGAAAGGTGAACAAAGGCAAACAGTCTAACTGGGACTCTCTTTAGATAACAGACACTATAATTACGAGTAGTGTTATGTTGTGTTTGAACACCATCCCTGGGGAAAAGTCGGGGGTTGGAGTCCTAGGGCGGCTCGGGGCTGTATATGGCAACATTTTGATGGCTCTTGCGACGGTACTGGAACCATTTGTATCGGTCATTGCCTTTCCAATGGATCAGTCCAGTGGCGTGGAGATGGGTGGTCTGCTGCAGGGGTAACAGCTTGGCCTCCATACTTACTTAACCAGGCTTTGCGCTCTTAAGACTAGAATGCAACTCCATAGTCTTCCGAGACTGATGGGTGCCTACTACATGTCAATGGCAGACCAGAACTGGTGGAGCTTGGAATTTGTCCTCTCTCCCTTGAAGGATGGAAGATCGACATGGTTTTGGGCTGCTTCTTGATCAAGCAGATTAGCTGAATAAATATTTTTTGGCTGTTTGTTGATCAAGCAGGTTGGCTGGATAGACTATTTTTGGCTGCTTGTTGATCAAGCAGGTTAGCTGGATAAACTATTTTTGGCTGTTTGTTTGTTTATCTTATTTATTTATACCACTTTATACCACAGCAGATTTCTCTGCGTGGAATTCGGGCTGCTCTTCACGGAGAGAGCGCGTCGCCACAACTGCAGCGCCTACCTTTTTTCCTGTCTGCAACTGTATTTGTTGTCCTAACAGAGTGAATTTTTCCTACAGAACTCTGCCAGGGAAGACCCGCTTGTTGCCGTAGGTTTTTGTACGTGCCCTAAATAATGATGTGTAACACACGGGACCTCAGTTTATCGTCTCATCCGAAAGACTAGCACCCAGATCACCACTCATGGTCTAATGGATGGTGGGAACAGTTTTGGGCCCAAATGGGATTCGAACCACCGGGAACTCCGACCCGGACTTTTCGCTTTCTAGGCAAGGCGCGTGACCTCTAGACTACCGATCTACTAATCAAGCAGGTTAGCTGGATACAATATTTTTGGCTGCTTGTTCGTTATGCAGGTTAGTTGTTTTGATCCAAACTGATTTTCCGAAGTGATCATGCAAGCTACAATATTAAATTTTCTGTTGTAGGTGAAGCTGACGTCACCATAGTGAGAGGAAACTTTGCTCGATATTTTTGTGTCCATATCTTGACAATATTCTGACATGACTAGACAGCAGGAAATTTTTCAGGTATAACTTAAACAGTTGTAAGGATTCCCAAACAAAAACCCAGCTGGTTTTGTGGTATCAAGGGAGGCAAATAAGTGAACAGTTGGGATGGTAGATCTACAGAGTTCCTCCCCTTCGATCTAAAGTGTAGACATTATCTATAAAAGCTTTCCTTTCGGGAATAAATTAATAAATTATCAAATCAGTTTCTGTAGGAAACTTTTTCATATAAAATTGTGTAAACAAATACTGGAAGTTCATAAAAAAGCATTGGTAACTACCCACTTTGAGTGAATTAGGAAGGTTTCCATTGACACTTAAAATCGTATGCCATATAATTTCCTTTTGGATTAATTTAACAGAATCAAAACCAAACTCTTATTTAGAATAGTATACAATATTTGTATCAGACGTGCACACGTGATAATACAATGGATCAATACATTTTAAAAAAAAACCATCCTTTACACACTTTGGTTTAAACATGTGTGGAAAAAACAGAGTACTTTTGATGTGCATTGGTTAAGCTATGCTGTTCAAAGAAAGCTCAGGCCATGTATAAAACATTCTGGAACTACCAGAAGAAACAGTTTGCAAAACTAAAATTTTATGATTTTGTAACCAAAGAATACAGACTTGAACCATATCTAATTAACTATGAAAACAAAATTCATAAAATACTTTTTGTAAATTTGCATAAGCTATCATGATTTAATGATAGAGAAAGGGAGGCACCAAAATATGCTCAGAGAGGACAGAAAATGTAAATACTGTAACAAAATAGAAGATGAATTTCATGTACTGGATAAATGTGTGCTATATGATGAACTAGAAACAATTTGTTATTAAAAGTTAAAACCAAAAACAAAGAACGTAAAAACCATATAGATAAGTTAAGCGACATAATCACAGTTGATATCTATCAAGCAGATATCATTAGATATGTGAATGAATGTTTTGTGAAAAGAGAAAAAGAGAAGAAGAGTGCAACATATTTTTAGTGGACATCATTTTGGGCAGATGATAATCAAAACTGATGTTTTTTTTGTTGTGTCAAATAAGTTGCATGACTTAAATGGCAATAAAATATTTTGAATCTTAAATCTTGAATCTTACACACACACACACACACACACACACACACCACACACACACACACACACACACACACACACACACACACACACACACACACACACACTTTTTTGGGTTTTACTGTTGAATTGCTGTGAATAGTTTCTGAAGACAACTGAGTTTATTTTTATAAAAAAAACAACAACAACAAAGATTGGGAAGAATTGGCCCAGAGGACAGTGCCTCTGCCTAAAAGCCACTGGTCGCACAAGGGCTTGAAACATCTTTGTATTTTGTATTTTTTGTACCACTTTATGTCACAACAGATTTCTCTGCATTAAATTCAGGCTGTCTCCCCAAGGGAGGGGGAGAGCCCATCGCCACAAGTGCAGTGCCTACTTTTTTTTTTCTTTTTCCTGCATCCAACTATATTTGTTTCCCTATCATAGTGCCTTTTTTCTACAGAATTTTGCCAGGGTCAACCCCCTTGTTGCCGTGGGTTCTTTTACTGCCAAATAGTGATGTGTAACACACGGAAATCATGAAGAAATCATGGGTTGACAACATCAAAGACTGGACCGCCCAACCCCTGCAACACCTCCTACTAGCCACACAGGATCGTGAAGCATGGAAAAAGATCACTGTTGCGTCTTCTCTCATTTCCCCCCTACGTCCTTTGGGACATGGGACTGAGTGAGTGAGTGAGTGAACACAGGAACCTTGGTTTATTGTTTCATCCGAAGACTAGCGCCCAGACAAATATATCCACTCTGTTACAAATGGTAGTATGGGTGGGGTAAAAGACCCAAGTAGGTAGGATTATTGTTATGTAGATTTGTGCAGAGATGAGACATCAAATATGTCCACTCGTTTACAAATGTAGTATGGGTGGGGTAAAAGACCCAAGTAGGTAGGATTATTGTTTTGTAGATAGCTGTTGTTAGGGGCTACTGGTTTTTCAGCATCAAATGTGCTTGCCAGGTAGCCTACCTTCTGCTACCTGGTTATCACCTTCTGCTACCTGGCCTATCTTCGGATGGGGTAAAAGACCCAAGTAGGAATATTTTTTTGTGGATAGAAGTTATAGGGGCTACTGGTTTCAGCATCAAATAAGCTGGCCAGGTAGTGTACCTCAGGACGTGGTACAAGTTGGCCGTGGTGGATGTAATGGGGTGGTAAGTAGATTATCTCCCATGTGATCAGAGCACAACAATCCCAGCTGGTGTTTCTATTTAGAGACACACCTGTGAATTGTCAAGCTCTGGTTCCTTGGGTAGTGGTAAAAAACTCTCCCTTGCATACACTTTGCCTTCATGTGAAATGTAAATTATGCAACCTCTTCTTAGAGGTCACATTCTAAACTGACTGGCTGTGCCGTGTTCTGAGGTTTGTGCAGAGATGGGACATAACATTATTATGTCCACTCTGTTACATACTCTCTCTCTCTCTCTCTCTCTCTCTCTCTCTCTCTCTTATATATATATAATATATATTTTATATATATATATATATATTTTTTTTTTTTTTTTTTTTTCTTACATTTTAAATACTAGCTACCTCTCATTAGATTTGAACAGATATACCTTTTTTTTAATTGTTCTTTCTAAGTAGATGTGTTGTTAGCATTAACTTCTTTACCATTGTATATAATTCTCTGTGTGTGGGCAGGTGGATTTTATTCTTTTGTTTTCATTCTGCACTGAATAACTTGTTTTTCTGTCCTTCTTGTTGTTCTTGTTTAGCTACTTCTATGCAATTCTTCTTCTTCTTTGCAATTCTTCTTCATCATCTTCGCAATTCTTCTTCTTCTTCTCAATTCTTCTTCTTCATCTTCGCAATTCTTCTTCTTCCATTCTTCTTGCAATTCTTCTTCTTATTATTATTCTTAATTCTTCTTCTTCTTTGCAATTATTTCGCAATTGTTCTTCTTCTTCTTCTTCTTCTTCTTCTTCTTCTTCCCAATTTCTTCTTCCTCTTCTTCTTCTTCTTCTTCTTCTTCGTAATTCTTCACAATTCTTCTTCTTCGCAATTCTTCTTCTTCGCAATTCTTCTTCTTGAGTTGGTGCCATGCTTTCGCATGAAACTGTTTTGTGAGAATAGCCTTTGTTAAGATAGTCCTTGATAGTTCTTGTTTGTTGTATGACACTAGCTGAGGTTGGCTGCTCCAAATTGTTGCCTGTCTTTGGACAGGCGGGTCTGCCTCTTCGTTGCCCTTTATGCCATGGCAGCTGTCAACTGATGGTGCATCATCTGAAGCTGGAGTCTCCAGTAAGGCTTGTAGTTTTTCCTTACTGTCTGGAGGCTCCAGTAAGGCTTGTAGTTTTTTCTTACAGTCTGGAGGCTCTAGTAAGGCTTGTAGTTTTTCCTTACAGTCTGGTGGCTCCAGTAAGGCTTGTAGTTTTTCCTTACGGTCTGGTGGCTCCAGTAAGGCTTGTAGTTTTTCCTTACTGTATGATGCTGGTGGCTCCAGTAAGGCTTGTAGTTTTTCCTTACAGTCTGGTGGCTCCAGTAAGACTTGTAGGTTTTCCTTACAGTCTGGTGGCTCTAGTAAGGCTTGTAGCTTTTCCTTACAGTCTGGTGGCTCCAGTAAGGCTTGTAGTTTTTCCTTACAGTCTTGTGGCTCCAGTAAGACTTGTAGTTTTTCCTTATAGTCTGGTGGCTCTAGTAAGGCTTGTAGTTTTTTCCTTACAGTCTGGAGGCTCCAGTAAGGCTTGTAGTTATTCCTTACAGTCTGGTGGCTCCAGTAAGGCTTGTAGCTTTTCCTTACTGTCTGAAGCTGGAGGCTCCAGTAAGGTTTGTAGTTTTTCCTTACAGTCTGGAGGATCCAGTAAGGCTTGTAGTTTTTTCTTATAACCTGGAGGCTCCTGTAAGGCTTGTGGTTTTTCCTTACAGTCTGGTGGCTCCAGTAAGGCTTGTAGTTATTCCTTACAGTCTGGTGGCTCCAGTAAGGCTGGTAGTTTTTCTTTACAGTCTGGAGGCTCCAGTAAGGCTTGTAGTTTTTCCTTACAGTCTGGTGGCTCCAGTAAGGCTTGTAGTTATTCCTTACAGTCTGGTGGCTCCAGTAGGGCTGGTAGTTTTTCTTTACAGTGTGGAGGCTCCAGTAAGGCTTGTAAAGTCTTGGGGGCGGGATATAGTCTAGTGATTTATAGGTTTTTATTCTTGTTATGGTGGTATTGCTGTTGATATAAGTGGTGGGGGTGCTTTTTGTGTTTAATAATAATAATAATAATAATGATAATAATAATAATAATAATAATAATAATAATAATATTAATAATAAATAAAATAAAAAATAATATAACATTAATATTAATAATAACACATGGAATTTACATAGAATATATCTTGGAATAACAAATCAAAGCACTTTATTTGTTTATCTTTTTAATATAATGTTGTTTGTGTTTGTCTGGGTATTTTGTTTTTTGTTCTGTTTTGTGCTATTGGGGAGGGCTTTTTATTGTTGATCTTGTGGTTTTCTTCTTTCGTTTTTGGTCGAATGTTTGATGTAAAAAGTAAAAAAGATGATGATGATGGTGATGGTGGGTGATGATGATGAGGAGGAGGAGGAGGATAGCGATGATAATGGTGATCATGATGAGGGATGATAAAAATGATCTTTTTCGTGTTTTTAGATAGATTTCATAATACAAAAAGCAAGAACAAGGGTTAGTCAATGTACCACTCATGGACAAGAAGGTTTGAACTCGCTTTTAACAGACACAGACAGACAGACAGACAGACAGACAGACAGACAGACAGACAGACAGACAGACAGACAGACAGACAGACGACACACACACACACACACACACACACACACACACACACACACATACACACACATACTCACACACTCACACACACACACATACACACACACGCACGTACACACACATGCGTGCGCACAAGCTAATTTATTTTCTCTTCAGAATGTGTTTGTGTTTGAGAGTGAGTTTGCACAAAAGAGTACAGATAAGTAAGAGCCTACTGGTGAACATGGTATGCGCACACAGGCAGGTACACGCATGTGTGCATACTCGTGTGCGTGTGTACATCAGTGTGTGCATGCCTACATATACTCAAGTGTTCGTGCATCTCTGTTTGATTATGTGTATGTATCTAAGTGTGTCTGTGTGCACGCGCCTGCACGTGTGTTTCACGCAGAACATCTTCCGCACACGTTAAATCCTGTTCCGCTTTTCGTAAGAGTAAGCCATTGTGTGCCAGTGGTACAGATGACAAGAATTACAAAACTTCATACACACGGGGACTAGATTTAAAAAAAAAAAAAAAAAAAGCACACGAGTGCTAATTCCATTATGCTCGGTATAAAAGAAAAAAGAAAGGTGAACAAAGGTGAAGAATCTATCTGGGACTCTCTTTAGATAACAGACACTATAATGACGAGTAGTGTTCTGCCAGAGGTACACCAGAACTGGTGGAGCTTGGTTGCTGTCCTCTCTCTCTTGAAGGATGGAAGATTGACATAGGTTTTAGGGCTGCTTGCTGATTGAGCAATTTAGCTGGATAAACTATTTTTGGCTGCTTGTTAATCAAGCACGTTAGCTGGATAATTTATTTTGGCTGCTTGTTGATCAAGCAGGTTAGCTGAAGAAATTATTTTTTTGCTGTTTGTTTATTTATTTTATTTATTTATACCACTTTATGTCACAGCAGATTTCTCTGCATGAAATTCGGGCTGCTCTTCACGGAGAGAGGCGTCGCCACAAGTGCAGCGCCTACCTTTTTTTTCTTGTCTGCAACTGTATTTGTTGTCCTAACAGAGTGACTTTTTCTACAAAATTCTGCCAGGGACAACCCGTTTGTTGCCGTGGATTCTTTTACGTGCGCTAAATAATGATGTGTAACACACGGGACCTCGGTTTATCGTCTCATCCGGAAGACTAGCACCCAGACCACCACTCACGTTCTATGGATGGTGGGAAAAGTTTTGTGCCCAACCGGGATTGGAACCACCGCACACTCCGACCCTAACTTTTCGCTTTTTAGGCAGGCGCGTTACCTCTAGACTACCGATCTACTAATCAAGCTGGTTAGCTGGATAACTTATTTTGGCTGCTTGTTCGTTACGCAGATTAGTTGGATGAACTATTTGTTGCTTTGATCCAAACTGATTTTCTGAAGTAATCATGTAAGCTACGATGTTATATTTTCTGTTGTAGGTAAAACTGACCTCACCATAGTGAGAGGAAACTTTGCTCGATATTTTCGTGTCCATATCTTGACAGTAATCTGACATGACTAGACAGCAGGAAATGTTTCAGTTATAACTTTAACAGTTGTCAGGATTCCCAAACAAAAACCCAGCAGGTATAGTCGTATCAAGGGAGGCAAATAAGTGAACAGTTGGGATGGTAGATCTACAGATTTCCTCCCCTTTGATCTAAAATGTAGACATTATTCATAGAAGCTTTTCTTTTCTTGAATAAATTAATATGACAAAATATGTACATGATGATGTATAATGAAAACCTAGTAAAAGAAGAAAAGGGACTTGTAAAAAAAAAAAAAGTGAAAGCTAGAAATATTTTGGATGATGGTGATGATGATGATGATGATGAAGATGATGATGATGATGATGATGATGATGATGATGATGATGATGATGATGATGATGAGAGAAAGAGGGGGGGGGATCAGTGTATACATGATCAGATGGAACTATGATCGAACATCTGAACTCACATGTAGACCTAGGTCCTCTATGCACAGGCCATCATCATAAACATGGACATCAACCCATCATTACACCAAAATGTATACTACATGCACTTGTAAGCCTTGAAGACAATAAGAGCCCTTACACTTTGACTAAAATGTCTAAATATATGTTGTTGTTGTTGTTAATGTTGTTGTTAATGTTGTTGTTGTTTTGTTGGGAGTTCCCCAGCTTTTACAGTCTTGGAATCATCCAGAATATATACATTGTATGTACTAGACACCCAGACTGAAAGCCAATGTGACACCATACCTACAACACTTTATTTCTGCCTGACAATATTTACAAAACTGCATACACACGGGGATTGGATGAAAAAAGGCACATGAGTGCTTATTCTATTATCCTTGACATAAAACAATAAAATAAAATAACAAATTGTTTCCTTCTTGTCACCTCCTTTTTTGTCAACTTTCTGTCTATTTCGTCCATTATCATGCCCCTTTTTCCAGACAGTCTTAAAAAAACAACAACAAATTTCCCATGTGAGGAGACTTGTCCCCTGGGACGTGTGTGTGTTATACAGGTCCCCTGGTGTGTGGATTCGCCCCGGTTCCCTCAAACCAGCCCCTAGGTATGAAGGATGGCTTTGAGGGCAGATGTATTTTTTATTTACTTATTTATTTATTGCCATTTTATGTCACAGCAAATTTCTCTGCGTGAAATGCCGACTGCTCTCCTCAGGGAGAGCACGTCGCCACAAGTGCAGCGCCTACCCCTTTTTTGTTTCTTTTTCCTGTCTGCAACTGTATTTGTTTCCCTTTCAGAGTGTCTTTTTTCTACATATTTTTTGCCAAGGACAACGCTCTTGTTGCCGCGCGTGAGTTCTTTTACTTGCGCTTTTCGCTTTCTAATTAGGCCCGTTACCTCTAGACCACCGATCCAGATTGGACTCTGCATGTCAGAGAAAGCAACCAGACTAGGAGAACGACCACTCTGATATAAAAACATGCCAAAGTTGGATGGGCTGGGCCTGACTTGTCACGTGCTTAACGGCTGGGCACCCTATGCTTGTTCACATAACAGACAACAATGAGTTACTGTCTGAGGGTTTGATGGCAAAGAAGCAGAAAGCCACATAAGTAAATAAAGTAACTGATTGCCATCGTATGCATTATCTATGTAAAAAGTCTGGTGTGTGACCAAACAAAATATAATCAGATGAGGAATTCAAACAGTTTATGAAGATTAGAATTCCCTTGTATGCAGACGACATAGAGCTTTTTCTAGCTGGTAACAAGATCAAAAGGACTAGCCAAAACAATACTGCAAGGCACTGTCCAAGGAGGAAGAAAAAGAGGCAGACCAAAGAGGAGATGGGAGTACAACATCAGCGAATGGACAGGCCTAGAACTCAACCAAATTCAAAGGAAACCATTGAACATAGTTTCGAGAAAACCGTTGATTACTGATGTTGCTAGGATTATTTCCAGGTCTTCTGTAAATATTTTATGGTAGGTTCTTCGTTTGTTTATTTGTTTGTTTGTTTAATCTAATATCACCAAGAGTGAATAGACTTTAAATTGAACTACAACAACAACAACTCAACCACATTTTTTAGAAAGGCAGAACAGAGAGAGGAATGGAGGGAACTGGTTGTCAAGTCTTCATGGGTGCCCCCACGGTCGTCAGACTAAGGTATAGATAGATAGATAGATGATAGATAGATAGATAGATAGATAGATAGATAGATAGATAGATAGATAGACAGATAGATAGATAGATAGATAGATAGATAGATAGATAGATAGACAGATAGACAGATAGACAGATAGATAGATAAGACTTCATTTTGAACAAATTGTACAAACTCTTGATCTCTTTAGAAAGGTCTCAACTATGTTGTAAATAATGGAAAGAAAGTTTCCTAGCCTTCAGATGATCTGGAAACTGTTAAAAATTGACATGGTTGTAATGTCGTTCACTGATGATCTTGAAGAGTGCTTTGAAATCAACAGTAAAGTGCTATTTACTGCAGGAATCAACTGTAAAGTGCTATTTACTGGAATCAACAGTAAAGGGATATTTACTGCAGGAATCAACAGTAAAGGGAAATTTACTGAAATCAACAGTAAAGGGATATTTACTGGAATCAACAGTAAAGGGATATTTACTGGAATCAACAGTAAAGGGATATTTACTGGAATCAACAGTAAAGGGATATTTACTGCAGGTATCAACAGTAAAGTGATATTTACTAGAATCAACAGTAAAGTGATGTTTACTGGAATCAACAGTAAAGAGGTGTTTACTGGAATCAACAGTAAAATGATATTTACTGCAGGATTCAACAGTAAAGTGATATTTACTGCAGGAATCAACAGTAAAGTGATATTTACTGCAGGAATCAGCAGTAAAGTGATATTTACTGCAGAAATCAACAATAAAATGATATTTACTGGAATCAACAGTAACGTGACGTTTACTGGAATCAACAGAAAAGTGATGTTTACTGGAATCAACAGTAAAGTGATGTTTACTGGAATTAACAGTAAAATGATACTTACTGCAGGAATCAACAGTAAAGTGATATTTACTGCAGGAATCAACAGTAAAGTGATATTTACTGCAGGAATCAACAGTAAAGTGATATTTACTGCAGGAATAAACAGTGAAGTGATATTTACTACAGGAATCAACAGTAAAGTGATATTTACTGCAGGAATCAACAGATATTTGCTGCAGGAATCAACAGTAAAGTGATATTTACTGCAGGAATCAACAGTAAAGTGATATTTACTGCAGGAATCAAACAGTAAAGTGATATTTACTGGAATCAACAGTAAAGTGATACTTACTGGAATCAGATGACAAAGTAAATCGTGGTTAAAATGATGGACAACTCTTATAGAAAGAGTAGAGTTTTAAAGCTTTTTTTTTTTTAAGTAAACCTTTGGATGATGTTGCCAAAGCCTCCAAGCAAAACAGCTGATTTAATCTGCAACATTTGGCCACTGATGAAAAAAATTGCTGTTAAAAGTACTCGAAATGGCAGACTAGGTATCCCTGAGATAAGGATATTATATGGCAGCTCTAAAAATCATTTCGATAACAAAAACTAACAACAAACATTCACAGATAGAAAACTATTGCACAAGCAAACGGTTCATATATATATATATATATATATATATATATATATATATATATATATATATATATATATATATATTATATATATATAAATATATATATATATATATATATAATATATATATATAGAGAGAGAGAGAGAGAGAGAGAGAGAGAGAGAGAGAGAGAGATAGATAGATAGATAGATAGATAGATAGATAGATAGATAGATATAGATAGATATATATGATATATATTATATATGTATATATATATATATATATATATATATATATTATATATATATATATATATATATATATTGTGTGTGTGTGTGTGTGTGTGTGTGTGTGTGTGTGTGTGTGTGTGTGTGTGTGTGTGTGTGTGTGTGTGTTATCAATCAATAATCTGATCAAACATGCACTGGTCGTGTTGTGGAAAGATGCATTTTTTGCTTACAGAATGTTTTGGAGAAACCTATGTCATGAATCTGATGGGATTTCTTCATAACCCATCTTTTTATCAGAGCATTTTACTTGGGAAGAGAGCAATATTTCACTTATAGACAGGCATTAGCATATTCTATATGGGTCAAATTAGAAATGAAGATACTAAATACCTAACGTTTCAACATTTTAAAAAATGATATAAAGAGATTTCATTACCCACAAAGAAATTATACGGATGCTAGAATCGTAATTAAAAACTATGCTTGCTGTCATCAGTTATGAAATACAATCCTTCCCTGAAACATATCTCATTCTTTAGGTAAAGCTGTAAGGTTGTACTGCTATTTTAAATTCACACACTCCAAAGTCAAAATGCTGTGGATAGATGGATGAAAAGACTGACTGAGAATGTTATATGGGGGAATAAAACGTTTAAGACACTAACACAGATTAAATAGGTAAACTTAAAATGATTTCATCTCTTATCAACAAACTAATGCTAGCAACTGACATAGATTTGCTTAAAAGTGCATGTTATAAGACGGTATGTACATATATTTTTTTACAAACGAAAAGATCAAATTTGTCACTATTTCATTCATTGTCTAGTAGCACAAAAATGTTGACATGATTTACAACAGGCAGCAACAGATTCAAACATGAAAGCTGCGTCTATTTCTTTAAACGTAGGTCCTGCAATTTGTAGACGTCGATAACTATATCAAAGCAAATAAAAAGTTCGACAACACTGTACTATCAGCAAACTTGTTTTCCATTTATATAATAAAAGCAAAGACACTTGGTCTTATTTCAATTATCTTAAAGTAAACACTTTGTAGCTTTGATTAAGGGGTTTATAGGATTTAATATAGGTTTCAAACATTTGTAGTTATATGAGGATATTCTTAGCTGATTGTGTAGTTTTCTTTATTGAAACACTAGTCTTTACCAAACACTGCTGTTGTTGATGTTTGTTTATAGCCTTTTTACATTTGACCATAAAAGACTAAAAACAAATCAAAACAAAGAACAGAAAGGATGGGATGAAAGGGGAAGCCTAAAGGTGTTGCAATACAGCATCATTGATAGACACAATAGTAACTCTACCTGAATGACTCACTTCCTGTCTGTGCATTCACAAGTTCCTGTATCTAAGCCCAATACCAGGTTCTGTACACACATTGTCCAGGGGGTTGACTTTGAAAAAGAATATGGTCACCAGATAACTGCTCGGACAAAGTGCATGCTACTATTTGCAGATATCTGGTTTCCTATTTCCTTTTCTTTGTTGTTGAACTCTCAGACAGCAATTATCCTCGTCTGTCATATGAGTAAAAATGCGTTGCACTGCTGTTAAATGCCTGAAATGTCAAATTCAGCTCATCTGACTTCAGTGTGGAATAGACTTTTTTTTTTTATTTTTAAGTCTGTCTGGAAAAAAAGGTACCAGAACGGACCAGAGTGGCAGAAAATATACAAAAAGGAGGTGACAAAAGAAAAAGAACAATGATGAATCAAATAAAGGAGAGAAAATAGGGAATTGCTTTGCACAGAGTGCATTTTCAGGTGGGGATGCTACTAATCCTGACAGGTTTCTTGCATCCCAACGAATAAATCTTGTTTTCCAAATCCTTGAACATGAATTACAAACCAGCTTAGTTATATTTCTTGGACAGGATAATACCTCATTTCAATGTGTAAAAGGTTATTTGGCTATTGTTTTATTCTATTTTCGTTTAAGTGTGTGTGTGTGTGTGTGTGTGTGTGTGTGTGTGCGTGTGCGTGTGGTTGCGTGTGTGTGCACAGTTAGTGTTTTTTGCACTATGAAATGATGAATCAAATCATCTCAATGGTCCACTTGTTTCATGAGTCCTAAAATTGACTCACTGCATATTAAAAGAGTCCTGGCTTTTGTGTTTACATTTTAGGGACCCCATCATTACAGTACACTATATTGGTCATGGGACTGACTGAGCCAGTGACCAATTTAGTCAATAGATTTTTCTTGCAGGTCATTAGAGAAGGGGAACAGTTAAAACCTTAGACAGTACAAACCATAAATTCACCAAATAATAGAGCATTTTTTGTACAACCTCAGACAAAACATTTTCAACACCACATGTATGCATTTTGCAGGTTCAAAACATGTTGATTTTTGTTGTATGGTTTATAGTGGTTGAATTTTATAGCATTGGAAAGAAAAAGAAAACACTTCATAAAATATAGATATCTTGCCTTTTAACAACAGGAATATCGTAGTTTGAAAGTAGTGAAATTTATCTCCAATTTTGCTCTGGCACAGAGATCACATTTAAGATAATATGGTACAGCATTTGATCTCTTACAATGAATGAAAGAGTAATGATTACCCAATCTGGATTTATGAGATTAAAAAGAGATTGGTCAGGCTAACAAATATTTGCATGACAAAAACGACCTTTTCTCTTTTCTTCTTTTTCTCAGCTAGCTCTTCAAGGTTTATCAGTAGTGAGATGTTTCCCTATACAATCGTTTTTGCTCACCACTAAGGTACTACATCCCAACTTGGGGAGAAAAACTACCTTTTAATAGACGTATTTATAGTATAGGCTTCCTTTTAGCCACACTACATAGCTTGCATAATGTTGGTCTAATTCAATAAAATTTGGTTATAGCCCTGTCGACATCAGTGGCCATTTTGGGGCTGTTGCTTCGTAACTTTTCTAAATATCAGATCATATATTCGTTTTACGTCTTTGCTTCATAATATAATGCTCTTGAATTGGTTTCATGAATATTATGATTTCTCCATTCAAAAGGTAAACCTGATTTATCTAAAAGAAACTAAGTTGTTGAGACCCAGTTTAACTGAAACTGGTTACTATCCAGTGTAAATGATGACACAGATATCTTCACAGGATTTCAAAATGAAGTGACAAGAGACTGCACCAGATAAACAGCAGTCTCACCTAACTTCTGTTTTAGTAGGGAAATACAACCTATTTTCAAACAAGATGCCAGAATCCACACAAAAGGACAACTTCTTCATTCATAACAAGCTGCCTATTTCTTGTGAACACAAGGCATATCTTTTCTTGCATGGGCCAGCTCTTCATTGCTTCCTGCTTGGGAATGAATCATATAAGCTGAAAAATAACACAATTCTTCCCTCAACAGTCTGCATTGCATGAACAGAGAAGAAAAAAAGCATTTGAGATGCATCGGCTGTTTAGTCTAAAACCTTTCACTGTATCCCCATGCTTATCAAAACCCTCTGCTTATGATGATAGTGTTACCGTAAAATCCCTAGCATAGGCCCACCCACCCCTGTGCACTGATTTAGGGCAAAATTTGGGGATGGGCGCTTGCTAGGGATAGACCCCTTTGCACAAAGTATTTTTGTGCTCAATAGTGTAACTGAGTGAATACAAACCCCGAAAGCATGTAAGTTATGTTAGGTCGTGTGAGTAGAAGTGAAGCAAAATATAAAAAAAGGGACTTTGAGGCAAAGAAGGCCAAGATTCCATCACTTTCCATTGTAGGTCCTTGTTTCACAATACCCTGCCTTCAGATCTTTCATCTTCAAGATAATGCAGCACAACTTGGTGGACATGTTCAGATCTAACTGCTGGTCCTGTTGACAGTTTCCGTTTTTGTTTGTCTTTTTCGTACTGCTGTTCAAGTCTATCTCTGCTTTCACTCCACCCCTGATCTTCTTCCTTTCCACAGAAAATTCTGGGCTCACTCCAAAACCTCCCAACCTGCTTTCTTATCCAGATACTGGAGGGATTCCAATTTGAAAGATACAATGTAAGACTGTCGTTTCGGCATTTTGCAAAAATGGCACAGAGAGATTCAAGAACCAACTTCCGGCCATCAGGAAGCATTGTCAAAGTACGGGTACATCACTGACTGACAAAGGACGTCAGTGGAAAAAGCATGACGTAAATTTAATTCACTTTGTTGGGGATGGGTGGGATTGAGGAGAGGGGACAAAGAGTAAGAAAAAGGAAAGAAACACGAAAAGGTAGAGAAAGGGAAAAAGATGACTTTTAGAACAGTCTGCACAAATCCTAGTGAAAGTCAGCATAGTCTCTTTGAAAAAAGCAGGGTGGGCGTTTGCTAGGTAGTTACCCCTGTGCACAACTTTTGGCCCAAAGTGGGGGGTGGGCATTTGCTAGATGGTGGGCTTATGCTAGGGATTTTACGGTAATAGTTTATTCTTGCAGCTCTTTGTAAAATAGGGACAATTGTCTTCTAATTTCTAGTTAAGATGGCTGTAATGTGGCTCATTGCATAGAGACCTATTTCAAAAGAATGTTGAGAGTTCTTCAATTTAGTATCTGAATCTGAAAGGGATTTCAGAAGACTAGGAAAAGTGGCCAGTTGGTGACCAGGAGGAAATAGAAGGGGAACAGATGGAAAGATTTGGGTGAGGGGAGGGAAATCATAAAATGTTTGATTCAATAAAGAGGGGGAAATGATTGAATGTCATGCTTCTTTTAGAAAAAAAACAACTTAATCAAATGGAAATGTGTGAACTTAGAAAAAGGAAACAAATAAGTAAAACGTTTTTAAACAACAAAAGACAGGACTATATAAAAAAAGACCCTAAAATTTCAAAAAAGAACTTTATTCAATGCCATGTCACTGAAATGGCAAGTAGAATATTGCTGTTTGAGAAGGATTTTTGTCAAAAGAACATTCTTTTGCAAAGAAACAGACAATGAAACAATGAAAACTTTCCACTACATATAAACCTAACATTGATTTTTTATCTGAACTGCTTTTAAAATTGGATTCGTAACTGATAAAGGTAGTAATTAACCATACTTAATATACAGAAGAATGTAAAGCTTTTCTCTTAAAAAGTGAATGGGATAAATCATTTTTGGGAGTAAAGCTTTTAGAGATGACCTTTTAAGAAATGTGCTCCAAACTTCTAATACCATGGGAACATAATCTTCTTTAACAGATAGAAAATATGCTTGTTCTAAGGTGTGTTTGTTTTAATTGCACCTTTTTAGACATTTACCAATATAGTTATTCCAGAAAGTCTAACATATAAAGGTACCTTACATAAAATAATGATATCTGTGACTTTTATTATTTGACATTCTACCATGTAACATATTTTTATGTCAATAATCAGATTATGTCATGTTTCAGTTTTAAAAAATCCAAGGCATATAAACAGAATTTGAATCCACAAAGAATACTAGCTTCTGTGATCTGACAAGATTTGACAAGCAGTATCATGCAAATACGATGGCAGCAAGTTCAGTGAAATGTTTTTATTTTGAATTGTGTTGTGATCAGAACTGCAATTGGGGGAAAAAAGCAGACAGGTATGCATGTGAAATGTCTTTGTAGCTTTTATTCAGGGTATATTGTTAAGAAACAGGAAAATACTTTGATTATATTTTACCATATGTTTGGTTTAAAATACTGTTAAACTGTTAATTATACTTTAAACCTCTTTACATGAATTGCATACTAAAATTGCCTTTAAATATGATACAGCTGTTTATAGTCTGCTACAGTAGTTTATTTCTAAACCTGATTGTTTTTATTCTTTCCTTGGTTATAGATTTAGTGTATTCAACTGTTTTTACCCAACATTCAGGAAGCTGTCTCCCAACTTTGGAAATAGCAACTAAAAAAATCAATTTTAATTCTAATTTCTTGACAAATTTTAATTACTAACCCTATCATGTAACCAGATAAGGCAGTGTAGGGGTGACATATTCATATCAGATGCTTCAATATTTGTCTTTATAAAGCAATGTTGCTAAAAGTAAAATGAAAAAGCAAACCTGATCAATATTAAAACATTCCCACAATATCTCAAGAGAGATCTAGATGTGATGACAAAATACCTGAAGTATATTGTTTTACCAATATATTAATGGCAAGAATGATAACAAAAACTTTGCAAAAAAAGCCTTTCTGTTACTTTTTGCTCACAATATTGCATTTTCTGCTTTATAAACTATGTGATTTCAATACTAATGAATGCTGTACAATTTTTTGACCAATCAAATACACAAGAAATTATTCATTCTTCAACCTGGATTGCCCAGAAGGCCTCTGAGGCCTGAATGTTTACAATATCTCTGATACCCACATGTTTTATACTGCTTCTGAAAACTCTTCACAATGAAAATTGTTTTAATTAAATGTTGTTAGCCCCTCTTGTTGCAGACTTGTTGCATATTTATATACAACTGGCTAAGACAAATAACTATATAAAAAAACCCACCAAAATTTGAACTATGGTTTTAATTTGCTGATTTCAAAATCTACTTTGGTACTATTGAACATTATACTCCTTCTCAGAAAAATTGAATTTCACAATTATATTTTAAAAAAGCATTTGGTACTATAAACCAGTAGTTTCTCAGAAATCTTGAATTGTACAATATTTCAGCAAATAATACCATAAGGCTGTTTGATTCCTATCTTACAAATAGTTAGAAGGTGATAAGCCTTACTTTCCTTACCACTGCAAGTGAGTATAGGTAAAGCTCATGTATCTAAACATGTTTCTACAATACGCTATGCATCCCTATCAACAGTCACTTGTGTAGGGCAGGTAAGATTCACATCTCTATATCAACACAGGTTATAAGGAAGAGTACACTTTTAGTGGGCTTGGACTGTTTTGCAGAGATGGCTTCATAACCACATAAGATTAATGAATAATTCATTCACTTTATAAATTTGACAGACTTTTCAAACAAGTACAAATTAATACAAAAAATCTTCTTTCAAATCAGATACAGTGAGTCTGCAAAGTATACTTTTGCTGAATACAGCAAGTTTAAGAGGGGAGGCTGTGTCAGTTTACAGAAATGTTTAGTTCAAAATAAATAATGTCAACATGCGTTCTTTTGAAAATACATCATAGGCTCATTATCAGCTAAGTAAAAGCAATTTATTCTGGTTAATGTGTATAGTCCAAAAAGATATAACTGTAATTTATTTTGTGATAGTCAAAGATTGGAAATGAGGAATGAACTCAGTGTATGATTATGATAATTAAGCATGACTGCTGTTATTACACATGAAGCACGCCCAGTACATTTCAAGAAGGTAGGATTCAATATTTTTCTTGAATTTGGTGTACTCCAGGGTTTTGACATTAAATAAGGCTGTAAGCATGAGCTCGTATGAATCATTGCCTTTTATCTTTGCTTTAAATAAAGATTTACTAGCAATTATGACAAGAAAATATACAAGCATAAACAGAATTTTTATAAACAAGGGTAAACATAAGGTTTTCAGTTTGCAGATAATATACAGTGCGATAGAGTCAAACAGTAGAGTCAAAATATCTTTTGCACAATCGTTTCCATTTACTGACAGATTTTAAAGTAGGGCAGACCATTTTGAATGCAAAAAATAGAAATTATATAGCTAGATTGCCAAAAGTTTTAAAACAAAAATGCATGCTTAATCTAGT
>CM060330.1:15548329-15573329 GCA_030674155.1 Stramonita haemastoma
TAGTTTGGATGTTGATGTAGCTATTGAGACACACTGGTGCCTATTTGTAAGATATGAATCGAGTAGTCCTAGGGTTTTTGTAGAAATGTTACACAGGTTTAGCTTTTTAAGGAGAAGTTTGTGGTCGATTGTATCAAATGCTCTTTTGAAATCAACAAATAATACTCCACAAAATTTACTGTCATTGATGTTTGATAGCCAATTATCTACAAGACTGGTTAGTGCTGTATGACATGAGTGCTTTATTCTAAATCCAGACTGATTAGGATGAAGTAAGTTGTTGATTTCTGTATGACGGACTAAGTGTTTATTCATATGTTTTTTCCAGTGGTTTTGAAAGGATCAGTATAATGGAGATGGGCCTATAGTTTGAAGGATCAGAAGTATCGCCAGACTTGTAGATGGGGATTACTTTAGAACATTTGAAGGCGTTGGGGAAATAGTTCGTTATCAAGGCAGAGGTTGTATATATATGTTAGGGTGTCTGTGATAACTGGAGCTGATAATTTTAATATACTGCTGTCTATTCCATCAAGACCACGCGTTCTTGACTGTTTGAGGTGAGTCATATAGTTGTAGACCTCTGAGACAGACATGAAAGGTATGTGAAGTTTTGAAGGAATATGCTTTTCATGGCAGAATTGTTTTAATTCATTACGATCATTGGACTCTGAGTTATCATTGCTAATTACGTTGGGAAGAAACATTGATGAAGTGGTTGTTAAGTTTTTCAGCAGAGATGTCTTTGATTACATTTGATTTAGTTGATTGATTGTTTGTTATTTGATTTATTGCTCGCCATACAGTCTTTTAATTTTGTTTGGAAGATAGTAGGTCTTGAAAATATTTCTATTTTTCACGCCGTTTTTGTGAGATTATGGCGTTTCTTAATTTTTTTTGACTCATCATAATATTTGTTTCTTTTAGAAGGTCTCTAAGATAACATGCTTCCTCTAGTTCCTTTGTGAGCCAAGGCGGTTTGGGGCTGTGTTTGATCCTAATAGGTTTTATATGGAGAATGTTTGTTATAGATTTCAGTGAACGTTTTTATCCAAAACTCAATGGCTAAGTCTGGATCAGTAATATTGAAGGTTTCTGAGAGTGTGGAGTTGCATAAGTCTATGAGAAAAAGCTGTTCATTAAACTTTGCCAAGGAACGATAAGTTGTAGTTTTATGTCCAGGTTTGGGAAATTTTGTTCCTTTTTTTGACCATGTAGCACAGACTGGGTAGTGATCGCTGCAGTTGTAGACAGGGACACATCTTTCTATGATGTTTTCTGGGTTTGATACATAGATGTGGTCAATTAATGTGTTTGAATTTGATGTGACTCTCGTGGGAGATTCAATTAATTGGTGAAGATTGAATGAATTCATAACTTGGGTCCATTGGTTATGTACTTTTGTTAGGTCTATATTGAAATCACCCAGTAAGATTATTTCCCGAGATTCAAGTAGGACTTCGTTCATCATGGAGTCAAATTTGTCTATCCAATTTGTTCTTTCACTTGGATTCCTGTAACAGAACCCCATCATAACAGGCCCTGTACCTTTCATGGAAACTTCAATCCAGATAGATTCTATTTCATGACGTTCTAGAACGGGCAGACGTTTGAACGTTACAGAATCACTAATATAGATTAAGATACCTGTTTCTTTTGGCTTTTGTGGATCTTTCTGCAGGATTTTATAACCTGGAATATGTATGTCAGCATGGTTATATGATCTGTGAGTCTTGAATCAGAAAGCCCTAGTATGTGGAATGGTTTGCCTTGATTTGTGATGAGTGTTGATATATCTTCGATTTTGTTAATTGCATGGTTTATGTTTAGGTGGCAAATTCGTAAGCCAATTTTGGAGGGCCAGGTATTGTGTCTTTGATCCATCTATTACAGGTAGTTTGGTAGGCAGTTACTAATGAGTGCAAAGATTGGTGAAGAGAGATTATTAATATGGGAGGAATGTAAGCACTTGATCGGGGATGGAATAAATTAAGAAGGATTAAAATCAAAATCAAAATCACTCTACATATAACACACAATGGTATAATCAAAATCAAGATCAAAATCACTCTACATATAACACACCATGGTATAATAACTCGATCAAATTAAAACGGAGTCACGTAGACCTAAAACAGCAACCTGGTGTTCAGGTGGTGTGGTTCAGATAATTATAGAGAAATGGAGAGGTTTTGAAAAAACAAAATAAAAAACAATAAAAGAAAACATGAAATAAGATAAGGCAGAACAAAACAATTAACTCTGGACAATCAAGGCAATACTATGCCAATCAAGGTTTATAAGGAATAACAATTCAACAAGAGTGAAAATAACTCTGTCAGAGATTTATTTTATTTTATTTGTTATTTATTTTATTCTTTTATTTTATTCTTTTATATCGCGGATAACAGAATAAGCAATCATGTGCTTTTTTTCATCCGGTCCCCGTGTGTATGCAGTTTTGTAAATGTCATCTGTTCCCACCGGCACATGATGGCCTACTCTTACGAAAAGCGGAACAGGATTTAACGTGTGCGCAAGATGTTCTGCGTGCGTTCGCACACGGGGCCTCGGTTTAAAGTCTCATCCGAACGACTTCTGGAGAGCGAGAGAGAGAGAGAGAGAGAGAGAGAGAGAGAGAAGAGAGAGAGAGAGAGAGAGAGAGAAGAGAGAGAGAGAGAGAGAGAGAGAGAGAGAAAGGAGTAATTGTCATAAACTAAGAATATATGTACAAACAGCTGAAAATACACTCATGCTTGCTTGCGTGCGCGCGCACACAAACACACACACACTCAGTCTGTCTGTCTGTCTGTCTGTCTGTCTCTTTCTCTCTGTCTCTCACTCTCTCTGTCTGTCTGTCTGTCTGTCTGTCTGTCTGTCTGTCTGTCTGTCTGTCTGTCTGTCTGTCTGTCTGTCTTCTCTCTCTCTCCTCTCTCCTCTCCCTCTCTCTCTCTCCCCTCCTCTCCTCTCTCTCTCCCCTCTCTCTCTCTCTCTCTCTCTCTCTCTCTCTCATTAAAATTTCGAGTTTCTCTCTCTCTGTATATATTATAATATATATATATATATATATATATATATATATATATATATATATATATATATATATATATATATATATATAATCACACACACACACACACACACGTGTGTGATATATATATATATATATATATATATATATAATATATATATATATATATATATATAATATATATATATATGTATGTATGTGTGTGTGTGTGTGTTTGTGTGTGTGTGTGTGTGTGTGTGTGTGTGTGTGTGTGTGTGTGTGTGTGTGTGCGAGTACAGGTGTGTGCACGCGTATATACATAACAACCACACACACACACACACACACACACACACACACACACACACACACACACACACACACACACACACACACATACTACACATACACATATACACACACACACAATATATATATATATATATATATATATATATATATATATATATATATATATATATATTATATATATATATATATATATATATATATATATATATATATATATATATATATATATAAACTTGCATGCCCTGGGCAGTAACACTAACACCCACACATTCACCCACCCACCCACCCACAAACGTGTGTGTGTGTGTGTGTGTGTGTGTGTGTGTGTGTGTGTGTGTGTGTGTGTTGCGAGTGCAGGTGTGTGCACGCGTATACACACCACACACACACACACACACACACACACACACACACACACACACACAACACACAGGCACTCACAAGTACTACACATACACATACACACATACACACATACATATATATATATATATATATATATATATATATATATATATATATATATATATATATATATATATATATATATATAAACTTGCATGCCCTGGGCAGTAACACTAACACCCACACCCACCCATTCACCCACACCCACACCACACACACCACACACACACACACACACACACACACACACACACACACGCAGAGTTTATTGCTTCGTTTCACCATCAACTTGTTATGAATGTATATAATCACAATGTTGCAGGTACCCTGAGTTGGAGATGTGTTATAGGAGCAGGGGCGGAGATGAAGTATTCTCGTCTCTTTTGTCAATAGCAATCGAAATGAGTGCCTAGTTAATACATAGGAACGTGCATGTTGTAACTTGTTGTTCGCAGGAACACATGGATATGTGAAAGAAATTGTTAATGTGGCGGTTAGATATTGAGATATTGTCTCTCTTTTCCAGGTTCGAGGTTCAAGGTTCACAAAGGGAGAAAAATTTGTGTACCAATATTCTTTTACCCTTCATGAATGTAGTTGCTTTTAACAGAAAACAATGCCATCCTCCAATGCTGGAGAGAATACGGTGAGGGATTGTATTACTACCCACTGCGCCCAGATACCAACATAGTTTCTGACAAACCCCCTGAACACCAATTTAAAGACCCACCAATGCTAAGGGGTGAAGTAGACACAGCTATTAAACAATTGAAGATGGGGAAGTCCCCTGGAATCCATAACATCCCAGCTGAACTCATAAAAAATGGAGGGAATGAAACAGCAAGGCGATTCACAGAACTTTGTCAGAAGATTCATGACACCAAAGAATGGCCAAAAGAATGGACACAGTCTCTTGTAATACTCCTACCAAAGAAAGGAAACCTCAAGCAATGCCAGAACTACAGAACCATCAGTCTCATAAGCCATCCTAGCAAGATCGTGCTTCAGGTAGTCCTCAACAGACTGAAAAACGAAGCGGAAAAACTCCTGGCAGAAGAACAAGCAGGCTTTAGACCAAAACGCAGCACAATGGAACAAATTTTCAATCTGAGAATTCTGATAGAGAAGCATCTCCAACATCTAAAAGACTTGTACCACAATTTCATAGACTTCAAAAAGGCCTTTGACAGGGTATGGCATGACGGCCTCTGGCAAGTACTCAGGCACTTCACCATTGACAACTGCCTCATTGAAGTCATTAAACCACTGTACGAGAACGCAAGAAGTGCAGTTTTCATGAACAATCACGTGGGCGAGTTCTTGAAGACCATGGTTTGGGTCCACCAGGGCTGCCTTCTCTCACCTGTACTCTTCAACCTCTTCCTTGAAAACATCATGATGGATGGAGAAATACTGGAAGAGGTGAGCCAATTCAAATACTTAGGCTCCATCCTAACAAAAGATGGCATATCAAACAATGAAGTGAAAGCTCACATTGCAACAGCAACATCTGCTCTAGTCAGACTCGAGAGGATCATCAGAAGCAACAACATCAGCTTCGGCACCAAATACTACCTCTTCAAATCCCTCGTGATATCTATCCTCCTATATGGCTTTGAATCATTGACTCTGACAGCAGAGTTAGAGAGGAGAATCCAAGCATTCGAGAACAAGTGCCACAGAAAACTCTTTAAAATATCATACAAAGAACACAAGACCAATAACTATGTGAAAGAAGTAATCAAAAAGCATGTCGGCCCCCAAGAGCCTTTGCTCTCCACCATAAAGAGGAGAAAGCTGATGTGGTTTGGTCACACCACAAGACACAACACCTTAGCAAAAACCATCTTGTAAGGAACAGTTGAGGGCAAGAGAAGAAGAGGCCGCCAAAAGAAATCATGGGTTGACAACATCAAAGACTGGACCGCCCAACCCCTGCAACACCTCCTACTAGCCACACAGGATCGTGAAGCATGGAAAAGGATCTCCGTTGCGTCTTCTCTCATGTCCCCTCTACGTCCTTTGGGACATGGGACTGAGTGAGTGAGTGAGTGAAACACTAGACATGCAAATTTCTTTCATGCATTATTTTGTTGTTATCTATTCTTATCTGCTAACTGGCTTAGATAGGGGGTTTGGTTTATAGTTACAGTTTATAGGTGTAAAGTGTAATCCAAAAGATTTTCAGAGTAATGAAGGCAAGTAAAGTCAAATATACTTGAATCTTTCAATGAAGTGTAATTACAGAACCGACAAGCACACAAACAGATAACAATAATAATTTAGACAAAAACACAGAGACAGGCTATAATTTGTAATTATTTCAAACATTCCGAGATAACTTCATTTCAAAATCACATGGGCAAGAGTGTATGCATGCACACAGGCAGGCAGGCACGCACACACAACACACACACACACACACACACAACACACACACACACACACACACACACACACACATACACACACACACACACACACACACACACACACACACACACACACACACACACACACACACACACACACACACACACATACTTTCAGCCCCAAGGCTGTGGTATTGTGGATTATTTCCTTTGTTAAAAATCATTTATGAAACAGGTAAAACATATGAAAGTAAAAGATTTAATGGAATATTCTGATCATTGTCCAGACATACCAAGCGTAGACAGAACACGTTTGCAGAAGTCTGTCAAAATAATGAGAGAAACACAGGCAGATTGTATTACTAAAGATTCACCAGAACAAAATAATACGTTTTGTATAGGATAAAAATTCCAAGGAACAATTTCAAAAGGCTCTTTTACTACCAACAATGCAATTACATATAACACAAATAAAAACTAAAACACATGCAGTATTAGAACAAATAAATCCAAATAGAAGGCAATCTGATTCAACAAATGTAGTAAATGAATGTTTCCAGCAACTGTCTGATATCTTTATCAAAGTGGCGAAATTAAGTTTGAAGACCAGAAAGTTAAAACCTTTAAAAAGAATTAAACACAATAAAAGATGGTTTGACTCAGAATGTACCAGTACGAGAAAAGATGTAAAATCTTTACTAAATGCAATGAACAGAACCCCATATCAAATCAAGCTTCGACAAAAATACTTTACAAAAAGAAAATAGTATAATACTTTGATTTAAAAAAAAATTGAATTCTACAAAAATATGTTAGTATTCCAGGAATAAAAATTATGTCTTGATATTTTATGACAAGGTAGAATAACGGATATTGTTTAATAATCAATCAAAATCTCAAAATTGACAACTTGACCCCCACCTGCCTTTAATGGCTCCTAGGGCAAAATTGGGTAACCTGCTAAGCAACTCATTTCGTGATGGAGCATCACAAATTACAATGGATGAAATTACAAAAAAAAATCATCAGACTGAAAAATAACAAATCACCCGGGAAAAGATGGAATAACAAACGAAATGATTAAATCAGTTTCACCTAGTCTTATGGAGACAATGCGGGATATTTTCAATTAATGTTAGAAACGGGTATATATCCCTCTGACTGGGAAGTGGGAGTGAATGTCCTTATCTATAAAAAAGGATGCACATATAATCCTGGAAACTACAGAGGAATTACGTTAACAAGCACTATTGGAAAACTTGTTTGTCAAATACTAAATCAAAGAATATCTGAATATTTAGAAAATAACAACAGTATTGTCAGAAAACAAGCTGATTCAGGAAAACATGGAGAACAACAGACCATATCTTTCTACTTAACAACTTAATAGATAAAATGCTGAAAGTAAAAACTAAAAGACTTTATTGCTGCTTTGTAGATTTTCAGAAAGCTTTCGATGATCTGTGGCACGAGGGTCTTCTAATAAGGCTAAATGAAATAGGGATAACAGGTAAAACCTATAATGTTATTAAAAACATGTATTGGAATGCAACAGTAATTACAAACAGGCAAGGAAAACACACTGGTGAAATCAGAGTGAAAAGAGGGGTGCATCAGGGAAATACATTAAGCCCTACATTATTCAATGTATATGTCAATGATATTGTTCAATATATTGACGAGAAAGATTCACCATATATAACTTTGAGAAACAGAACTCCTTGTTTACTCTATGCTGATGACCTAGCATTACTATCAACAACCAAAGTAGGTCTTCAAACTAAATTGAATAAACTACAAGAATACAGTTCAAACTGGGGCTTAAAGATAAACAAAACCAAAACAAAGGTAATAATCTTGATGAGATCACTACCTAAAATTCCCATTCATTTTAAGTGTGGAGAGCATGTAATTGAAACAGTAGAAACTTGCAAATATCTAGGTGTCATTTTTCATCAGAATGGTAAGTTTCAAGCAACACAAGAACATTGAGTAAAACAAAGTGATAAAGAATTGTAGCTTTTAAAAGAGCAGTTCATGGACAAAATTTAAAGACTACTATAATAATGCGTTTCTTTGACTCACTAATAACACCTGTTTTAACTTATGGAGCAGGTTTGGTTTCCTTTTTGTTTTCATGGGGAGACAGAATTTCATATTGATGAATTGTTCAAGACATGCTTATCAAATCAGTTTCTGTACGAAACTTTTCATATAAAATTTTGTAAACAAATACTGGGAGTTCATAAAAAAAAAGATCATTGGTACTACCCACTTTGGGTGAATTAGGAAGGTTTCCACCGACACTTAAAATTGTATGCCGATAATATCCTTTCTGATTCTTTTAACAGAATCAAACCCAAACTCTTATTATAATAATAATAATAATAATAATAATAATAATAATAATAATAATAATAATAATAATGATAATAATAACAACAATAATAATAATAATAATAATAATAATCATTATTATTATAATAATAGATGGAATTTGTATAGGGATATATCTTGTAAAAACAAATCAAAGCGCTTGCATTCGACTTACACAACACACAATCAACAACAATTTACATTTTTAACAAATTCGAATGTACACACACACACACACACACACACACACAACACACACACACACACACACACACACACACACACACAATACGCACACACGCATGCACCTACGCATGCACGCCCACACACACCTACAAACGTCATGCACTTTGGCAGGTGGACGTTGAAGGCAGGGACAGGTAAGAGGTGGAAGCCGAAGGAGAAAAACTTAGGTTTGAAATAAGTGTTTCTTGAGGTTGGATTTAAAAGTGTCATAAGAAGGCTTTTGCGGGAGGGAGAGAGGAAGGTCGTTCCAGATCGATGGACCAGAAACAGAGAAAGAGCAGCAGCCAACGGTAGATAGGTTGAATCTGGGTATTCTTAAGGACAAAGTATCTGCCGACGAGCGGAGGGAGCCAGAAGGTGTGTACAAGTGAAGACATTCACAGAGGTAGGAGGGTGCAGTATTATGGAGACATATGTAACAGAGGGTATTGATCTTGTAGTTTACTCTCTGTGGTATGGGCAGCCAATGGAGAGATTGCAAGAGAGGCGTAATGTGCTCAGATTTTTTTCTTTCTGAGGACCAGACGAGCTGCAGAGTTTTGTATACGTTGAAGGGAGTGGATGGATCATGGTGGCAGGCCAGCCAAAAGAGAATTGCAATAGTCCAGACGTTAGAGAATAAGAGAAGTGACAAGTTTGGATGTTGTATCAGTGGACAAGTACTTTCGAATTGCCCTAATACGCTGTAGTTGATAGTAGCATGACTGACAGGTTTGGGTAATTAATTTTTGCATGGAGAGGGTGTTGTCGACAAGGACTCCTAGACACTTAACAGAAGTGGATAGCAGAACTGACGTATTGCCGAATTCTATTGAAGTTGTTGGAATGGAGGAGAGTTTGTGTTTGGTGCCTACAAGCATGGCTTCGGTTTTATCTGCATTTAGTTGTAATTTGTTTTGTATCATCCAGTGTTGGATATCTTGAAGGCAGCTGGTCACATTTGTCAAGAGAGAAGGAAGATTTTCAGGTGTCTCACTGCTTTGAATCTGCGAGTCGTCAGCATAAAAGTGATAAGTGATATGATGATGGTCTATTATATTATGTGATATTATATTACATTAGAATAGTATAGGATTATTTCTATCAAACGAATACATGTGATAAATGGATCAATACAGTAAAAAATATCCTTTACACAATTGGGTTTATACATGTGTGGAAAAACCAGAGTACTTTTGATGTTTATGGTTAAGCTATGCTGTTCAAAGAAAGATTCAGGCCATGTATAAAACATTCTGGAACTACCAGAAGAAACAGTTGGGAAAACTGAAAATTTGATGATTTTGTAACCAAAGAATACAAACTGGAACCATATCTAATTAACTATGAAAACAAAAGTCATAAAAATCCCTTTTGTAAATTTCGCATAAGCTGTCACCATTTAATGATAGAGAAAGGGAGGCACCAAAATATGCTCAGAGAGGACAGAAAATGTAAATATTGTAACAAAATAGAAGATGAATTTCATGTACTTGATAAATGTGTCTTATATGATGAACTCAGAAACAATTTGTTATTAAAAGTTAAAACCAAACACAAAGAATGTAAAAAAAAAACATATAGATAAGTTAAGTGACATAATCACAGTTGATATCTACCAAGCAGATATCATTAGATATGTGAATGAATGTTTTGTGAAAAGAGAAAAAGAGAAGAAGAATACAACATGTTTTTAGTGGACATCATTTTGGGCAGAAGATAATCAAAACCGATGTTTGTTGTGTCAAATAAGTCTGCATGACTTAAATGGTAATAAAATATTTTGAATCTTAAATCCTGAATCACACACACACACACACACACACACACACACACACACACACACACACACACACACACACACACAACACACACACACACACACACACACACACACACACACACACACACACACACACACACACACACACTTTTTTGGGTTTTACTATTGAATTGCTGTGAACAGTTCCTGAAGAGAACAACTGAGTTTATTTTTATTATATAAAAAACAAAAAAAAGGTTGGGAAGGATTGGCCTAGATGACAGTGCTTTTGCCTAAAAGCCACTGGTAGCACATCCGCTTGCAACATCTTTGTATTTTGTATTTTTTGTACCACTTTATGTCACAGCAGATTTCTCTGCCTTAAATTCAGGCTGCTCTGCCCAGGAGAGCGCATGGCCACAAGTGCAGCACCTACCCATTTATTTTTATTTTTCCTGCATGCAACTGTATTTGTTTCCCTATCAGAGTGGCTTTTTTCTACAGAATTTTGCCAGGGTCAACCCCCTTGTTGCCATGCGTCCTTTTATGTGCGCTAAACAGTGATGTGTAACACATGGGACCTCTGTTTATCATCTCTCACCTGAAAGACTAGCGCCCAGACCACCACTCATGGTCTAATGGATGGGGGGAAAAGTTTTTGGTCCAAAAAGTTTTGGGCCCACTGCACACTCCCACAGGGACTTTTTGCTTTCTAGGCAAGGCCTGTTACCACCTAGAAAACCGATCTACGTTCTTCCCCAGTTCTTGAGATTTCGTTGCTCTTCTCTAACTCTTGGGATATCTTTGTTATTCCCAATTTTTTTAAGATCTCTTTGTTCTTCTGCAAATCTTAAGATTTCGTTGTTCTTGTCTCTCTCTCTCTCTCTCTCTCTCTCTCTCTCTCTCTCTCTCTCTCTCTCTCTCTCTCTTTTCGTTTCTTTTCTTCTTCTTTAATAATCCAAATTATTTTATTGTGACTTCTGATTTTCTCTTCTGAATGAGTGCACCTTTCTCACCTTATTATATGTAGTGTACTGTCGCATTTCTCTTACCTTATTATATGCAGTGTACTTATTTCCGTATGTTGTTTGGTACTGCATATAGTTTTATTGTTTAATATCTGTTATTTTGATGTTATCCCTGAAAAGGGCGGGGACTGGATGTAAAAAAGCACATGTGTGCTTATCTATTATCCTCGAATAAAAGAATTTGCCTTGCCTTGCCTTGCCTTGCCTCAGTAGATTATCTCCCAGTGATCAGAGCCTGACAATGGCAGCCTTGTGTTTCTATTTAGAGACACACCTGTGAATTGTTAATGCTCTGTTTCCTTTGGTAGTGGTGGAAAACTCTCCATTGCATACATTTTGCCTTCATGGTGAAACGTAATTTATGCAACCTCTATTCAGAGGTCAAATTCTAAACTGACTGGCTGTGCCGTTTTTGAGGTTTGTGCAAAGATGAGACATAAAATATGTTCACTCTGTTACAAGTGGTAGTATGGGTGGGGTAGGAGACCCAAGTAGGTAGGATTACTGTTTTGTAGATAGCTGTTGTTAGGGGCTACTGGTTTTTCAGCATCAAATATGCCGACCTGGTAGCCTACCTTCGGATGTGGTGAAAGACCCAAGTAGGATTATTTTTTTGTGGATAGAAGTTTTAGGGGCTACTGCTTTCACCATCAAATATGCTGGCCAGGTAGCCTACCTGGGATGCCATACAAGTTGGCTGGTGGTGGATGTGATGGGGTGGTAAGTAGATTATCTCCCATGTGATCAGAGGCAACAATCCCAGCCTGGTGTTTCTATTTAGACACACACCTGTGAATTGTCATGCTCTGTTTCCTTGGGTAGTGGTTGAAAACTCTCTGTTGCATACACTTTGTCATCACTGTGAAATGTAATTTATGCAACCTCTTTTTAGAGGTCACATTTTAAACTGACTAGCTGTGCTGTGTTCCCGAGGTTTGTGCAGAGATGGGATATCACATATGTCCACTATGTTACGTATGTATGTATGTATGTATATATATATATATATATATATATATATATATATATGTGTGTGACTATATATATATATGTGTGTGACTATATATATATATATATATATATATATATATATATATATATATATATATATAAAAAGAATATTGTTCTTTCTAAATAGATGGCTGCTTGTTAGCATTAACTTCTTTACAATTGTATACACTTCTCTCTGTGTGTTGGGGGGGGGGGGGGGTTATTCTTTGGTTTTCAATTCTGCACTGAATAACTTGTTTTTCTGTCTTTCTTCTTCTTCTTCTTCTTCTTTGCAATTCTTCTTCGCAGTTCTTCTTCTTAATTCTTCTTCACAATACTTCTTCTTCTTTGCAATTCTTCCTCTTCTTCGCAATTCTTCTTCTTCTTCGCAATTCTTCTTCTTAGCAATTCATCTTCTTCTTCCTCCTCCTCTTCTTCTTTTTCTTCTTGTTGAGTTGGTGCCATGCTTTCGCAAAACTGTTTTGTTAGGATAGTCTTTGTTAAGATACTCCTTGATAGTCCTTGGTTGTCGTAGGACACTAGCTGAGGCTGACTGCTCCAAATTGTTGCCTGTCTTGGACAGGCGGTCTGCCTCTTGGTTGCCCTTTATGCCATGGCAGCTGTCAACTGATGGTGCAGCGTCTGAAGCTGGAGGCTCCAGTAAGGCTTGTAGTTTTTCCTTACAGTCTGGAGCCTCCAGTAAGGCTTGTAGTTTTTTCCTTACTGCCTGAAACTGGAGGCTCCAGTAAGGCTTGTAGTTTTTCCTTACAGTCTGGAGGCTCCAGTAATGCTTGTAGTTTTTCCTTACCTTCTGGTGGCTCCAGTAAGACTTGTAGTTTTTCCTTACAGTCTGGAGGCTCCAGTAAGGCTTGTAGTTTTTCCTTACTGTCTGGTGGCTCCAGTAAGGCTTGTAGTTTTTCCTTACTGTCTAAAGCTGGAGGCTCCAGTAAGGCTAGTAGTTTTTCCTTACTGTCTGAAGCTGGAGGCTCCAGTAAGGCTTGTAGTTTTTCCTTACAATCTGGTGGCTCCAGTAAGGCTTGTAGTTTTTCCTTACAGTCTGATGGCTCCAGTAAGGCTTGTAGGTTTTCCTTTCAGTCTGGTGGCTCCAGTAAGGCTTGTAGCTTTTCCTTACAGTCTGATGGCTCCAGTAAGACTTGTAGTTTTTCCTTACAGTCTGGTGGCTCCAGTAAGCCTTGTAGGTTTTCCTTACAGTCTGGAGGCTCCAGTGAGGCTTGTAGTTTTTCTTTAGTCTGGTGGCTCCAGTAAGGCTTGTAGTTATTCCTTAGTCTGGTGGCTCCAGTAAGGTTTGTTGTTTTTCCTTACAGTCTGGAGGCTCCAGTAAGGCTTGTAGTTTTTCCTTACAGTCTGGTGGCTCCAGTAAGGCTTGTAGTTATTCCTTAGTCTGGTGGCTCCAGTAAGGTTTGTAGTTTTTCCTTACAGTCTGGAGGCTCCAGTAAGGCTTGTAGTTTTTCCTTACAGTCTGGTGGCTCCAGTAAGACTTGTAGTTTTTCCTTACAGTCTGGTGGCTCCAGTAAGGCTGATAGTTTTTCTTTACAGTCTGGTGGCTCCAGTAAGGCTTGTAGTTTCTTGGGGGCGGGATATAGTCTAGTGGTTTATAGGTTTTTATTCTTGTTATTGTCGTATTGCTGTTGATGTAAGTGGTGGGGGTGCTTTTTGTGTTTAATAAAATAATAATAATAATAAGAAGAAGAAGAAGAAGAAGAAGAAGAAGAAGAAGAAGAAGGAAGAAGAAGAAAATTAAAATAATGATAATATCAATATTAATAATAACACATGGAATTGACATAGAACTATATCTTGCAATAACAAATCAAAGCCCTTTATTTGTTTATTTTTTTAATATCATGTTTTTTGTGTGTTTGTCTGGGTATTTTGTTTTTTGTTCTGTTTTGTGCTATTGGGGAGGGCTTTTTATTGTTGATCTTGTGGTTTTCTTCTTTCGTTTTTGGTCGAATGTTTGATGTAAAAAGTAAACAGATGATGATGATTGTGATGGTGATGATGAGGATGAGGATGAGGATGATAGCGATGATAATGGTGATCATGATGAGGGGATGATAAAAATTATCTTTTTCGTGTTTTTAGATAGATTTCATAATACAAAAAGCAAGAACAAGGGTTAGTCAATGTACCACTCATGGACAAGAAGGTTTGAATTCGCTTTTAACAGACACAGACACAGACAGACAGACAGACAGACATACACACACACTCACACACACACACACACACGCACGCACACACACACACACACACACACACGCACACACACACGCGTGCGGACAAGCTTATTTATTTTCTCTTCAGTATGTGTTTGTGTTTGAGAGTGAGTTTGCACAAAAGAGTACAGATAAGTAAGAGCCTACTAGTGAACATGGTATGCGCACACAGGCAGGTACACGCATGTGTGCATACTCGTGTGCGTGTGTACATCTGTGTGTGCATGCCTACATGGACACAAGTGTTCGCGCATGTCTGTTTGCTTATGTGTATGTATCTAAGTGTGTTTGTATGCACGCGCCTGCACGTGTGTTTCACGCAGAACATCTTCCGCACACGTTAAATCCTGTTCCGCTTTTCGTAAGAGTAGGCCATTGTGTGCCAGTGGGTACACATGACAAGAATTATAAAACTTCATACACACGGGGACTGGGTTTAAAAAAAAGCACACGAGTGCTAATTCCATTATGCTCGGTATAAACGAATAAAGAAAGGTGAACAAAGGTGAAAAGTCTATCTGGGACTCTCTTCAGATAACAGACACTATAATGACGAGTAGTGTTCTGCCAGAGGTACACCAGAACTGGTGGAGCGTGGTTGCTGTCCTCTCTCTCTTGAAGGATGGAAGATTGACATAGGTTTTAGGGCTGCTTTCTGATTGAGCAATTTAGCTGGATAAACTATTTTTGGCTGCTTGTTAATCAAGCACGTTAGCTGGATAAATTACTTTTGGCTGTTTATTTATTATTATTTATTTATACCACTTTATGTAACAGCAGATTTCTCTGCGTGAAATTCGGGCTGCTCTTCACGGAGAGAGCGCGTCGCCACAAGTGCAGCGCCACCCATTTTTTTCCCTGTCTGCAACTGTGTTTGTTGTCCTAACAGTGTGACTTTTTCTACAGAATTCTGCCAGGGAAGACCCGCTTGTTGCCGTGGGTTCTTTTACGTGCGCTAAATAATGATGTGTAACACATGGGACCTCGGATTTAATCGTGTCATCCGAAAGACTAGCACCTAGATCACCACTTATGGTCTAATGGATGGTGGGAACAGTTTTGGGCCCAAATGGGATTCGAACCACCGCGAACTCCGACCCGGACTTTTTGCTTTCTAGGCAAGGTGCGTTACCTCCTAGACCACCGATCACTTATCAAGCAGGTTAGCTGGATAAAATATTTTGGCTGCTTGCTCGTTATGCAGGTTAGTTGTTTTGATCCAAACTGATTTTCTGAAGTGATCATGCAAGCTACGATTTTATATTTCCTGTTGTAGGTGAAGCTGACGTCACCGTAGTGACAGGAAACTTTGCTCGATATTTTCGTGTATATATCTTGACAGTACTCTGACGTGACTAGACAGCAGGATATGTTTCAGTTATAACTTTAACAGTTGTCAGGATTCCCAAACCAAAACCCAGCGGGTATAGTCGTATCAAGGGAGGCAGATGGTGAATAGTGAATAATCTTTTATCTTTATTTTTCAAGGGTAACAGAGTAAGTAAGCATTACATACTTTTTTTCATCCGGCCAATAGTTGAGATGTTAGTTCTTCAGAGTTCCTTCCGTTTGATCTAAAGTGTAGACATTATTGATTTATTAAAGCTTTTCTTGAATAAATGAATGTGAGAAAATATGTACATGTTGATGTATAAAGAAAACCTAGTAAAAGAAGAAAAGAAACTTGTAAAATAAAAAGTGAAAGGTAGAAATATTTAGGACGATGGTGATGATGATGACGATGATGATGACAACGATGATGATGATGATGATGATGATGATGATGATGATGATGAGAGAGAGGGGGGGTCAGTGTATACATGATCAGATGGAACTATGATCGAACATCTGAACTCACACGTAGACCTAGGGTCTCTATGCACAGGCCATCATCATAAACATGGACATCAACCCATCATTCCACCAAAATGTATACTACATGCACTTGTAAGCCTTGAAGACAACAAGAGGCCTTACACTTTAACTAAAATGTCTAAATATATGTTGTTGTTGTTGTTGTTGTTGTTGTTGTTGTTGCTGTTGTTAATGCTGTTGTTAATGTTGCTGTCGTTAATGTTGTTAGAAGTTCCCCAGTTTTTGCAGTCTTGGAATCATCCAGAATATATACATTGTATCTACTAGACACCCAGACTGAAAACCAATGTGAGACCATACGTACAACACTTTATTTCTGCCTGTCAATATTTACAAAACTGCATACACACGGGGACTGGATGAAAAAGGTACATGAGTGCGTATTCTATTATCCTCGATATTAAAGTTTTTTTTTAATGCCTTTTTTTTTTCTTCTTGTCACCTCCTTTTTGTCAACTTTCTGTCTATTTCGTCCATTACCATGCCCCTTTTTCCAGACAGTCTCCAAATAAAATAATTATCCCACGTGAGGAGACTTATCCCTGGGACGTGTGTGTGTTATACAGGTCCACTGGTGTGTGGATTCGCCCTGGTGCCGGCAAACCAGCCCCCAGGTATGAAGGATGGTTTCGAGGGCAGATTTATCTATTTATTATTTATTACCATTTTATGTCACAGCAGATTTCTCTGCCTGAAATTCGGGCTGCTCTCCCCGGGAAAGGGCGTGCCACAAGTGCAGCTCCTACCCATTTTTTTTTCTTTTTCCTATCTGCAACTGTAGTTGTTTCCCTATCAGAGTGGCTTTTTTTTCTTATTTTCAGAATTTTGACAGGGACAACGCTCTTGTTGCCGTGGATTCTTTTACGTGCGCTAAATAATGATATGTAACACACAGGACCTCGGTTTATCGTCTCATCCAAAAGACTCACGCCCAGACTTCCACTCATGGTCTATAGGATGGTGGGAAAAGTTTTGGGCCCAAACGGGATTTGAACCACCGGTGCACCGCACACTCCGACCCGGACTTTTCGCTCCACGGATCCAGATTGGAGTCTGCATCTCAGAGAAAGCAACCAGGCCAGGAGAACGACCACTCTGATAATTATAAAAACATGCCAAAATTGGATGGGCTGGGCCTGACTTGTCAAGTGCTTAACGGCAGGGCACCGCATGTTTGCTCACATAACAGACACCAATGTGTTACTGTCTGAGGGTTTGATGACAAAGGAGCAGATAGCCGCATAAGTAAATAAAGTAATTGATTGCCATCTTATGCATCATCTATGTCAAAAGTGTGGTGTGTGACCAAACAAACTAATCAGATGAGGAATTCATAGTTATATGAAGATTAAAATTCCCCTTGTATGTAGACAACATAGAGCTTTTTCTAGCTAGTGAACAAGATCCAAAGAACTAGTAAAACCAATACTGCAAGGTACTGTTCACGGAGGAAGAAAACGAGGCAGACCAAAGAAGAGATTGGAGGACAATATCAGCGAATGGACAGGCCTGGAACTCAACAAAACCCTGAGAAAGGCAGAACAGACAGAGGAATGGAGGGAACTGGTTGTCAAGTCTTCAGGGGTGTCCCCACAGTCGCCAGACTAAGGGATAGATAAATAAATAGATAAGACTTTATTTTGAACAAACTGTACAATCTCTTGATCTGTCTAGAATATTCTGAGCTATTTTGTAAATAATGGACAGAGATAGTTTCCTAGCCCTCAGATGATCTGGAAGCTGACAAAAATCGACATGGCTGTAATGTCGTTCACATGATCTTGGGAGTGCTTTGAAATCAACAGTAAAGTGATATTTACTGGAATCAACAGTAAAGTGATATTTACTGGGATCAACAGTAAAGTAATATTTACTGGAATCAACAGTAAAGTGATACTGGAATCAACAGTAAAGTGATATTTACTGGAATCAACAGTAAAGTGATATTTACTGGAATCAACAGTAAAGTAATATTAACTGGAATCAGAAGACAAAGTAAATCGTGGTTAAAATGATGGACAACTTTTATAGAAAGAGTAGAGTTTTAAAGCTTTTTTTTTTTAAGTATACCTTTGGATGATATTGCCAAAGCCTTCAAGCAAATCAACTGATTTAATATGCAATATCTGTTCATTGGTAAAAACAAATTGCTGTAAAAAGTATTTGAAATGGCGGACTAGGTATCCCTGAGATAAGGATATTATATGACAGCTCTAAAAATCATTTCGATAAGAAAGCTATCAACAATCATTCACAGATAGAAAATTATCAGTAAGCAAAGGGTACACATTTAAAAAAAAAAAATCAATAAGCTAGAATGCAAACTTGAATCTGATCAAACACACAGGCACTGGTCCTGTTTTGGAAAGATGCGTTTTCTGCTTACAAAATGTTTTTGAGAAACCTGTCATGAATCTGATGGGATTTTTTTTCATAACCCATCTTTTCATCAGAGCATTTTAGTTTGGAAGAGAGCAATATTTCACAAATAGTAAACAGGCATTAGCATATTCTATTATGGCTCACTTTAGAAATGAGAATACTAAAAACCTAACGTTTCAAAAGTATAAAAATGATATAAAAGATGAAAAAATTAAATCTGCCACTATTTCATTTATTGTCTAGTAGCACAAAAATATTGACAGGATTTACAACAGGCAACAACTGATTCAAACATGAAACTGCGTCCATTTCTATAAACGTAGGTCCTGCAATTTGGAGACGCCATGACTATATCAAAGCAAATAAAAAGTCCGACAACACTGTACTATCAGCAAACTTTTTTCCATTTATATGATAAAAGCAGACACTTGGTCTTATTTCAATTATCTTAAGAAATACTTCAAAAATGTATTATGGAGCCAAACTTTATATGTTCACATCTATTGATTTTTGTAACTATCTCAAGGGCTGACTACTTTACAATTTTTATGTGATTTTTGTTTGTAAATGAAACGTTACCTTGTAAAACACATTTTCAGATACTAGGTACTTGCATGCAGTGATAAGAAACTTTGAATGGTAGGATATGAGGTATAACATTTGCAGTATATGATGATATTCTTAGCTGATTGTATAGTTTTCTTTATGGATACACTAGTGTTTACCAAACACTGTTGTTGATTTTTGTTTATAGCCTTTTCATATTTGATGATAAAAGACTAATAAACAAATCAAAACAAAAAACAGAAAGGGGGGGGGGGATAGAAGGAGAAGACCAAAGGTGTTGCAATACAGCATCATTGATAGACACAATAGTAACTCTACCTGAATGACTCACTTCCTGTCTGTGTAATCACAAGTTCCTGTATCTAAGCCCAATACCAGATTCTGTATACATATTGTCCGGAGGTTTGGCACTGAAAAAGAATATGGTCACCAGACAACTGCTGCACTGGGACGAAGTGCATGATACTATTTGCAGATATCTGGTTTCCTTTTTCCTTTTCTTTGTTGTTGAACTCTTAGACAGCAATTATCCTTGTCTGTCAGATGAGCGAAAATGCGTTGCACTGCTGTTAAATGCCTGAATGTCAAATTCAGCTCATCTGACTTCAGCATGGAATAGACTGCTTTTTTTTAAGTCTCTCTGGAAAAAAAGGTAGGAGAACGGACCAGAGTGGCAGAAAATATACAAAAAGCAGGTGACAAAAAGAAAAAGAACAATGATGAATCAAAGAAAGGAGTGAAAATAGGGCATTGCTTTGCACAGAGTGTTTTTCAGGTGGGGATGTTACTTATCCTGACAGGTTTCTTGCATCCCAACGAATGAATCTTGTTTTCCAAAACCTTGAATTACAAACCGGCTTCGTTATATGTCTTGGACAGGATAATACCTCATTTCAATGTGTAAAGGGTTATTTGGCTATTGTTTTATTTTATTTTCGTTTAAATGTGTGTGTGTGTGTGTGTGTGTAAGTGTGTGTGTGTGTGTGTTGTGTGTGTTGTGTGTGTGTGTGTGTGTGTGGTGTGTGTGCGTGCAGCGTGCGTGCGTGCGTGCGTGCGTGCGTGCGTGCGTGCGAGTGTGTGTGTGTGTGCGCCATTAGTGATTTTTGCACTCTGAAATGATGAATCAAATCATCTCAATGGTCCACTTGTTTCATGAGTCCCAAAAATTGACTGACTGCATATTAAAAGTGTCCTGGCTTTTGTGTTTACATTTTAGGGAGCATCATTACAGTACACTATATTGGTCATGGGACTGACTGAGCCAGTGACCAATGTAGTCAATAGATTTTTCTTGCAGTTCATTAGAGAAGGGGAACAGTTAAAACCTTAGAAAGTACAAAGCATAAATTCCACCAAATAATAGAGCTTTTCTCATACAACCTCAGACAAAACATTTTCAACACCACATGTATGAATTTTGCAGGTTCAAAACGTGTTGATTTTTGCTGTTTGATTTATAAGTGGTCGAATTTTATAGCATTGGAAAGAAATAGAAAACACTTAATAAAATATAGATATCTTGCCTTTTAGCAACAGGATATCGTAGTTTGAAAGTAGTGAAATTTATCTCCAATTTTGCTGTGGCACGGAGATCAAATGTAAGATAATCTGGTACAGCATTTGATCTTTCATAATGAATGAAAGAGTAATGATTATCCAATCTGGATTAAAGAGATTAAGAAGAGAATAATCATGCTAACAAATATTTGAATGGCAAAAATGACCTTTTCTCTTTTCCTCTTTTTCTCAGCTAGCACTTCAAGTTTTTTCTTTGGTGAGATATTTCCCTATACCATTGTTTTTACTCACCACTAAGGTACTACATCCCAACTTCGGGGAGAAAAACTACCTTTTAATAGATGATATTTATAGTATAGGCTTCCTTTTAGCCATACTATATAGCCTTCATAACGCTGGTCTAATCCAATCCAATCCAATTTGTTTATAGCCCTGTTGACATCAGTGGCCATTTTGGGGCTGTTGCTTTGTAACTTTTCTAAATATCAGATTATATATTCGTTTGAAGTCTTTGCTTCATAATACTCTTGAATTGGTTTCATAAATATTATGATTTCTCCATTCAAAAGGTAGACCTGAATTATCTAAAAGAAACTAAGTTGTTGAGACCCAGTTTAACTGAAACTGCTTACTATCTAGTGTAAATGATGACACAGATATCTACACAGGATTTCAAAATAAATGTGACAAGAGACTGCACCAGATAAACAGCATTCTCACCTGAACTTCTGTTTTAGTGGGGAAAAACATCCCATTTTAAAACAAGACACCAGAATTCACACAAAAGGACTGCTTCTTCATAACAAGCTGCCCATTACATGTGAACACAAGGCAATTCTTTTTTTGCATGGACCAGCTCTTCATTGCTTTCTGCTTGGGAATGAATACATATAAGGTAAAAAAAAAAAAAAAAAAGCACAAATCTTCCCTCAACAGACTGCATTGCGTGAAGAGAGAAGAAAAAAAAGCATTTGAGATGCGTCTGCTGTTAAGTCAAAACCTGTCACTGTATCCCCATGTTTATCAAAACCCTCTGCTTATGATAGTGTTTATAGTTTATTCATTGGACACAGACGTATTTCAAAAGAATGTTGATAGTTCTTCAATTTAGTATCTGTCTCTGAAAGGGATTTTAGAAGACTAGGAAAAGTAGCCAGTTGGTGAGTGGGAGGAAATAGAAGGGAAATAGATACCAAGATTTAGGTGAGGGGAGGGAAATCACAAAATGTTTGATTCAATAAAGAGGGGGAAATGATTGATTGTCATTCTTCTTTTAGGAAAAAAAAACTTAATCAAACGGAAATGTGTGAACTTAGAAAAAGGAAACAAATAAGTAAAACGTTTTTAAACAATAAAAGACTGGACTATATACAAGAGACCCTAAAATTTCAAAAAAAGAACTTTATTCAATACTACGTAACTGAAAGGGCGAGTAGAATATTGCTTTTTCAGAAGGTTTTCATCAAAAGAACATTTTTTTGCAAAGAAACAGAAAATGAAACAATGAAAACTTTCCACCACATATAAACCTAACATTGATTTTTTTTTATCTGAACTGCTTTTTAAAATTTGATTCTTAACTGATAAAAGTAGTAATCAATCATACTTAATATAGAGAAGAATGTAAAATCTTTTTTCTTAAAAAGTGAATGGGAGAAATCATTTTTGGGAGTAAAGCTTTTAGATTTGACCTTTTAAGAAATGTACTCCAAACTTCTAATACCATGGGAACATAATCTTCTTTAACAGATAGAAAATATGCTTGTTTTATGGTGCTTTTTTAAATTACACCTTTTTGACATTTAACAATAGATATTCCAAAAAGTCTTAACATATGAAGGAACGTTACATAAAATGATATCTGTGACTTTTATTATTTGACATTCTACCATGTTACATATTCAGTATCAAAGAAGTCCAATGCATATAAACAGAATTTGACTCCACAAAGAATACTAACTCCTGTGATCTGACAAGAAGATTTGACAAGCAGTATCATGCAAATACGATGGCAGCAAGTTCAGTTGAAATGTTTTTATTTTGAATTGTGCTGTGATCAGAACTGCAATTAGGCTGAAAAAAGCAGACAGGTATGCATGTGAAATGTCTTTGTAGCTTTTATTCAGGGTTTCATAATGGCGGGTAAAACATGACACATATTGTTAAGAAACAGGAAAATATTTTGATTATATTTTACTGTATGTTTGGTTAAGATACTGTTAAACTGTTAATTATATATTAAACCTCTTTACAAGAATTGCATACTAAAAGTGTTTTTTTTAAAATGATACAGCTGTTTATAGTCTGCTACAGTAGTTTATTTCTAAAACCTGATTGTTTTTATTCTCTCCTTGGCAAGAGATTTTGTGTATTCAACTGTTTTTACCCAACACAAAGGAAGCTGTCTTCCAACTTTGGAAATATCAACTAAAAATCATTTTTGATTCTAATTTCGTGACAAATTTTAATAACTAACCTCTATCATGTAACCAGATACAGCAGTGTAGGGGTGACATATTCGTATCAGATGCTTCAATATTGTCTTTATTACAAGCAATGTTGCTAAAAGTAAAATAAAAAAGCAAACCTGATCAATCTCAAAACATTCCCACAATATCTCAAGAGAGATCTAGATGTGATGACAAAATGCTTGAGGTATATTGTTTTACCAATAATATTAATGGCAAGAATGATAACAAAAACTTCGCAAAAAAGCCTTTCTGTTACTTTTTGCTCACAATATTGCATTTTCTGCTTTATAAACTATGTGATTTCAATACTAATGAATGCTGTACAATTTTTTGACCAATCAAATACACAAGAAATTATTCATTCTCCAACCTGGATTGCCCAGAAGGCCTCTGAGGCCTGAATGTTTACAATATCTCTAATACCCAAATGTTTTATACTGCTTCTGAAAATTCTTCACAATGAAAATTGTTTTAATTGAATGTTGTTAGCCCCTCTTGTTGCAGACTTGTTGTATACTTATATACAACTGGCTAAGACACATAACTAAAAACAAAAAACTTGAAGTATGATTAAAATTGCTGATTCCAAAAACTACTTTGGTACTATTGAACATATACTCCTTCAGAGAAAGTTTGAATTTCACAATTAGATTTTAAAAAAGCATTTGGTACTATAAACCAGTAGTTTCTCAGAAATCTTGAATCGTACAATATTTCAGCAAATAATACCATCAGGCTGTTTGATTCCAATCTTACAAATAGTTAAAAGGTGATAAGCCTGACTTTGCTTACCACTGCAAGTAAGTATAGGTAAAGCTCATTTATCTAAACATGTTTCTACAATAGGCTATGCATCCCTGTCAACAGTCACTTGTGTAGGGCAAGTGACATTCACATCTGTAAATCAACTACAGGGCATAAGGAAGAGTACACTTCTAGCATGCTTAGACTGTTTCCCAGAGATGGCTCCATAACCACATAAGATTAATGAATAATTTATCCACTTTATAGACCTGACAGACTTTTGGAACAAGTACAAATTAATACAAAAAATCTTGTTCCAAATCAGATACATTGGGTCTGCAAAGTATACTTTTGCTTAATAGGGCAGGTTTAAAAGGGGAGGCTGTGTCATTTAGCAGAAATGTTTAGTTCAAAATAAATCATGTCAACATGCGTTCTTTTGGAATTATATCATAGGCTCATTATCAGCTATGTAAAAGGAATTTATTCTGGTTAATGTGTATAGTCCAAAAAGATATAACTGTAATTTATTTGATAATTGTTGAAGATTGGAAATGAGGAATGAACTCAGTGTATAATTATGATAATTAAGCATGACTGCTGTTATTGCACATGAAGCATGCCTAGTTCTTTTCAAGAAGGTAGGATTCAATATTTATTTTTGAATTTTGTGTACTCCAGGGTTTTGACATTAGACAAGGCTGTTGACATGAGATCGTATAA
>CM060330.1:15580829-15593329 GCA_030674155.1 Stramonita haemastoma
CTTAAATTGACCTAGACAGACTGTATTTAATTGATGCTACATACCCTCTGAAAATCAAATTACTATGAAGAGACGATATCTACCAATGGCATTCTAATGAAGAGGCTTGGATTAATACGAAGTGTGCATTTGCCTGTGATCATTTTGTGGCCCATCTAATGCTAAACATGTGTTTTAATTTGAATTCTCGACCTGTAGATGAATCATGATGTTCTAGACAAGCAATCGCTCAAGAGCAGTACATGGCTGAGCTTTAAACGATTGTCAAAGAACTGTGTCAATGCTTTGCCTACTTGCATTAAACATGTGCAATGAATATCACTGATTCTGAATGTTCAGCATGTTGACATCATGGTGATTTACGTTTGTCACAAATGGATTAGTGTCATAGATTATTTTGTCACACACGACTCTGTTGTCATCCTGCTGTAGTTTAAGTTAGCCCTTGATAGAAACTAAGCACGCTGCTGTTGAGTTGTCCTTTGTGTGTGCGAAGACAAATCCTGGCGTAGCTAGCCAGAGAGAGTGAGATTACTTCTATTACAAAGTTTAAATGGGATGATGACAAAAAAGATGCTTTTCGAGAGAGTATGCACACTGGAAGGGTTAATGATATACTGAATGAAGCCATTGTACTTGTTGGTGATGACATTAATCATGCTTTGCAAATATTAATGAATGTTTAATTATTGCAGGAGAGGACATGAAAAAAACTATTGTTTTTGGCTGTGAAAAACGTAAGGTTTGGTTTGATTTAGAATGTAAACAGAGCAGAACAGTTTTAAAAAGGCACTTGCTAAAGTTAATAGAGCTAATGATAACTGTTCTCGATTGCAGTATTTCCAAAAGAGGAGAGAATATAAGAGATTACTACAGTCAAAGAAAAGGACACACAGAGAGAATGTGATCGATTCATTAAAACGTCATTTAAATGACAGCAAGCAATTTTGGGACACAGTTCGCTCTGTCAGGCCCAGGCAAAGTAACTACAACACCATATCTTTGGACACATGGTTCCACCACTTTCAAAATGTTTTAAATGAAGTACCTCCTACATGTTGTACCAGCGATGCTAACTTTGAAACCTACTATGACAATGTAAATATCCAGTTTGAAAGTGGTGAGCTAGAACAGCCAATATCAGAATCTGAAATTGTCTGGGCTGTCAAAGCCTTGAAAACTCAAAAAGCCGCAGGTCCTGATGGACTAATTGGCGAGTTTTACAAAAATAGCATTGACATAATTTTGCCTTTCCTATTAAAGTTTTTCAACTATATTTTTGACGAGGGTTTTGTTTCCTGATGACTGGTCTATGGCCATCTTACAGCCTCTACATAAAAAGGGTGACCTGAATCAGCCAGACAACTATCGTGGCATTTCTTTGCTAAACATATGTAGTAAACTGTATAGCTTTATTTTGAATAAAAGGCTTTCTAAGTGGATTAAGACGAACGAGGTTTTAGGCGAGGAACAAGCAAGGTTTAGGGAAAAGTATTGTACCACAGACCATGTCTTTACGCTCATGGCTTGTGTTGAGAAGCAGTTATTAAGGCATAGGAACTTTATGCTGCTTTTATAGACTTTCGGAAAGCCTTCGACACTGTCAGAAGGGAGAAACTGTGGAAAATTTTGTATGCAAATGGATTAAGAGTTAAATTTTTGAATGCACTAAAAAGCATGTATGATGTTGTGAAAGTCCGTATTCGAGCTGGTGCTAAACTGACAGATGCTTTTTTATGCCCTCGTGGTCTGAAGCAGGGGAAGTATGTTCTCCAGTTTTGTTTTCTTTATTAATCAATGAACTGACCAAAGACATTAACGAAAATGGTAGGCATGGTATTCAGTTGTCGCCTGATTTGACCCAGGTACTTATTTTGCTATTTGCAGACGACGCTGTTCTTTTGTCAGATAGCGTTATTGGACTCCAGACACAGATTAACATATTATACGACACTGCTAAACGTTTAGATTTGGTTGTTAACCTCGAGAAATCGAATGTTGTTGTCTTAAGAAATGGTGGTTTCTTGGCTGAGAACGAAAAATGGAGGTACGGGGATGGTATTTAGAGGCAGTAAATATGTATAAATATCTAGGCATTATTCTCACTACACGACTTTCATTCCAGTCCACATTAAAGGACTTGTCTGATCGTGCTCGAAAAGGGTGACAGCTATAATACGGTTACTTTGGTCAATTGGAGAACATTCACCAGAAATATTTTTCAAATTGTTCGATAGTCAGATTCAGCCAATATCAACTTATGGTGCAGAAATATGGGGCATAGTAAATAACCATGAAGTCATTGAAAGGGTGCATCTATCAGCCATGAAACGCTACATGTGTGTCAGTCAAAGAACTCCAAGACATCAAGTGTATGGAGAGTTAGGACGATTCCCTCTTAAGGTCAATATTTTTGCTAAGTGTGTAAAGTTTTGGTTGCGCATTGTAATATGGACGACTCGAGATACCCTAAAAAGGCGTACTCAGTGCTTTTGAATCTACAAAGTCAAAATTATACAACATGGGCATGCAAAGTTCGGAATATTTTGTATATGTTTGGTTATGGAATTGTATGGGAAGTACAGTCCGTAGGAGATGTTAAGATGTTCCTTGCACAGTTTAAACAGCGGTTAATTGACTCGTGCACACAAGACTGCATTCTGCCCTTGAATCGCATGTATTTTACGCAGTGTACTCTACTTACGCTGGTTCCTTGACCTTACGTCCATACTTTCGTGTTGTGAAATGTCTTAACGTGCGTAAAATATTTACAAGATTTAGGATTGGCACGCTACCTTTGCGCTCACATTTTCTGAGTTATGGTGTGTACACTGTGAATGTGAACAATCCTTACTGCCCTTTTTGTGCAGAAACTCCTGAAACATAACTTCACTTTTTGTTGGTGTGTCCGAAGTATTCTGATTTACGTTTACAACTTATTCCCCCCAAATACTACAGAAGACCCTCAGTGTTCAAATTTGTGCTACTGCTCTCGTGTGGAAACAAAGACATTATTTAAAAACTCTGCAATTTCATCTACAAAGCATTTCAAATCAGGAAAGATTCACTTGAGAGTGGAACCATGTAACTATATGTACACTGTTGTGTGAATGTGAACTCCATTTGTATGGGTTTATGGCCTTACAAATAAATTATTTGACTTGATTTGACTTGACTTGACTTGACTACTTCACACACACACACACACACACACACACACACACACACACACACACACACACACACACACACACAATCTGTTGGACTTGACACAATTTTTAACAACTGATAACTATGCTATATTAGCACTCCAGTTATTGAATGTGGAACAAAATGAAAATGCCTAAATTGACAAATTATTATTACCCACCATTATGTGATTGTGATAATAACTCTCGAGTAAAATCTGCCATATATGTTAGGCAGGGTCTAGACTATGAAAAGCTAGTTATATCTCCTATTGTGCAAAGTACAGTAGATATGTATCACACTGGGGTAACAGTCAAACTTAACAAGGATGAAATACTAAATGTAGTGTCTGTTTATTTACCCCAAGGTCCGAAAAATGACAATACTGACTGGTTAAAAAATACAGACTTCACTAAACATAAATGGATTATTCTTGGAGATTTCAATGCTCATGATCCTTTTTGGGACTCTGCATGCTCTACCATCACTAGCAATCGTTTAATAGAAAATATTGTAGATTCGAAGCTTTACTTATTGAATGATGGTAGAGTAACCAGAATTCCTGATGTTTCTACCAATAAACCCAGTGCCATTGACTTAGCCTTAGTATCTCCTGGATTAGCTATTAAGTGCACATGGAATGTTGAAGAGGATTGCCTCGGAAGTGATCATTTTCCAATCACAATGTCATTTGAGGACCTTTCAGCATCAGATCGACCACATATTGAGGATAAAATCCCTCAATTTATATATAAATTAGCTAACTGGAGTTCTTTTCATTCGTTTCTTCAAGGTATTGATATTGAAACGATTGCTGAGGATGATGTTGATAAATTTTATTCAAATTTTGTGGCAATGCTCATTCTAGCAGCTGAGTTTTCTATTCCCAAACGCAAAATCAGGAAGAATGGAAAATGATCAGGAAATAAATTGTGGACTAAAGAATGTGAGGATGCCATAAACTATAAAAAGGAACAGTATAAAATATGGTTAAAAAACCAATCAGAGGATAACTTTATTCGTATGAAATATGCTAAATGTCATAGTAAGAAAACAATTGCTCAGGCGAAAAACAATTATTGGACAGAATTCTGTATTAATGAAGTTTCAGAATCCAAGGACATGCATAAAGTTTGGAAGAAAGTTACTGAAATGAAAAACGGATTTCAACTCCCATCGTTTCCAATCAAATTTGAAAAAAAACAGATTTCCAAGCATATTTGAAAAAGCAGAAGCCTTTGTTACAATGTTTGCAGATAATAGTTCATCCTTAAAGCTTCAATCAGACATCAAAAGTTATGACTTTTCAGAAAAGCTAGACAAATTAGAAAATATATCATCATGTAATGCGGATTATTTGAATGCTTCTCTTCAATATGATGAATTTATTGAAACCTTAGATTCATTTACTTTTAACAAGACAGCAGTTGGTCCTGATGGTGTATCTTATCAAATGCTGGCCCATATGCCTTTAAAATGGAAAAGACTACTTTATTCATTTTTCCAAAAGTGTTGGATAAATGGTGTTCATTTTTCCAAAAGTGTTAGATAAATGGTGCTCTTCCTAATATCTAGAGGCAGTCTATAGTAGTTCCAATCCTTAAGAAAAGTAAGTTGAGGTCATCAATAAATAGTTATAGACCAATTGCTCTTACTTCACATGTGGGTAAAGTAATGGAAAAGATTATACATAAGCGTCTGTTTCATTATTGTGAAAAGAATAATGTTATCCCAACTAATCAGGCTGGCTTCCAAAAGGGAAGATGTACTTCTGATCACTTAGTTAAATTAACTCACCAGATTAAAAAACAATTTGCCAGAGGGAAAAGTGTGTTAGCCACATTCTTTGATGTGAAGAAAGCATACGATAGAGTCTGTCATGAAAAATGGTTGCATAAATTGAAGAATATTGGTATCAATGGAATATTATATAAATATCTTTACAATTTTTTATCTAATAGATCAATCTGCACTAAATTGGGCTCAGCTTACTCATCCTATAAATCTATCAATTTAGGTATACCGCAGGGATCAGGGCTTGCTCCCATGTTGTTTTCTATTCTTGTACATGATCTCCCTAGTTGTTTGTCAACTAATACTCAAGTCGTTCAGTATGCTGATGATATTGCAATATGGATAAATACTTCAGTTAGGAAAAACACCAAAAAGAGAGTTACCAATTATATTGAACATTTATATCAAGATGAATTAAACAAATTCTGTATCTTTATGAAGGAGAATAAGTTAGAACTATCTGCAGAAAAAACATGTCTTGTGCTCTTTAATAATGGTGAAAATCCATCAAAATTACCAACCCTAAAATTAGAAGGAACAGTGCTTAAGTATAAACCATATGTAAAATTCTTAGGTGTAATTTTAACTAGAAAGTTGAGCTGGAAGATGCACATCGACCACTTAATAACCGAGGCTAGAAAAAGACTGAACTTTTTGAAAGTAATAAGTTTTCAGGCATGGAGTCAAGATACTAAAACACTGATACATTTGGCTCAATCTTTAGTACGCTCAAAATTAATCTATGGACAAGAAGTTTATTTTTCTGCTGCAGATTATCTGCTTAAAAAATTACAAAGTTTAGACAGTAAAGCCATAAAGATAGCACTTGGTGTTCCAACACATGCTAACACAGCTAATACTTATAAAGAAGCACATTTATTATCTCTTTCTGATCAACGAAGATTGGCGGTATCAAAGTACGTGATTCGGAGTCTATCTATTCCAAATTCAGTAAAAGATGAAATACTTATGGATCAAGACACTGATTATCCAAAATGAGCATGTGATATTTCATTTCTGCTGCCAATTAAAAATTATACTGATTCATTAATGAAAGAAATTGGCATTGACATAGCAACGATTCCAAATTTACCAATGGTTCCCCAAATGCCTCCGTGGGAACATATTTCAGCTAGCTTTGACATTGATTACACGGATGTAAAAAAAAAATGAAGATCAAAATCTTCTCACTGTCGATGTAAAAAGCCACATTGAATGTAATTATTCCAGTTATTTAAAAGTGTACACTGATGGATCTGTATTGGAATCAGGCAGAAGTGGGGCAGCATTTGTGATTCCTGCTTTAAAAGTGCAAAAGTCGTTTCATTCAGGAGAACATTTTTCCATTTTTACGTCTTAATTATTTGCAATTTTTATGGCCTTGAAGTTTTTGTCTGATATGGCTCTTGATATTTGCCACATACTTTTTTGTGTTGATTCAAAAGCAGTATTGCAGGCACTAAATAACTGGCAAGGGAAAATAAGGACGGATATTATATTTGAGATTAAATTTTTGATACATTGTATTGCAAGTAGTGGGATTCAGATAATGTTATGTTGGGTCCCTTCTCACTGTGAAATTTATTGGAATGAGTTGGTTGATTCATTAGCAAAACAAGGTGCCTCTGATCGTAGTATTGAAACGTTCGATTCCAATCTTGTATAGTCCTCGTATGAAATTAGTGCTAGATTGATGAATAGAATGCATTCCAAAATGAAGACATCACATTTTGAACGTATTTCTTGTTCACGTAAACTAGAAATTTTAATGTATAAACTGAGGTTGAATGCTTGGAATACCAAATATTCTAAAATCGTGTCATGTTGCTGTTCTCAACCTCTTTCAATCCACCACTTATTGTTTGTTTGCCCAATTCTTATTGACCTTTTCAAAAAGGAGAGGATTAGATATTAAAAAAAGATATGCCACTGTTCAAGAAGTTTTGTATGACTCTCAGCAGTTCATAACATCAGTTGCTGAGGTTATATATTCTTCCCCAGTAAGATCTCTTCTGTAGTTAGTTCTTAGTTTTATTTATATATATATATATATATATATATATATATATATATATATATATATATATATATATATATATATATATATATTATATTTATGAGAGAGAGAGAGAGAGAGAATGAATGAATGAACATTTTTTGAATGAACATTTTTATTGAGGAAAAGATTAAGCACAATGGTGGCTTGTTTTCATCCAGCCCTCTTTTAGAAAAAAAAAAAAAAAAAAAAAAAAAAAAAAAGAAGTGAATCGATCAACCAATCAATCCAAATGCATAATTCAAGTATAAAGCTATGAAAATCAAAATTTGGTGAATAAATCAACCAATCGTAAGATTTGAGCATAAGGCTATAACATTTGAAAAGAGAGAGAGGAAGGGAGTGAGAGGAATAAGGTGCGGGTGTTATTATCTTTTTCAGCTCCTGAAGAGGGTAAGAAGAAATGGACAAAGAAAAGAGAAAAATAGAGTAGAGGGAAAGAGGGAGAGGAGGAGTGAGAGGAGGGGGAAGAGGAGAGAGAGAGAAAAAAAAAAAAAAAAAAAAAAAAAAAAAAAAAGGATCAGGGAAACAATAAGAACTACAATTATACAGAGAGAGAGAGAGAGAGAGAGAGAGAGAGAGAGAGAGAGAGAGAGAGAGAGAGAGAGAGAGAGAGAGAGAGAGAGAGAGAGAGAGAATGCGGGTGTGTCTATATCACCAAGTAGTGAAGGACATTAAACAAAACAAAACAAAACAAAACACACACACACACACACACACACACACACACACAGCACACGCACACACACACACACACATTAAAATTTTATTGTTTTGTTTTACCATCAACTTGTTATGAATGTATATAATCACAACGTTGCAAGTACCCCATAGTTGGAGATGTGTTATAGGAGCAGGGGCGGAGATGAAGTATTCTCGTCTCTTTTGTCAATAGCAATCGAAGTGAGTGCCTAGTTAATATGTAGGAACGTGCATGTTGTAACTTGTTGTTTTTTTGCTGCCTCGTCTTCTGTGACGTCCCGTCCTGTTGTTCCCATACCGTTCATTTCAATATCCCCGCCACAGCCAAACACAGATTTGTTGTCTCACCCCCGGGGTTGGGAGTCCACAGGGAGCCCATCAATACTAGACCACGGCGGGACCACCAGCCAGAGGGGCCCTGCACTTCTGCTGGGTCACTTTGGTGGTGTTCAGTGGTGCCTATTCTGAGCTAACATACGCAGGACACCACCTACTAAGCCCCCTACGAACGACAGTATCAACTCAGTTGTGAAGCCAGACTGAGTGAGCCACCTACCCGAGGTGGCGACCACCACAGCGTCCCTCCAATGACCACCTTCCCACCAAAGGCTTTGACACAAATTCACCACAGGCACAGAAGCATATCGAGAAACCAATCTGAGGTCACCATGAGACCAAAGCAACGGGCCACCGAATCAGAGGCAATTTTTATTACTGCATGATGATCAATGATGATGAGGATGATGTAATGATGCTGCTGTGGAGGTGCATCCGCTTTGAGACAACTTGACAGGGTTGTTCTTTACGCTTACTGTCATAATATATCCCAACGTCAACCAGGCCTGAGAGATACAGACACCTGCAGTGTTGGTCGGGTAATTTGAGCAACAACTCTCAAATTCGTATCCTAAAGTGGATGAAGCTCGACTGTGTGGTCCCAGTCTCCCCACTGAGCCCACAACACACTCACTGTGGGTAGGAGCCGGCCGGAGACCGAAAAATCCCTATGACTCATGGGATTCGAACCCGGGACCTTCCAGCCCGAAATTCAAGGCGCTAACCACTGCGCCATGGCGGCTGGTTATGTTTTAACTTGTTGTTCCAGCAGGAACACATGAATATGTGAAAGAAATAGTTAATGTAGCGGTTACTTATTGGGATATTATCTCTCCTATCCAGGTTAGGGATTCAAGGTTCACAAAGGGAGAAAAAATTTGTACGCAATATTCTTTTTCCCTCCATGAATGTTGTTGCATTCGGATTTTAACGAAAGACAAAGAACGTAAAAAACATATAGATAAGTTAAGCGACATAACCGGCAGCTGATATCTATCAAGCAGATATCATTAGATATGTGAATGAATGTTTTGAGAAAAGGGAAAAAGAGAAGAAGAATGCAACATGTTTTAAGCAGACATCATTTTGGGCAGAAAGATAATTAAAACTGTTTTGTTGTGTCAAATTAGTATGCATGACTTAAATGGCAATAAAATATTTTAATTCTTGAATCTATGAATCTCTTGAATCACGCACGCACGCACGCACGCACGCACACACACACACACACACACACACACACACACACACACACACATTCCCACACACACACACAAACACACACACACACACACACAACACACACACACACACACACACACACACACACACACACACACACACACACGCACGCACGAACGCACGCACGCACGCACACGCGCGCGCACAAGCTAATTTATTTTCCCTTCAGTATGTGTTTGTGTTTGAGAGTGAGTTTGCAAAAAAAAAGTACAGACAAGTAAGAGCCTACTGGTGAACATGGTATGCGCACACAGGCAGGTACAGGCATGTGTGCATGCTCGTGTGCGTCTGTACATCTGTGTGTGCATGCCTACATGGACACAAGTGTGTACATTGTGTGGCATGCCTACATGGACGCAAGTGTTCGTGCATGTCTGTTTGCTTAAGTCATCATCATCATCATCATCATCATCATCATCATCATCATCATCATCATCTCCTCCTTTACACCCAGTGGTGTGAAGGGCAGCAACAAAGACTTTCCACCCCTGTCTATCCTGGGCCAGCCTGGTCAATGACCCAGATGTGCATGCTTCCATCTCACATCCGTCCCCATGTGTCTTGTCTTCCTCTCTTTCTCTTGCCATCTGGGGTCCAGTGCAGTGCTGTTTTTGCAATAGATTGTGTGTCTCTCCGGAGTATATGCCCAATCCATCTCCATCTTCGTTTGCTAATGATGGTGCCCATGTCAGTTTGGTTGCATTTCCTCAGTAGATCTTCATTGGAAATCTTTTCTGGCCAAAAGATTCGAAGAATTCTCTGGAGGCAGGTGGTGTGGAAGGATCTAAGTTTGGCAAGATCTGTCTCGGTCATTCTCCAAAATTCAGATCCATACAGGAGTGTAGACACAACACAGCTCTGGTACAACTTCAGCTTGGTGTTGGTACCATACTGTGGAGATGTCCAGATATTGTTCATCTCCCTAAACATATTCCTGCCCTTTCCCAGTCTGCTGTGGATGTCTTCCTTGGTGCCGCCCTCAGGTTTGATGCTGCTGCCCAGATATGTGAATTTGTCCGCCTGGCGTAAGTCTGTTCCATTTACTTTTACAGGGGCTGGTGTTTTAACATTTAGTGTCATTGTCTCTGTCTTCTTGGTGCTGATTTGTAGCCCCACTTGCCGTCCAAAGGTTTGAAGTCTGCTGGTCTTGTCCTGTATATGCCGGTGTGTGGGGATAGTAGCGCCAGGTCATCTGCAAAGTCCAAGTCATCAAGAGTTGAGAAGAGGTTCCATCTGATCCCTCTTGGGGTGTCTTCTGTTGTCTGCCTCATGACCCAATCAATGACAAGATTGAAGAGAACTGCTGACATTACACATCCTTGTTGTACACCTGTCTTAACTTCAAAGAGTGTGTCACTATGGCCTACTGAGCATCTGAAGTTGTTACAGAAACTCTTAATCAGGTTTACCAGCTGGGATGGAATGCCATAGTGTCGTAGGATGTTCCAAAGGCTGTCCCTGTGAATACTGTCAAAGGCCTTTTCAAAATCAACGAAATTCACATATAGTTGCCTTTGCCACTCGGTGCACTGTTCAATGATGGTACATAGAGCGAAGATCTGATCAGTACAACTTCTTTTTTTTCTGAACCCTGCTTGTTCTTTTCTCAATGACTTGTCTACAGCATCTGACATTCTTCTGGTGATGACCTTGGCCAGTATCTTGCTTGGCACTGACAGAAGAGTGATTCATCTCCAGTTGTTGCAGTCGTTCAGGGCTCCTTTCTTGGGGATCTTGACAATTACTCCTTTGGTCGAGTCATCAGGTACTTTTTCTCTCTCCCATATGGCTGTGAACAGTGGCTGAAGAATGGTCACTGCCAGCTCAGGATCAGCCTTGAACAGTTCTGCATCAAGGTTGTCCTGGCCTGGCGACTTGCCATTCTTGAGTGTCTTGATCGCAGCCACTATTTCTTCTCTTGACGGAGGGTCAGTGTCAATGTCCAGGTCTTCTGCAGCTTCTGGAATGTCTGTTGTCTCTTCAGGAGATGGTCGATTGAGAACTTCCCTGAAGTGTTCGGTCCATATATCTTCTTGATCTTTTTCAATTGTCAGCAGTTTTCCCTGTTTGTCCTTGACTGGGCCCCCTGTGCTCCCCTTGAACTTGCCACACACTTGCTTTGTGATCTTGAAGACTCTTCCCTGCTCCCCTTTTGCTGCCGCTTCCTCCGCTTCAGCTGCAAGTTGGTCCATGGCATCTCTCTTATCGCGGCGTGCAAGTCTCTTCACTTTCTTGTTAGCCTCTCTATATATCTCTTCTTGTCTCTCTCGCAGTCATGGGGATTTTGTCTGTAGCATTCTTTTCTTGATCTGTCTTCTCTCCTCGATGGCATCTAACGTCTCCTGCTGGATCCAGTCTTTATTTGTCTTCTTCTTTCGGTGGCCTAACGTTGACTTGCTGCTCTCTGTGTATATCATGGCAATATGCTTCCATGTTGAGTCTATGTCCTGTTGATCTGTCAGGTCTTGTAAGGTCTGAAATCTGTTCCTTAGGTCACAGACAACGTCAGCCTTTACGGTGTTGCTTCTCAGTCGCTGGGTGTCAAAGCGTGCCTGAGTGGCTGGCCTGGCTTCTGTCTTCTTCAACTTTGTCTGGATGGTTGCTGTCACGAGGTGATGGTCACTTCCAACGTCCGCACTGCGCATGGTCTTCACGTCCAGAAGGGAGCGTCGCCATACACCGTTGATCATCAAGTGGTCAATCTGGTTCCTGTCTCTTCCATTTGGCGAGTTCTAGGTCAGCTTGTGGATGTCACGGTGCGTGAAGAGGATCCCGCCTATCACCAGGTTGTTCATGGCACAGAACTCTACCAGTCTCTCTCCATTGTCATTCCTGGTCCCCATACCATGCTACCTCATGACTCTTTCATAGTCGGTGTTGTCATTTCCGACCTTAGCGTTCAGATCCCCCATGATGATTAGAAGTCGTGCCGTGGGTTTTTTTCTGTCTCTGTCTGGAGCTGGCTGTAGAAATTGTCTTTGTCTTCTTTGCTACTGTCGTTGGTTGGTGCGTAGCACTGAATGATGGATATGTTGATGCGCCTGCCCTTCAATCTGGCACTCATAAGTCTGTTGTTTATTGGCTTCCATTCTTGCAGGCATCGCTCTACACCTTTCTTGAGGATGATGGCAACTCCCTCATGGTGCATGTTGTCGTCTCTCCCAGAGTAGAGGACGGTTTC
>CM060330.1:15598329-15608329 GCA_030674155.1 Stramonita haemastoma
GCTAGCAACTGGCATAAATTCGGTTAAAAGGGCATGTTATATGACGGGATATGCATAACTTTTTTTTACAGAGGAAAAGATCAAATCTGCCACTATTTCATTCATTCAGCCGCCGCTGTAGTCTAGTGGTTAGGGCGTTGGACTCGTAATCTAAAGGTTGTGGGATCGATCCCAGCTTTCGGCTATGGCGTTGTGCCCTTGGAAAAGGCACTTTACGGCCTTGTGTTGGGGGTTAACCCTGCGATAGACTGGCGTCCTATCCAGGGGAGAGTCTATGACTCTCAGTCGCTTAACGCCACAGAAACCGGGATAAGCACCGGCCTGATGAGCCTTAGGCTCGGGACAGACTTTAACTTTAACTAATTTCATTCATTGTCTAGTAGCACAAAAATGTTGACAGCATTTACAACAGGCAGCAAGAGATTCAAACATGAAAGCTGCGTCCATTTCTTTAAATTTAGGGCCTGTAATTTGTAGAGTGGATAACTATATCAATGCAAATAAAAAATTTCGACAAAACCGTACTATCAGCATTTTTTTTTTTCCATTTAAAGCGAAAGACACTTGGTCTTATTTCAATTATCTTAAAAAATACCATAAAAAAAATTATGATGCCAAACTTTATATGTTCACATCTGTTCATTTTCGTAACTATCTCAAAGACTGGGTGCTTTACAAGTTTTATGTGATTTTTGTTTGTAAATAAAACTTCACCTCGTAAAAGACATTTTCAGATACTAGGCACTTGTATGCAGTGGTAAGATTTGAATGATAGGATATAAGGTCTAACATTTGTAGTATATGAGGATATTATTAGCTGATTGTGTAGTTTTCTTTATGGATACACTAGTGTTTACAAAACACTGCTGTTGTTGATGCTTGTTTATAGTCTTTTCACATTTGATGATAAAAGACTAAAAACAAATCAAAACAAAAAACAGAAAGGGATGGAAGGAGAGGACTAAAGGTGTTGCAATACAGCATCAATGATGGACACAATACTAACTCTACCTGAATGACTCACTTAATAATAATAATAATAATAATAATAATAATAATAATAATAATAATAATAATAATAATAATAATAATAATATATGGGGTTCACATAGCACTGAATCTTGTAGAGTACACAAATCAAAGCACTTTCATTCAAATTAGTCACGCATATGCAACCCTTTACATTAAAATTAACAATTTACTTCCTGTCTGTGCATTCACAAGTTCCTGTATCTAAGCCCAATACCAGATTCTGTATACATATTGTCCGGAGGTTTGGCACTGAAAAAGAATATGGTCACCAGACAACTGCTGCACTGGGACAAAGTTCATGATACTATTTGCAGATATCTGGTTTCCTTTTTCCTTTTCTTTTGTTGTTGAACTCTCAGACAGCAATTATCGTTGTCTGTCATATGAGCGAAAATGCGTTGCACTGCTGTTAAATATGCCTGAAATGTCAAATTCAGCTCATCTGACTAAAGCCTGGAATAGACTTCTTTTTTTATGTCTCTCTGGGAAAAAAAGGTAGGAGAACGGACCAGAGTGGCAGAAAATGTACAAAAAGCAGGTGACAAAAAGAAAAAGAACAAGTCTGAATCAAATAAAGGAGAGAAAATGGGGAATTGCTTTGCACAGAGTGCATTTTCAGGTGGGGATGCTACTTATGCTGACAGGTTTCTGGAATCCCAAGGAAGAAATCTTGTTTTCCAAAACCTTGAACATGAATTACAAACGGGCTTCGTTCTATATCTAAGAGAGGATAATACCTCATTTCAATGTGTAAAGAGTTAATTGGCCATTGTTTTCTTTTCTTTTGGTATAGGTGTGTGTGTGGTGTGTGTGTGTGTGTGTGTGTGTGTGGGTGTGTGTGGTGTGGGTGTGGGTGTGTGTGTGCCTGCGTACTGTTAGTGTTTTTTGCACTCTGAAATGACGAATAAAATCATCTCAATGGTCCATTTGTTTTAGGCGTCCTAAAAATAGACTGACTGCATATTAAAAGTGTCCTGGCTTTTGTGTTTACATTTTAGGGACTGTATCATTGCAGTACACTATGTTGGTCATGGAACTGACTGAGCCAGTGATCAAAGTAGTCAATAGTTTTTTTCTTAAAGTTCATTAGAGAGGGGCAGTTAAAACCTTAGAAAGTACAAAGCATAAATTCCAGCAAATAATAGAGCTTTTCTCATACAACCTCAGACTAATGAAAAAAACAAAACAGAAACTGTAAAAGTCTAACGATGTAGCGATAATAATGGTCACCAGGATTCGATTTGAGTCAACTGATAATAGGCTGACATTACAGGGAGATGCAAATAATTTTCAATACTACATGTATTCATTTTGCAGGTTCAATACGTGTTGATTTTTGTTGTATGTTTTAAAAGTAGTCGAATTTTATAGCATTGGAAAGAAACAGAAAACAATTCATAAAATATAGATATCTTGCCTTTTAACAACGGGATATCATAGTTTGAAAATTCTTGCAGCTCTTTGTAAAACAGGTGGAACTTGTCTTCTAATTTCTAATGAAAATGGCTGTAAAATGGCTCATTCATAGAGACCTATTTCAAAAGAATGTTGATAGTTCTTCTATTTAGTATTTGAATCTGAAAGGGATTTTAGAAGACTAGGAAAAGTGGGCAGTTGGTAAGTGGAAGGAAATAGAAAGGAAATAAATAGCAAGATTTAGGTGAGGGGAGGGAACTCATAAAATGTTTGATTCAATAAAGAAGGGAAAATGATCAAATGTCATTCTTCTTTTAGAAAAAAAAGCTTACTCAAACAGAAATGTGTGAACTTAGAAAAAGGAAACAAATAAGTAAAATGCTTTTTAACAATAAAAAACTGGACTATATATAAGAGACCCTAAAATTAAAAAAAACAAACAACACTTTATTCAATACCATATCGATGAAATGGCTAGTAGAATGTTGCTTTTTTAGACGTTTTTTCGTCAAAAGAACAGCTTGTTTTTTGCACAGAAACAGACAATGAAACAATGAAAACTTTCCACCACATATAAACCTAACATTAATTTTTTATCTGAACTGTTTTTAAAGATTTGATTCTCAATTGATAAAAGGTAGTAATCAGTCATACTTAATATATAGAAGAATGTGAAAGCTTTTCTCTTAAAAAGTGAATGGGAGAAACCATTTTTGGGAATAAAGCTTTTAGATTTTGACCTTTTAAGAAATGTGCTCTAAACTTCTAATTCCATGGGAACATAATCCTCTTTAACAGAAAATATGTTCATTTTACTTCTTTTTTTTAAATTGCATACTTTTTTTTTACATTTAGCAGCATGGTTATTCCATGAAGTCTAACATAAGAAGGTATTTTACATAAAATGATATCTGTGAATTTTATTATTTGACATTCTACCATGTTACATATGACAATAATCAGATTACGTCTGTTTTAGTATCAAACAAGCCCAAGGCATATAAACAGAATTTGAATCCACGAAGAATACTACCTTCTGTGAGCTGACAAAAAGATTCGAAAAGCAGTATCATGCAAATATGATGGCAGCAAGTTCAGTTGAAATGTTTTTTTTTATAATTGTGTTGTGATCAGAACTGCAATTGGGCTGAAAAAAGCAGACAGATATGTATCTGAAATGTCTTTGTAGCCATTATCCAGGGTTTTATGATGGAAAGTAAAACATGACATGTATTGTTAAGAAACAGCAAAATACTTTGATTATATTTTAGCATAGGTTTGGTTTAAAATACTGTTAAACTATTAATTAAACATTCAAACCCCTTTACATAAATTGCATACTAAATTATCTTTAAAAATGATACAGCTGCTTATAGTCTACTACAGTAGTTCATTTCTAAGACCTGATTGTTTTTATTCGTACCTTGGCTAGAACTCTGAGGCTCACCAATGCTGAGATTTTGTGTAGTTTACTGTTTTTACCCAACATTAAGGTGGCTGCAATGTAACTTTGGGAATAGCATCTAAAAACATTTTTGATTCTAATTTCGTGACAAATTTTAATTCCTAACCTATATCATGTAACTAGACATGGCAGTGTAGGGGTGACACATCCATCAAATGCTTCAATATATTTGTCTTTATACAACCAATGTTGCTAAAAGTAAAATAAAAAGAAAACCTGATCAATCTTAAAACATTCCCACAATATCTTAATAGAGATCTAGATATGATGACAAAATACCTGAGGTATATTTTTTTACCAATAATATTTAAGGCAAGAATGATGACAAAATCTTTGCAAAAAAGCCTTTCTGTTACTTTTTGCTCACAATATTGCATTTTTTGCTTTTTAAGCGATTTGATTTCAATACTGATCAAGCTGTACAATCCTTTGACCAATCAAACACACACAAAAATATTCATTCTCCAACCTAGTTTGGGCAGAAAGCCTCTGAGGCCTGAATGTTTATAATATCTCTGATACCCATGTCTTTTATACTACCTCTGAAAATTCTCCACAATAAAAGATGTTTTAGTTGAATGTTGTTAGCCCTCTTGTTGCAAACTTGTTGTACACTTGTATACAACTGGCTAAGACTTATAAATAAAAATAATAACCTGAAATATTATTAAATTTTGCTGATTCCAAAAACTAGTTTGGTACTATTGAACGCATACTTCTTCTGAGAAAGTCAATTTTACAAGTAGATTTTAAAAAAGCATTTGGTACTATAAACCAGTAGTTTCTCGAAATCTTGAATTGTCCAATCTTTCAGCAAATAATATCATAAGACAGTTTGATTTCTATCTTACACATAGGCAAAATATGATAAGCCTGACTTTGCTTACCACTGCAAGTGAGTATAGGTAAAGCTTGTTTATCTAAACATGTTTCTACAATACACTATGCATCCCTATCAACAGTCACTTGTGTAGGGCAGGTGACATTCACGTCTATATATCAACTACAGGGTATAAGGAAGAGCACATTTTTAGCAGGCTTATACTGTTTTCCAGAGATTGTTCAATAAGCATAAGATTAATGAATAATTCATTCACTTTATAAATCTGACAGACTTTTGGAACAAGCACAAATTACTACAAAAAAATCTTGTTTCAAATCAGATACATTGGGTCTGCAACATAATTATACTTTTGCTTAATAGGGCAAGTTTAAGAGGGGTGGCTGTGTCATTTAACAGAAACGTTTAGTTCAGAATAAATCATGTCAACATGCGTTCTTTTGGAATTATATTATAAGCTCATTTTCAGCTATACAAAAGGAATTTATTCTGGTTACTGTGTATTGTCTAAATAGATATAACCCTAATTATTTTAACATTGTCAAAGATTGGAAATGAGGAATGAACTCAGTGTATGATTATAATAATTAAGCATGACTGCTGTTGTTACACATGAAGCATGCTAGTTCAATTTATAAAGGTAGGATTCAATATTTTTTCTTGAATTTGGTGTACTCCAGGGTTTTGACATTAAACGAGGCTGTAGACATGGCATCCTATAAATCATTGCCTTTTATCTTTGCTTTAAGTAAAGATTTACTAGGAATTTTGACACGAAATATACAAGCATATAAAGAATTTCTGTAAACAAAGATAAACATAAGGTTTTTCAGTTTGCAGATGGTAATAGACAGAGCATCTTTTCCAAGTTCAGTTCAATTTACTGACATATTTTAAAGTAGCGTAGACTTTTTTGGGTGTCAAACAAATTGAAATTATATGGCTAGATTGCCAAAAGTTTTAAAACAAAAATGTATGCTTAATTTCAATGTTTGTTTTGAACATTAAAAGGATTGATTTGTGTGTTTTTTTTACAAGATAGAGCGTTGTATAAATTGTATGTATTATATTATTGTTGTTGTTATTATTATTATTATATTATTATTATTATTATTATTATTATTATTATTATTATTTATTATTATTAACATTATTATTATTATCATTATCATTATTACTATTTCAGGAATTTAGTTTTCCAATAATGTTGAAAATGTGTCCAGAAATTATACTGACATGGCTTTTTCAGCTCAAGCATTTTTTCCATCTGGTACCCCCACAATAAAAGACTTTTATGCTAGTACCTCAATAGTTGCCCTGAGGAAAAATCGGGGAGTTGGAGTCCCAGAGCGGCTCGGGGCTGTAGGTATATAGCAACGTTCTGGTGGCTCCTGCAACGGTACTGGAACCATTCGTATCGGTCAATGCCCTTCCAATGGATCACTCCAGTGCCGTGGAAAAGGGGGGTCTGCTGCATGGGTAACAGCTTGCCCTCCATACATACTTGCCCAGGCTTTGCGCTCTAAAGACTAGAGCGCAACTCCATAGTCTTCCGAGACTGATGAGTGCCTACTACAATAGTTGCCCAATAATTTACAGAAATAAAGCAAAGAACCCCATGTTTATGAAACAAATCCTTTGGATGCAAAAAGTCCTTTTAATAACCATCACTCTCAGAGATATGTGACATTTTGTCTTTCTTATTGAACAATTTTCATATTTTGCCATATTTCAAAATGAGACTTAAATGCTATGGACTATGAATTTTTTGTTGTCAAGTTACTTTATTTCTCTGTACTGGAAAATGGTGTGTTTTTGCTTTTTATATTCTCATCTTGACAACACAAAAATAAATGTTTAGTTGTTTCTCTGAACTTGCTTCCAGAAGTGTAATAGACAAAGAAATTGAAAGTGTTGTTGAAATTTGAAGCTAAGACATATATCCTAATGGTGATCCAAGCCAGATTGTCGTAAAGACCTCCCACTCTCAGGTTGGGTATAATCAGAGAAGAAACTCGTAGGATCACAGCTGGTGAGATACATATGATGAACAGAACAGAGGTACTGATGATGACTCGAGTGATTGCTACATCTCGTGAGTTGACAGAACCTGAAGCAGACGACACGTCTCCCTCCATTTGGACAGTTTCTTCAGTTTGACAGCAGTGACGACTGTGCACACAGTGACAGAGAAGAAGGAGAGTCCAGGGAAAAACAAACCAAAGACTATGCTGTACATGATGTCCATGATAAACCGATGGTGAAAATAAAACTCTGTGGGCTGACTGACATAAGAAATACTGTTGTCCTTTGGCTCAAACACACACAACGCACTATACCGGGCCCCTATAACAAGCACACCAACACCAGTGATTATGAAAATTATTGTCCACAGGGCAACAACAATGGTCCTTGTGGACATCAGACTCTTCACTAGAAGAGGCCGTGTGATGCACAAACATCTTTCCACGGCGATGACAGCGTACACCATCTGTGATGCGGTCACCAGACCGTACAAACCAAGGATATAATTTCCAAAAAAGAACTGACTCACAGGTCCAAGCTCCCTTTCCTTCCCTGAGATAAAGATGTACACTGTATCACTACTAAAAGAAAACCCGACACTGACCCCTAACAGGTCCACTAAAGACAGGGTGAAGAGACAAGCGTTGATTCTTTCCTTCAGCCCGTGTTTGTAAAACACGATCATGTTGATGATGTTGGTGGAGAAACCGACCACAAATAACAGGGGCAGGCATACTCCAGCTACTACAAATCTGACCATGCTTTCCACATCTTTAGTGACCAGGTTGTGTTCGTTGTCCCAGGGCACAAAGGTCATCACCTGCCTGGTCACACATCCTTCAGGCACAGGGATCACACTGCTGTTACTGTCAGTCACTGAGGTCACAAGGCTCTCACTGACTAAACTTGTCTGTGGTGTTGACATTGCCACTTCTTTTATCAAGCACAGTTTACGTGATTGGATACGTGTTGGTTGAATCAATCAACATACTTTTTTTTTTCTGGTATAGATGTTTTCACTTCTTGAGCATGTGTGTATGTGATTGTATGCGATGTTTTGAAACCATACTCTAAAACATGTATATGCAATTTATTTGTTCATATACACTGACAGTATAAAAAAAAGAAATAATTTAACTTCACATAATGTTTATGCAATACTCTGTCCTGACATTGGCAAACACTAAAAGCACTCTGTTTTAGATATCAACAGACTCCAAGTGTAAGAGATGTGGTTAGTTCTTACTGTGCATGAATGAGTTACGTTCTGTTATTGGTAAGTCAGTCTGGGTTATTTTGTTTGGCTTTTTTTCTACGTTTGTATAGCAAAGTCTGGACAATTGGTAATTTTCAGATGGATTATTTAGATGGTTTATGCTGACTTGTGTGCACAATAGTAATCATGTGAAGGTATTTTACATCGCGATCTGCCTTTTCCAGATGAATCTGTCTTGCCTGTCTGCATTGTGCCTTCACATTGTCAAGTAATATAATTTTATACAGAACAATAGGTACAAAACACAAAACTGTGGCACTCTTTTTTTCACTGAAATGTGCTTACTTTGCTTATCCTTTTATTGCTATTTTGCTTTGCATTTGACGTCAAGAAATCTTTTTAATCAACTTGTACATGTTGAACAAATAGTAGGTAGGACCACTCATTTTTTCAGATGTCATAGAATTTGATGTTTGTTATCTCAAATGAAAGATAGTAGCAAGATCAAGAAGCATGCAAAATTACATATCATTATCTTAGACGGTTTTTGAGATATACCACTTTAAAAAATTTCATATGGGATAAAAATGTCATTTCGTTATATAAAGCCTTATTTGGACATCTCCCTCATGCTTATTATGAACCTGACAGTGCTGAAACTAGTTTCATATTGTTTTATGCTACTTTGAAGAAACAAATATCTAAAAAGCAGAAAAATAAGTCAAAGGAAACAAATGGAATTTTACATCAAAATCAGAGAAAAATTCTAAAAATAGCTCGCGAATTGAGCTGAAAGGGGTACTTTACCCTCCTGTAAAAATCTCAAGAATGCCTAAAAGTGTCTAAGATCTATATTACAGCTTGTACTTATTACTCAGATGCTATGTATTTTTTTTTTAAAAGCTAAAAATCATGTAGAGGCAAACTGCAGTCATCCAAAACACCCCTATGACAACAATTTGTGAAGCATAAAACCTGTCCAAATAATAACACAAAACCAGCCCATTGGCATATCATCATATCTCAGCTTCTAATTGACTGACAGAAATGGTACACCTATCAAAATGTTTGTCTTTAAACAGTGAGTCTTTTTAAAGGGCATTCCAAGTGATTCTCGTCCCCCCCCCCTCCACTCCTCTTCCCCCCCCCCCCCCCCCCCCCCCCCCCCTCAATCGGCATTAACATCATATCTCGGCTCTAATTGACTGATAGAAATGGTACACCTATCAAAATATTTGTCTTTAAACAGTGAGTCTTTTTAAAGGGCATTCCAAGTGATTCTGGTTCCCCCCTCCACTCTCCCTCCCCTCCTCCCCCCCCCCCCCCCCCCCCCCCCTCAATAGGCATCAACATCATATCTCAGGCTTCTAATTGATAGAAATGGTACACCTATCAAAATATTTGTCTTGAAACATGAGTCTTTTTAAAGAGCATTCCAAGTTATTCTGGTCCCCCCCCCCACCCTCCCCACCCCCCCCCCCCCACTCACAGCCAACCCTCAATCTAATAAGGCATAATTCATAAAGTCCCTCATAGGCATAACATCATATATGTTTCTAATTGACTGACAAAATGGTACACCTATCAAAATGTTTGTCTTGAAACAATGCGCATGTCTTTATAAGGCCATTCCAAGTGATTCTGTTTGTTTTTTCCCCTATCCCCCCCCCCCCTTGTTTTGTCAAGCATCTTCTGTACAATATATCATAGGTGTACTCATGTGATCATCTGTGTCCTTTTATTTATTTTTTTTTTTAATAGGTTTCTGGTGAGCTTACATGTTGCATTGTGATGTTGCATGTATCTTTTTTGTGCCCAGTGATTTTAACCTTTGCATAGTTTCTTCCTAAATATATCACAGACCTCCTAGACCTCTGCTGAAATATCTTTCACTGAGTGACATACTGTTGCAATGCCTGCATGATATAGACTTATTAGTGTTGTATTTTTTAACATTTTTCTTGTACAATTAAAAATGCAAATTTGGACATTTTTGTGAGTTGCC
>CM060330.1:15613329-15620829 GCA_030674155.1 Stramonita haemastoma
TCTCTCTTCCCTCCTCCCCCCCTATGTCTCCACTCCCTCCCAACACACATACACACAATTCTCTGTCTCCCTGTGTGTGTGTGTGTGTGTGTGTGTGTGTGTGTGTGTGTGTGTGTGTGTGTGTGTGTGTGTGTGTTTCTCTGTCTCTCTCTCTGTATCAGTCTGTCTGTCTCTCTCTCTGCACACACACACACACACACACACACACACACACACACACACACACACACACACACACACACACACAAAGAAGAGTTTTCTCTCTCTCTCTCTCTCTCTCTCTCTCTCTCTCTCTCTCTCTCTCTCTCTCTCTCTCTCTCTCTTCTCTCTCTCTCTTTCTCTCTCTCTCACACACACACACACACACACACACACACACACACACACACACACACACAAAAATAATGGGAGATTTTTAAATAGTGGACAAAACTTAAGAAGTACTAACAGGAGTGCTCTTCATCAGCTTACATTGATTTATGCTTCTTGTACTGATGTTTGTGCCTTTCTGCTGTATTGTTTTGACTGAATACATTTTTTTTATATATTTGTGTTGTGACACATGATTTGTACAATTAAGACTTACTTTCTAGTCTGTTCACTGTGTTGTTGTTGTGTGTTCCCCAAGTGTAACCTTCTGGGGGTCACCCAGAGAGTGCACTCTGACTCACTCATCCCACCTGGGAATCACTGTGAGATTGAAAGTGCACACTGAATGAGCAGTTTGCATGTATGACTGTTTCCAAGTACCTCACCATATAAGCAGCAATACTGCAACTTCAGAGGAATTTTTCTCCTTTAATTACAGGAGAGTGCATGTTGTTATTGAGAGCTTGTCATGGCTAAAGGCAATCTCAAAACAACATTTTACAACATTACAACATTCTAGTGTAGGCCTTGGCAATTAGCTGACATCAATACCCCACACAGCTTTGGGCCTGGGCCAAACTCACTGCCTTACTAAACATAAACAAATTAAATTGTCTTTATCGATTAAAAAAAATTCCAGTCAGTTAATCATCTTTTTATATCTGAACTACTTGTTGATTTGTCTTGATTTTATTGCTTTTGTATGATTCATGTCAGTTCACCATGTTTTATACATGAAGAAAGGTTTTGTTTTCTTTCTTTATATTTCTTTGTTTTTCTGAACCATGTACACAAACAAATGAAAGGTTTTTTTATCATAATTCTTGTTAGTTACTGTTCATGACCATGTAATCATCAATTCTGTAATAAAAGTATTGTTGTACATCAACAGTTTACTTTGTTTTTTATTCAAATGTCATAATTGGTGTCACGTGTAATGTTACCACACAAACTTTAAAGGCCCATATCAGAGTTGTGTTTTGCACAATCTGTTTTCCATTCCATGGCTTTAATCTACATGCAATAACTAATGATGCTGAGGTATTCATTGAATACTGGTCCAGAATGTCTTGGCTGTGTGATATTGTCATGACCCCCTGGTAACATGCATTACAGTGTCACACTTATTGCCGGTACCTACTCCCATAATTAAAAAATTGTTTTTGGTTTCTTTGTGTCTAATGGTTGGTAGTAAGTAGTAACTTCACTTCTGAATACTGTTTGTTGTAAATACATGTTTTCATTTAAAGTTATAGGCACAACAGTGTCACAGCGAAATGCTGTTACATTTTTTGGAACACGTGACTTCATTTGCATATATCTGAAGATAGGAACCACCTGCTGCTGTTTTGATAATGGCTACAAAATCTTTAACTATTTGGCTTTTCAAAATTAACAGAATAAAGCCTTTATCACAATATTTAGAAATTGAGCCATTTTCCTGTTTTTGTTGCCAACAGTGGAGAAATAGTCAAGTACATTCCGAAAGAAACGTTTGTGTGCCTGACCCGGTTGTGTGTTTTTTTTTTCAAGTAGGCCTACCTTACCATAATTATAGGTATCCTTGCATCAACTTCACGGGATTCTTTTTTCTCAGTGTAAGGAGATTGCTAGTTGTTGTTGGTTTAGGTTTTCTCATCACTGGAGAGAATCTGAACATATTTATTTGATTTGATTGATTGATTTATCTATCTTTTTTTGTATTCATCGATTTATTTATTTTTTATGTCGAGGATAATGGAATAAGCATTCATGTGCTTTTTTTTTACATCCAGTACCCGTGTGTATGCAGTTTTTGTAAATCGTGTTATCTGTCTAAAACCCTGAGCCCATACCGAACCTTTGCATTGATGGCGTAGCGGTTGAACGTGTGCATGAATACAAATATCTAGGTACTATTATTGATGATAAACTGAACTTTACTGCTAACACAGATCTCTTAAAATGAAATGCCATTCTCGCATCTTTTTCCTTCAGAAACTCTGGAGTCTTCAATTGAATGTTAAAGTTCTACAGAATTTCTATCGATGCTTTATTGAGTCTGTCCTTTCCTTCTCTTTAATTTGCTGGTACAGAAGCCTGACTGTAAAAAACAGAAGTGTTGTGAACAAAATTGTTACAAGATGTGGCAAAATTGTGGGCTGCGAGCAAATGAAACTGAATGATTTGTATGAATGTCGTGTGAGAGACAGAGCAAAAAAGATTTTAAGTGATGATACTCATGGGCTAGCAAAATATGTCGAACTTTTGCCTTCTTAAAAGCGCTACAGAGTACCTAAGTTTAAAAAACCTTGCGATATAAAAATAGTTTTATTCCCACCCCAATTCTGCTGCTTAATGAGAGCATGTAAAAAAATTTTTAAAAAGTAAAAAATAAAAATCTGAACAAACCCAAAGCAGAGAGAGACAGAGAGAGAGAGACAGAGACAGAGACAGAGACAGAGACGGAGAGACACAGAGAGACACAGAGAGAGACAGACGCAAGTGATGGAGAAGGGTGGTGGGGGTGGGAGGCGAGGGTGAAACAAAGCTCAGCTAGGAAAGGGATGGGACAATGTAAAGGATAGGGAGGCCCTTTTTAAAAAAAAAAAAAAAAGTCTTTTCATATCATACAATATGTTTTAGAAATTATTTGTTTTATGCCATAAAAATGTGTGGGCGTGTTATTATCCTAGACTGTGCTTAACATTGTAATAAAAGTTTGTTTACTACTTTCATTGATATTTGTCTTATCATACGACTATTTTTAACAAGTTAAAAGATTTAATATCAATTATGGTTTATTTCACAAAATGTGTGCACATGTATGCAGTGTTTTCAACAGTGCGCGCACGCGCAAGTGTGTGTGTGTGTGTGTGTGTGTGTGTGTGTGTGTGTGTGTGTGTGTGTGTGTTGTGTGTTGTGTGTGTGTGTGTGTGTGTGTGTGTGTGTGTGTGTGTGTGTTTGTGTGTGTGTGTGTGTGTGTGTGTGTGTGTGTGTGTGTGTGTGTGTGTGTGTGTGTGTGTGTGTGTGTGTGTGTGAATGCGTGAGCAAACTGGTGCGCGTAGGAAAGGTTGAGATTTTGTTTTGGTGAGTTAATGACTGGGTGAGGTATTGCTGAGTTGTGGGTGATTTTTATATTAATTATGATATGTGCGAGCTTTTTTTTTCGTGATGTTAATAATAATAATAATAATAAAATGGAGGCTTATATAGCGCGAATTTCCAAAAAAACATGGGCTCACCGCGCTGTACAATCAAATCAATAGGTTACATATGAATGTGGAAAATTTGACTAGCACAAAAAAATAAGGGAAAAAATGCATGCACATACAATACACAGCATATTACATGGCCAGAGAATAAAAGTAAAATAAGAGCAATATCATCAAGAAAATGTGCAGTGCATTACAATGCATACACACACACTCACACGCACACACGCGCGCACACACACACACACACACACACACACACACACACACACACACACACACACACACACACACACACACATGGCTGCAACTGCCAAGAATAAAACGAGATCACCGGCCTTAAAATAACTGGTGGTCTCGCTGCATGAAAAAAAAAAGCAAAATGGAAGGGATGATCACTGACCTCAGTCACAGAGCATCCTGCTGCAGCATAGTGCAGGACCAGGACCACACGACTGCCCCAGAAACCAGGCTGCAGACCAGCGTTGGAACGCAGACAGAACCACCATCACCTGCCTCTCCTCCGCTCTCTGCTAATGGGGCCAGCCTTAGCTACGCTGCAGCTGCCAAACAACATCAGGCCAGACAGGCAGCACCACCAACTACTAAAGCTGGTAGGCCTAAAAGTTATCAGAACAGGTTAGTGGCTGTATTTAAAACAAAACAGTTGACCTCGAAGAATAAACATGAAAAAAACAACTAATGACGTCATCTCGAAACCAGTCAGTGCAGATGACGTCAAAAGTATGGAGTCACTTCCTCGTGTTCTATTTTTGCATGACTCAACTTTGACAAGAGTCAATGGAAGGTGTTTGGGGTATTCCTACAGCTTTTCCGTATCATCAAAGAAGGCTTTTACGATTGCAGACAGCCAACAGCAAGTTAAACATTGATTCAGAAATGACATTGACTGTGTAGTCATTCATACAGGGATCAACGACATAAAAGGGACAGACCCCAAAACAGCGTCAAAAGACATGGTTGCTGTTGTTAGATCTATTAAATCTTCCAAAAACCAAAGTGGTTGTCAGCAGAATAGCTCCTGTAAATGATGCAGCGCTTGATGTTCAGAGAGAACTATTCAATGCTTATTTAATTGCTGAGCTTCCACAACATCACGGTTTCTATTTTATCACATGATAATTTGAATGTGAGAAACAGTAGGCTCATGAGAGATGCCATCCATTCTACAGACAGAGGTACCAGCATCCTTGCAGGAAACCTGGGAAGTCATGTTACCACCTCTTCTGGGAGAGACCTCGAAGGAGACCTGGCAGGGATCTATCACAGGAACAGAGGATCAGATAGGTGTTCAGAAAAAAACAGTGGTATGGAGATCCAGCAGGTTGTTCCAGATCATACCAACCATGGCCACTCCATCAACATCCGTGGGACTCTTACTTCTACCCAAATATTGTTTGTTGACTCTCTTATGTCCATCATCATAGATTTTATTGAAATCTACTTTCCATGAATACCATCAAAGACAAAGTATTAATTTTTCAATGGAATTGCAGATCTATTTTAAGGAATTTACTGCAGCTTCAAAATCACTTATACCAACATTATTAATTCCATTCTTGCACTACAGTCTTTAAATGTTGTTGCAGATAAGCTCCCTAAGCAAAGAATTTTTACCATCCACCTTTATATTCTTGTTCAGATAGATCTAGAAAAGTTCAAACTGCAATTTATGTCCAAGCAGATCTAGATTACACACCTGTGACTTGTTATACCAGCTAATACAGATGAAGTATTTGCAACAGCAGCAACTGTTAAAGTTAATAAACATACTTCTTTAAATATAATGTCAGTGTACTATCCAAAGGGCCCCAAAAGCAGAAAACACTGACTGGATAAAACATATTGATTTTCAATCAAAAAATGGGTAGTTTTAGGCGATTTCAATGCACATGCCCCATTTTGGGAAACAGGTTGTTCCACCATAACTTGTAATAGGCTAGTGGAAAATATTGTAGACTCAAAGCTGATTCTACTGAATGATGGAAGTGTCACAAGATTACCTGATGTTGCCAATCATAAACCCACTTCTATTGATTTGTCCTTGGTCTCTCCGGACTTAGGCTACGGCCATAGTAAACCCCGCCGGTCCCGTTGTTTTGACGGCCGTCTCTTTGACGGCTGCAGGTCTGATACTCCGTGAATCGACAGAAAATAGTTCGACATAAAAAGTAAAATCCCCCACAAAACTTTTATCAAACCAATGGAATGTAATCGGGAAGGGTCAATTTACTAGTTTGTGTAGTCAGAATTTTTGAAGCGCCATAAATAAGTTTTTCTTGATTATTTTCCTTTCCGTCTACCCATCAACCCGGCAAACGGACGTGTCGCTCGAACGTCAAAACGATGGGTTTAAAAAACGGGCTTAATATTTATTTAAGCTGCATTTAAACTCCTGGAAAACCAAGTATTCCCAAAATGTGGTATGTGCTTGTTCTCACCCTTTATCTTATGACCACATTCTTTTCGATTGCCCTATATTGACATCATTATACAAAAAGTCTGGTATAGATCTGAAAAGGGAATCTGTGGGTTTACTCACTCGTAGACCAGAAATTGTTGATATTGCTTAAGTTATTTCTGGTCTGTTATTAATGTTCTGTTATAGGTTTCTTTTGAATTTATTCGTTTTATTTGTTGGGTTTGTTTTAGCTACTATTGTGCTTAATTAAATCGAATATCACCTAGAGTGAACAGACTTTAAATGAAAAAAAAAAAACCACACACACACACACACACACACACACACACACACACACACGCCGCGCGCGCGAATTCCGCATATACAAAACAACAACACGGAATAACAAAGAAAACGGCACATTCACGGATTTACCCTACATGTACTCACATTAGCCAAAAAAATAAGATGAAGTAAAATAGAAATGAAGAACCTTATCATATCCCAAGAACAGCAAAAGACCAGCACTAGGGTCAGAGATGAGTCAATCAAATGGGAAATCAATTTTGATCAGTGGTCAGGGACAAGAATCGGATAAAAAGGTGTGTTTTGAGCAACCTTTTAAAGGAGGAAGTAGAGTCAGTGTGTCTTATTTCAGATGGAAGTGGTTTCAGAGAGTGGAACCTACATGAGAGAGAGAGATGGCGCTGTGCTTGTTTTTTTTACTTTGGGAACTCTCAAGATTCTAGTGTCAGAGGATGAGCGGAGTAGTCTGTTTGGGTGGTACACTGAAAAGTATCGGAGAAGTATGCTGAACTTTGTTCAAGAAGAAATTATGACAATCGCATCATAACTTTGTACAGGATACGAGCTTGGATTGGAAGCCAGTGCAGATTTCGCAATACAGGTGTGATGTGATTACGCTTCTTTGTTTTGAGTACCAGTGGGGCAGCTGAGTTTTGTACCTTTTGTAGTTTCTCTATAGGTAAAGTAAAGGTAAAGGCGTCCCATAACATGTGTGGTCATAGGGGAGCGAGGCGTCAGAGACCTCAATTTCTCTAGGGACCCGCATGTTGAGGGCGGCGCCAATCTCCTCTCCCTCGCTAGCGGCTTTACCTTCCCTGACCCTAAAGAGGGCAGTTACCTATTTACCGCTGGTGAACAGGGGGACTGTACTGAAGCCAAGGCGCGCAAACGGTCACCCATCCAATTGGTAACCACGCTCGATGCTACTTGACTTTGGCTTGGGGAAAACAAGCTTGGGGAAAACCCCTAAGCTGTACCCCTAGCACAAGCAAACTGACTCTGACCATTATCTAAGACTTTAAGTATTTAGGGTAATTGCATTAGTCATACTCTTAACGATAGAGCATGGGTATTAAAAATATATAAATTTAGACCCTGTAATAGTTCCTGTCATTCTTCGGATTACTCCAACCTTACCCTAACCGGTAGCACAGTACGTCATGTTATATATTTCTGTCGTAACCAGTGCACAGTAAGTCAGGTTATATA
>CM060330.1:15625829-15633329 GCA_030674155.1 Stramonita haemastoma
CATTTTCATTTGACTTATTGCATGATATGATTTTAGTAGCGATGTTTGAGAAATGGGTGTTCAGTTCATCAGCTGTTATGTCTTTAACTGTCTTTTGGCTTTTTGATATAGGTCTATTATTTAAAATATTGATGGCTTTCCATACCTGGCGAGAGTCGGTAGTTGTGATTAACAGTTTTTGAAAGTAATCACGTTTTGATCTGCGTTTTAGTGAAGTTACTTTGTTTCTTTGCATTTTAAATTCATCTTTTGTACCATGGGTTTTCAATGGTCTCTTAAGCGCATTTCAGACTCTATGTCTTTTGTTATCCAAGGAGGTTTAATTTTTTCTTTAACTCTTTTTTTGATGAAGGGGGCATGCCTATCATACACTGATATAAATGTGGCAATCCAGAATTCTGCAGCTTCGTTGGGGTCTCTGATTTGATAAATGTTTTGGAATGGCGAGTTTATCAAGTCTGAAAGAAAGTCTTGTTCGCTGAAGTTATTAAATTTTCTGTAAAAGATGGTTTTATGTCCTACTTTGGGAATTTTGACACGATGTTTAAACCAAGTAAAACACACAGAATTGTGATCACTGCATCCACAGGAGGGGGCACATACTTCTGCTATGTTTTGTTTTGTAGTAGTATAGATATGATCTATCAAAGTTCTAGAGTTATCTGTTACCCGAGTTGGTTTGTCTATTAGTTGTTCCAGGCCATGCATAGTAATGTTGTGACTCCATTTAGGCTTGGGTTTTAATAAATTGATGTTAAAATCCCCAAGAATAATTGTTTCATAGTTTAAAAGTGTCACTTCATCCATAAGAGAGTTGAATTTTTCAAACCATTCTGTGGTTTCCGAAGGATTTCTGTATATGAATCCTATTAATATTGGACTATTGTGTTTTAATTTTATTTCAATCCAAATCGATTCAATGTCATAAACATCAAAGTTGTATAGTCTTTTACAACACAGTGAAGAAGCAAAATATGTTAATAACCCAGTGGACTTGGGCTTGTTTGGATCCTGTCGAAAGATCTGATATCCTGGGATATTCATGCATGTGTCAGTTACGTGTGGTGAGAGTCAAGATTCAGCAAGGCAAAACAAATGAAATTGATTCCCATCGTTGTGCAGTATGGTCGAAATATCATCTTTTTTGTTTGTTGCATTGTTGATATTCAGGTAGCCTACACGGAGGCCTTGCTTTGTGGGCCACTTGTCTAAAGTTAGAGACATGTTAAGATTGATTGTTTTTATATATGTATGTATATAAGATCTATCAAAATAGGAGACGATTATCAATTTTTTTTAAACAAAATAAGCTATAATACAATTTCGAAAACTTAAATGTCAACACAAATCAAAATCTGTAAGGAATGAATGTGTTATAATAAACAACTTTTTGAATCCAGTCCCGTTTTTACATAGATCATATAGTCATAAAAAAATAATAAAGCATATGAATTGGGAAAAAATATTTTAAGAAAAATTAAGATACAACAAATTTTGCTAAATCAATATAACCAATCACACACTAAATATTAATATGATACTAAACACAAAAAGATACAGTGACAAAGAATAATAAATGAAAAGCAAACGAAAATATAGTATCGAGAATTGGTTCAAAACTCCAATCCACCTAGCCCAACACAACAACTGCCCTGTTGCAAAAGTCTCTGAATCCTGATATACCTGCTAGATATAGAAGGCAATTTTTCCACTCAAATGGAATACACACTGCAGCATGACATTGATCAACATCGTTTGATGTTGGGAAAAAAATGGGGGGGTGGGGTGGGGGCTGGGTGAAAGTATGGAGAGAGAGAGAGAGAGAGAGAGAGAGAGAGAGAGAGAGAGAGAGAGAGAGAGAGAGAGAGAGAGAGAGAGAGAGAGAGAGAGAGAGAACACTGAACACTGAACACTGAAAAGTTTTATTGTACATCGGCCTTAGACCACTATACATAACATGTTTGAGGCAGGAGGAAGGTAAACATCATCGCGGAAAACATTTCCAGCTATTCTACAATTCTAATTTTCGATCATCATCTTCAGTGTCTACATAATATTCACGATCATCATCCTCGTCTTCTTCATCACTGTTTCCATCGTCATCTTTAACTTCTTCATCATAGTGAGAGAGAGAGAGAGAGAGAGAGAGAGAGAGAGAGAGAGAGAGAGAGAGAGAGAGAGAGAGAGAGAGAGAGAGAGAGAGAGAGATCCATTCACGAAAAATTGAAGCAATCATTTATCATCAATGGGAGCACTGCATTTAACATTTGGACACCTGCTCAAACACATTTGTAATTATTTAGAACATTATACATGGGCTGTATGTTTGATGCAGGCTTGCAGGCAGACATTTATCGCATGCATGCACACACACGCACGCACACACACGTTCACATAATTATTATACACGTACTCAGGGGGTGCATACGCACACGCAAGCACGCATGTTTACATACCACGCAAGCACACACATGCTCACCGGCATATCCACAGACACACAAACACATACGCACGCACACACGCACGCATGCATGCACTCACGCACGCACGCACACACACACGCACTCACGCATGCTTACATACACACAAACAGACACACACACGTGGTGAAACATGCATACACATGTTCACTTACACATACACTCAAACACACACTCCCCCCCTCCTCTTCCCCTCTACACACACTCACTGGTACACACACACACACACACACACACACACACACACACACACACACACACACACACACACTCGCACACACTAATGGGTCAAACATTGAAGTAGTTCCGAAAGTACTTTCACAAGTGGCTGTGTAACTGCCCGGAGTGTTGTCTTCCTAATACACTTGTGACTTCGGAACTATGGGGGTTCCTAGGCTTGGGGATCGGAAAGTTTCTGTCCAGTAATAGACCTAGTGTGGCTTTGTCGCTAGTCGCACGGTTGGGTGGGGTTGGAGAAGTCGTCCCTATGTTGAAGGCAGCAGATCGTGTACGTACACCTCTGGCTGCTTCAGCATAGGTAGACTTTCTGTCATGGGGATGTACATAGGGTCTGTTGTTCATCTCAGGCCTGTGTGTGTGTGTGTGTGTGTGTGTGTGTGTGTGTGTGTGTGGTGTGTGTGTGTGTGTGTGTGTGTGTGGTGTGTGTGTGGTGGGTGTGTGGTGGGTGTGCTGTGTGGTGTGTGTGTGTGTGGTGTGTGTGTGTGGGTGGGTGTGTGTGTGGGTGTGTGGGTGGGTGAGTGTGTGTGTGTGTGTGTGTGTGTGTGCGTGTGTGTGTGTGTGTGTGTGTGTGAGTGTGTGCGTGTGTGTGTGTGTGTGTGTGTGTGTGTGTGTGTGTGTGTGTGTGTGTGTGTGTGTGGTGAGAGAGAGAGAGAGAGAGAGAGAGAGAGAGAGAGAGAGAGAGAGAGACAGACAGACAGACAGACAGACAGACAGACAGACAGACAGACAGACAGACAGACAGACAGAGACAATGACAATGACAATGACAATGACAGACAGAGGAGAGAGAGAGAGAGAGAGAGAGAGAGGAGAGAGAGAGAGAGAGAGAGAGAGAGAGAGAGAGAGAGAGAGAGAGAGAGAGAGAGAGAATGAATATTCTTTCTTTATTTTTCAAGGGTAACAGAGTAAGTAAGAGAGAGAGAGAGAGAGAGAGAGAGAGAGAGAGAGAGAGAGAGAGAGAGAGAGGAGAGAGAGAGAGAGAGAGAGAGAGAGAGAGAGAGAGAGAGAGAAGGGGTGGAGAGAGAGGGGGGAGAGAGAGAGAGTCATAATTAAAATTTTATTTCTTTGCATGACAAAACGCAGCAACACTATTTACCAAAGATTCAGTAAAATCCATATTTCTGTTTGATTTCATAGAGTCACGAGAAGCAGACAGAGAGACAAACATACAGACAGACGGGCAGACAGACGGACAGATAGACAGACAGACGGACAGATAGACACACAGACAGACACACAGACAGACAGACAGAAAAAGAAAAAAACACATGGGAAACAACTGTTAGCTACTGGCTCATGCATCAGATTCGGGATGTGAAGATGATCTAAGGTACAGGTTCAAATCACTGCTGATCTGATCATTGGAACAGGTTTTATTTGCATGAGTTAATATTGGCTACAAATCCATATATTCTCTCTTCCCCTATCCCCTCCCCCCCCCCCCCCCCACCACCAATGTTCTTAGGCCGAGACGATAAACAGAGGCCCTGTGTGTAAACACATACATAGACAAGATAAGGACAAGTATAGGGAAGATGACTCACAATGATTGTTCCTGGAGTTAACATCAGTGCTAACTCCACTCTCCCCCCAAAAGTCTTTCGGATGAGACTATAAACCGAGGCCCTGTGTGTGAACGCACGCAGAACATCTTGCGCACATGTTAAAGAATAATAAAAAAAATTAATTAAATGAATAAATATTCCAGCCATGAAGGGGAGTGGCATACCTCAGAAGTATATATATAATGTTCCTCAGTCAAAATTATCTATTAAAGCACTTCAACATTGGCTGTCTTCTTATGTGGTGTTAGTAAGCAAGACCTTTGTGTCCACATCACTGTCTGGATCAGTGTATTTATTTTATTTATTTATTTATATTTTATTCTTTGATATCGAGGATACTGGGATAAGCACTCGTGCTTTTTTTTTACATCCAGTCCCCGTGTTTATGCAGTTTTGTAAATGTCATCTGTTCCCACAGGCACACGATGGCCTACTCTTACGAAAAGCGGAACAGGATTTAACGTGTGCGCAAGATGTGTAGTGATGTTGTCCACCCAGTCCCTCTCTTCCCCATCCTCTGCTTCGCTGAAGTCTGCTGTACAAGGTGGTCTTTGAAAAGCTGTAGGATCTTCTGACATAGCTATGTCACTACAGCTTTCTTCACTTGGTGGATCTGTGGTCTAGGTGGTAACGCGCCTTGCCTAGAAAGCAAAAAGTCCGGGTCGGAGTGTGCGGTGGTTCGTATCCCGTTTGGGCCCCAAACTTTTTCCTCATCCATTAGACCATAGGTGCTAGTCTTTCGGATGAGACGATAAACCGAGGTCCCGTGTGTTACACATCACTATTTAGCTCACGTAAATGAACCCACGGCAACAAGGGGGTTGACCCTGGCAAAATTCTGTAGAAAAAAGCCACTCTTATAGGGAAAACAATTAATATAGTTGTATACAGGAAAAAGAAAAAAAAATGGGTAGGCGCTGCACTTGTGGCGATGCGCTCTCCACGGAGAGAGCAGCCCGAATTTCACGCAGAGAAATCTGCTGTGACATAAAGTGGTACAGAATACAAATACAAAATACTTCAATATCTTAAGGTAATATTCATTGTGGATTGTGCTTATCAGTTGGTGCTGTGCAATTTAAGATCTGGTACAAGAAGGACAGGCTGATCACTGATCTGTTGCTTCACCATTTAAAATTTCATCTGTTTGATGTTCCTCTGTTTTTGCAGCTCTGCTTTCAAAGGGCAGGACTTAAACTTGTACTGAAAGGTGGGGAAAAAAACACTGCATGCAGTAGCTTCAATGTTGTCTTCAGATTGATTTGTTTTTCTTTTCCAAATTGGCTAGAGCTTAGTAATGATTGATGATGTCTGAGCATCTGTGGGAATTTCTTTTTTTATATTCTTAATCTGTCTTATACAAATGATAGAGCCTAGATGTTTGAGATTCCTTATCATCTAAAGATTCTGTCCGCAGTTTGTAACTTTGGTTGAGAGTGTGCTTTTACTGCTGGTAATCAACGTGGTCATTTGTACTCGTCCTAATACAAAGCTGTCATTTTGTTTTATGTAGTTCATTACTAATATATCATTTTTTCTTATGTATGTCGATGTTATCTGTAAACAGAAAATTGGTGACGATTCTCCATCCAATACAGGGAGCTAAGCTTGGGTGGTGTTCAAGTATATTATTCAGTATATATTCTAAAAAAAAAAAAGGTTTGCTTGACAGGAAAAGGCGTTGAAGGAAATAAACGAAGTCAAACGTCAAATTTACTTTACAATAAAACCCTTCTAAATCATAATCAATCGAGGTTGCATAGTATCCCCGCCCCCCGCCCCCCCCAAATCTTTTCTTTAAAGGACATAGATGAAACACAGGGGGGCGGGAGAGCTCAGTGGTCAGAGCCCTCGCTTTCCCCAGTCAAGTTAAGCAGCGTCGAGCGTGGTTACCAGTTGGATTGGTGACCGTTTGCGCGCCTTGGCTTCAGTACAGTCCCCCCAGTTCACCCAATTGTAAATTGGTACCTGCCCTCTTTAGGGTCAGGGAAGGTAAAGCAGCGAGGGAGAGGAGATGGGCCCCGTCCTCAATACGCTGACCCCTAGAGAAGTTGAGGTCTCTGACGCCTCGCTCCCCTACGACCACATAGGTTATGGGACATCTTTACCTTTACCTTTTTTATGAAAACACCCCCACATATCTTTGTTTTGAAGGACATAAACCAAAGTATGAGCACACTCCCCACAGACCTTTGTTTTGAAGGATGGAAAGTGAAGTATGAAAACACTCCCTCTAGCATACAAGAACGATAAACAGAGGTAGTTGTAGATTGCTGTTTAATGTCGCATTCAGTAGCTCTTGGCGGAGCTAAAGCAGGAAGCTAATGGTTTTTTAAGTTGTGACAATTGAGCCACGCAAAGCTGAACAATCACTTTCAAACTTGTTATTCTCAGTTGAAATCATAGTCCTTGATTTTTTTCCTCATTCAGTTGATTTTCTTTGTTTTATGCCATCAACAAGAGTCTGTGGACCTTACTAATGATTGTTGCACTTACAAAACTGCTATTGCTTTTACGTGTTGCTAGATTGTTTACTTCTTTGTGTTTGTGCATTTGTTGCAACAGGCCGGAAATAATTGTTGTGTTGTTTCTCTGAATTTGCTTCCAGAAATGTAATAGACGAAAAAGTTGAAAGTATTGTTAAAAGTTGAAGCTAAGACAAACATTCTGATGGTGACCCAGGCCAGATTATCGTAAAGACCTCCCACTCTAAAGTCGGGTACGATCAGAAAAGAAACTCGCATGGTCACAGATGGTGACATGCATATGATAAACAGAACAGAGGTACTGATGATGACTCGAGTTATGGCTAAATCTCTTGAGTTAACAGAACCAGACGCAGACGACACTGTCTCCCTCCATTTGGACAGTTTCTTCAGTTTGACAGCAGTGACGACTGTGCACACCATAACAGCGAAAAATGACAATCCAGGGAGAAGCACACCAAAGACTATACTGTACATAAAGTCCATGATATACCTATGGCGAAAATAAAACTTTGTGGGCTGACTGACATAAGAAATACTGTTGTCCTTAGGCTCAAACACACACAGTGCATCATACCGGACCCCAATAACAAGCATGCTGACACCAGCAATAGCGACAATAATCACCCACAGTGCAACAACTGTGGTCCTTGTGGACAAGAAGTGTTTCACCAGAAGAGGGTGTGTGATGCACAGACATCTCTCCACAGCTATGACAGCGTACACAAT
>CM060330.1:15638329-15658329 GCA_030674155.1 Stramonita haemastoma
TTTCTACATGGTATAGTCGATATCAAATGTAGCAGTTTTGTGTTCCCATTCAGGTATCTTAGGTACTGTTGGCATAACAACAATGTCTGAAATATCAACTTCACATTTCGAAAATAAGTCACTTGTGTAGTTACAAACTGACTGAAGTGAAGATATGTTTTGAGCCCTTTTAGGATAGTCTTTGGTCGAATCTAAAAATATTTCTCTTTTCACTGAATTTTGCACAGATAGACTTCTGGTAAGGTATTTTGCTACACATAGTTTACGCTGATCTGAAAGAGATAATAAGTTTGCCTTTTAATAAGCTCTCCTTGTATTTGTGGGTATTGGTACTCCCAACGCTATTTTTATTGCTTTACTATCTATACTTTCAATTTTTCCAGTATGTACAAAGGTGCTGTTAAATAAACTTCTTGTCCATAAGTTAGATTTGATCAAACTAGAGCAGTAGCTAAATGCATTAACGTTTTTGTGTCTTGACCCCAAGGCTGGGCATTTAAAGTAAACTTAATTTTTTCCTTGATTTATTTATAAGATTTTCTGCATAAAACCTCCAATTCAATTTGGGATTTAAATTAATGCCCCAAAACTTAATGTCTTGCGAATATTGTAAGTTTTCTCCATCCAGTGTCAGATTTGGTAAAGACTTGGGATTTTCTCCATTATTGAAAAGCATTAGTTTTGTTTTCTCTACTGAGAAAGCAAGCCCATTTTCTTTCATATACTCATTTAATTTATCTAGTTCTATTTGAAAGATTTTTTGTACATGGTTTATAACTCTTGTGGATGTCCATTTCGAAGATTTGTATTCATCCATACAGCAATGTTGTCCACATATTGAACTAAGTATACATTGCTAGATAATACTCCAGGGAGATCATGGATTAAAATATTAAACAAAATTGGAGCTATTATTGATCCCTATGGAATACCAATATATATCCACTTAAATGACGAATAAAACATGTTTACTCTTGTGCATAAATATCTATCATACAAGAAACATTTGAAATATTGAAACATTTCCCCAGTTATTCCTATAAGTTTCAATTTATACTGTATTATCTCAGGCCAAACACTGTCATATGCTTTTTTGATATCGAAAAAAGTGGCAAGTGTGCTGTTCCTGTGTGCAAATTGTTTTTTGACATGGCTTATCATCTTTACAAGGTGATCTGAAGTGCATCTCCGTTTTCTAAACCCTGCTTGATTTACTGGAATAATAATTATTTTGTTTTTCACAATGGTGCAGTAAGCGATTTTGGACAATTTTCTCCAGAACTTTTCCAACTTATGAGGTTAATGATATTGGCCTATAACTACTAATTGAAGATCTTGGCTTATCCTTTTTTGGAAAAGGTATTACGAGTGACCTCTTCCAGATAATAGGTAGAGTTCCATTTAACCAACATTTTTGGTAAAACGAATGAAGTATTCCTTCCTACTCAAAGGTTATTATTTATTTATTTATTCTTTTATATCGAGGATAGCAGAATAAGCAATCATGTGCTTTTTTAATCCGTCCCTGTGTGTATGCAGTTTTGTAAATATTGTCATCTGTTCCCACCAGCACACGATGGCCTACTCTTACGAAAAGCGGAACAGGATTTAACGTGTGTGCAAGATGTTCTGGGTGCGTTCGCACACGGGGCCTCGGTTTAAAGTCTCATCCGAAGGACTTTTGGGGAGAGTGGAGTCAGCACTGATGTTAACTCCAGGAAGAAAATTTCCTGGACCGGACTCGAACCCGGGTCTTCAAATTGCCAGCGCAATGTTCTGACCACTAGGCTATCCGTAAATGAAGTAGTAACTGATAGGAAATACCATCAATGCCAACTGCACTGTAATTAGTGGAGAAGGATTTTAAAGCCTCATTAAACTCATTAAATCCAATGGGAGAATTGAGATAATGTTCCTGATTTGGGACTGGGTCTTTGTATATGTCTTTACTTTTTTCTGTGTCTTTGAAAATCTGAACTGAGGAATTAACACTTGACATATTATTCTCAGAAAACACCTCCAGAAATGCTTCAGCTTTATCTAGTGAAGAAGGCACAGGATTATTAGCCAGTTTTATGGGGTAGGTTGGTACTCTATGTCCATTTTTCATTTCTTTAATCTTTTTCCATACTTTATGAATATCTTTTGAGTATGAGATTTCAGATATACAGAACTGAGAAAAATAATGTTTTTTTGCTTCAGCTATGATTCTGTTGCACTGATTTTTAACATGTTTCACATGTGCAAAGTTTGTTTCAGATCTGTCTTTCAACCATTTTCTAAAAGCTGCTTTTTTGAGTATTGTTGCTTCCTGACATTCCTTATTCCACCATGGATTACAACAAATTTTTCTTTAGTTTTGTAATTCTACATCTAGGAATTGAATTATCTGCTGCCATTATAGTGGCAATATAGAATTTTTTCATAGAATATATCAATATCTTTATCTTCTACCTCACTGTAATCCATACATTCCAAAATTGATTGATATACATCCCATTTCGCATATTTATACAAGAATTTTGAGGGCTATGTTCTAGCTTCTCTTCCTCATCAAAATCATCTTCATCTCACTGAATGATAATCAAAGGTGGTCACTTCCTAGTGTGTCTTCATCAGTACACCAAACTGCATTAATGCCTAACTCCAGAGAGACTAAGGACAAATCAATAGAAGTGGGTTTATGATTGGCAACATCAGGTAATCTTGTGACACTTCCATCATTCAGTAGAATCAGCTTTGAGTCTACAATATTTTCCACAAGCCTATTACAAGTTATGGTGGAACAACCCATTTTCCCAAAATGGTGCATGTGCATTGAAATCACCTAAAACTACCCATTTTGGGGTTGACAAATCAATATGTTTTATCCAGTCAGTGTTTTCTGCTTTGGGGCCCTTTGGATAGTACACTGACACTATATTTAAAGAAGTATGTTTACTAACTTTAACAGTTGCTGCTGTTGCAAATACTTCATCTGTATTTGCTGGTATAAGAGATGAAGTCACAGGAGTGTATTCTAGATCTGCTCGGACATAAATTGCATTTTGAACTTTTCTAGATCTATCTGAACAAGAATATAAAGGTGGATGGTAAAAATTCGTTTAACTTAGGGAGCTTATCTGCAACAACATTTAAAGACTGTAGTGCAAGAATGGAATAATTATGTTGTATAAGTGATTTTGAAGCTGCAGTAAATTCCTTAAATAGATCTGCAGTTCCATTGAAAAATTAATACTTTGTCTTTGATGGTATTCATGGAAAGTAGTTTTCAATAAAATCTATGATGATGGACATATAGAGAGTCACCAAACAATATTTGGGTAGAAGTAAGAGTCCCACAGATGTTGATGGAGTGGCCATGGTTGGTGTGATCTGGAACAACCTGCTGTATCTCCATACCACTGTTTTTTCTGAACACTCTATCTGATCCTCTGTTCCTGTGAATAGACTCCCTGCCAGGTCCCCTTCGAGGTCTCTCCCAGAAGAGGTGGTAAACATGCCTTCCCAGGTTTCCTGCAAGGATGCTGGTACCTCTGTCTGTAGGATGGATGGCATCTCTCATGAGCCTACTGTTTCTAATGTTCAAATTATCATGTGATAAAATAGAAACAGGATGTTGTAGAAGCTCAGCAATCAGATAAGCATTGAATAGTTCTCTCCAAACCTCAAGTGCTGCATCATTCAGAAGAGCTATTCTGCTGACAACCACTTTGGCTTTGGAAGCTTGTTTTTAATAGATTTAACAACAGCAACCATGTCTTTTTACGCTGTTTTCGGGTCTGTCCCTTTTATGTCGTTGATCCCTGTATGAATGACTACACAGTCAATGTCATATTCTGAATCAAGGTTGTTAACTTGCTGTTGGCTGTCTGCAATCATAAAAGCCTTCTTTGATGATACTGAGAAGCCGTAGCAATACCCCAAATGCTTTCCATTGACTTTTGTCAAAGTTGAGTCATCCAAAAATAGAACACAGGAAGCAACTCCATACTTTTGACATCATCAATGCAGATGAGGTCATTAGTTGTATTTTCTTGTTTTTTCTTCGAAGTCATGTGTTTTGTTTTAAATACAGCTACTGACCTGTTCTGAGAACTTTTAGGCCTACCAGCTTTAGTTGTTGATGGTGCTGCTGGTCTGGCCTGATGTTGTTTGGCAGCTGCAGCGTAGCTAAGGCTGGCCCCATCAGCAGAGAGCAGAGGAGAGGCAAGTGATGGTGGTTCTGTCTGGTTCCAACACTCGTCTGCAGCCTGGTTTCTCGGGCAGTCGTGTGGTCCTGGTCCTGCACTAGCTGCAGCAGGATGCTCTGTGAATGAGGTCAGTGATCATCCCTTCCATTTTGCTTTTTTTTTTCATGCATCCAGACCACCAGTTTTTTAAGGTCGGTGATCTTGTTTGTTTTTTGGCAGTTGCAGCCATTGTTCTTGGAAGCCATAGATACTAGAGAACCGTGCTTGATGTTTCGTTAGCATTTTCGGTCATCTTGTCTTCAGAGATGGTATGTTTTGGGCTTTTTTTTCACTGCAGTAGCTTCAGAAGCATATGAAGTAGACCATAGACGTCTTGTCTTTGTCATATCTTGCAAGGAGCTTGAAATTGCCTAAAGCTCAGGTTCAGTCCCAGCGCCATGTTTGAATCCTATAGGAACGTGCATGTTGTAACTTGTTCGCAGCAGGAACACATGAATATGTGGAAAAAAATACTTAATGGGGCAGTTAGATATTGTAATAATTATTGTCTCTCCTTTCCAGGTTAGAGGTTCCAGGTGCACAAAGGGAGAATGTTTTGTGTAGGCAGTGTTCTTTTGCCCACTATGAATGTAAATGCATTCAGATTTTAACCAAAGACAAAGAACGTAAAAAAAACATATAGATAAGTTAATCAACATAATCACAGCTGATATCTATCAAGCAGATATCATGAGATATGTGAATGAATGTTTTGAAAAAAAGAAAAAGAGAAGAAGAATACAACATGTTTTAGTGGACATCATTTTGAGCAGAAAGATAATTAAAACTGATGTTTGTTTTGTTGTGTCAAATAAGTTTGCATGACTTAAATGGCAATAAAATATTTTGAATCTTGAATCTCTTGAATCACATACACACATACACACACACATGTGCCCGCAAGTGCGCGTGTGGCACAAGCTAATTTATTTTCCCTTTAGCTGTGTTTGTGCTTGAGAGTGTGTTTGCAAAAATGTGTACAGATAAGTAAGAGCCTACTAGTGAAAATGGTATGCACGCACAGGCAGGTACACGCATGGGTGCATACTCGTGTGCGTTTGTACATCTGTGTGTGCATGCCTACATGGACGCAAGTGTGTACATCTGTGTGTGCATGCCTACATGGACGCAAGTGTTCGTGCATGCCTGTTTGCTTATGTGTATGTATCTACGTGTGTTTGTGCGCATGCGCCTGCACGTGTGTTTCAGAGAAAAGTGCAATGTAAAAGTGTGGATGTATAAGTCAGTAGATGTAAAAATGCAAGAATAGTCATGCCTAGACACCTACTATTGAGAGCCCTTCAGACTAATTTGCCCTCTCGGTGCTTTTTCCAGAATCGTGAAGTGAAGCTTTGTATTGTTTAAGAGATGGGCATCTGTCAGTCTTGGAAGACTAAGGAGTTACACTTTAGGCTATAGAGGCAAAGCCTGAGTAAGCAAGTATGGATGGCAAGCTGTTAACCATGCAGCAGATCCCCCCCCCCCTCTCAACATCGCTGGAACGGTTCATTGGAAAGGCAATTGCCCATACGAATGGTTTCATAGCCGTCGCAGGAGCCGCCAGAACGTTGCCATAATTATACAGCACCAAACCGCCATGGGGACTCCAATGCCCCTGGTTTTTCCTCAGGGATGGTGTCTAAACACGACACCTGTATGCATGCTGGGTTTTTTGTTGTTGTAACTATCCACTCCTACCGGCACACAATGGCCTGCTCTTCCGAGAGAGGCGGGACGGGTTAACGTGTTTTTAACGTGTGCACAAGATGTTCTGCGTGCGTTTACACTCGGAAGCCTCGTTTTATAGTCTCATTCCAATGACTTTGGTGAAATATGAGTAGGCATTCCGTGGTGGAGTGTGGGAAGTCCAGTGCAGGGGTGTAACTGGAATGTTTTCACCTTTTTCTTCAGTCTGCCTTTTGTTTTGAGGCTGATGAATGTAGGGTACATGGCCTACTCCTTGTTACTTTGGGCTTCTGCAGGGTGGGGGAAATGTGCGGGTTTCCGCTTGATTTAGATGATGATGATGATGATGATGATGATGATGATGATGATGATGATGATGATGATGATGATGATGATGAGAGACGACGACGACGACGACGACGACGATGATGATGATGATGATGATGATGATGATGATGATGATGTGATGATGATGATAATAATAATAATAATAATAATAAACAATGGTAATGGTAATGGTATGTGTTGAATTGACATAGTGCTGAATCTTATTAGTCAAGTTAAGCAGCGTCGAGCCTGGTTACCAGTTGGATGGGTGACCGTTTGTGCGCCTTAGCTTCAGTATAGTTCCCCCAGTTCACCAAGCTGTAAATGGGTACCTGCCCTCTTTAGGGTCAGGGAAGGTTAAACAGCGAAGGAGAGGAGATTGGCGCCGCTCTCTGTATGCTGGACCCTAGAGAAGCTGAGGTATCTGATGCCTTGCTCCCCTACGACTGCCTAGGTTATGGGACACCTTTACGTACCTTACCTTACCTTTTATAATTACGAATAGTGTTCTGCCAGTTGCAGACCATAGCTGGTGGAGCTTGGTTGCTGTCCTCTTTCCCTTGGAAGATGGAAGATCGACATAGCTTTGGGGGCTGCTTGTTGATTAAGCAGGTTAGCTAGATAAAATATTTTTGGCTGTTTGTTGAATTGTTTAACACATTATTTCATATCGAGGATAATAGAATAAGCATTCATGTGCTTTTTACATCCAGTACCGGTGTGTATGCAGTTTTGTAAATCTCGTCATCTGTTCCCACCGGCACACAATGGCCTACTCTTACGAAAAGCGGAACAGGATTTAACGTGTGCTTAAGATGTTCTGCGCGGTTTATAGTCTCACCTGAAGGACTTGATTAAGCATGTTAGCTGGATAAAATATGTTTGGCAGCTTGCTCATTAGGCAGCCTAGTTGAATGAACTGTTTGTTATTTTGATCCAGACTGATTTTCTGAAGTGATCATGCAAGCTACGATTTTATATTTTCTGTTGTAAGTGAAGCTGACATCACCACAGTGACAGGAAACTTTGCTTGATATTTTTGTGTCTATATATTGACAGTACTCTGACATAAGTAGACAGCAGCAAATTATTCGGTTATAGCTTTTAAAGTTTTAAGGATTATGAAACACAAAAACTAGCTGGTTTAATCGTATCAAGGGAGGTAGATCAATGAAATGTTGTGATGGTAGATATACAGATTTCCTCCCCTTTGATCTCAAATGGAGACAAAATAATCAGACAAGGAATTCAAACAGTCATATGAAAATTTGAATCTCTTGTATGAGACTATTTCTCCACTGTTGGCAACAAAAACAGGAAAATGGCTCAATTTCTAAATACTGTGATAAAGGCTTTATTCTGTTAATTTTGAAAAGCCAAATGGTTAAAGATTTTGTAGCCATTATCAAAACAGCAGCAGGTGGTTCGTATCTTCAGATATATGCAAATGAAGTCACATGTTCCAAAAAATGTAACAGCATTTCACGGTGACACTGTTGTGCCTATAACTTTAAATGAAAACATGTATTTACAACAAACAGTATTCAGAAGTGAAGTTACTACTTAGTGCCAACCACTAGACACAAAGAAACCAAAAACATTTTTTTGATTATGGGAGTAGGTACCGGCAATAAGTGTGACACTGTAATGCATGTTACAAGGGGGTCATGACAATATCACACAGCCAAGACATTCTGGACCAGTATTCAATGAATACCTCAGCATCATTAGTTATTGCATGTAGATTAAAGCCATGGAATGGAAAACAGATTGTGCAAAACACAACTCTGATATGGGCCTTTAAAGTTTGTGTAGTAACATTACACGTGACACCAATTATGACATTTGAATAAAAAACAAAGCAAACTGTTGATGTACAACAATACTTTTATTACAGAATTGATGATTACATGGTCATGAACAGTAACTAACAAGAATTATGATAAAAATTTTCATTTGTTTGTGTACATGGTTCAGAAAAACAAAGAAATATAAAGAAAGAAAACAAAACCTTTCTTCATGTATAAAACATGGTGAACTGACATGAATCATACAAAAGCAATAAAATCAAGACAAATCAACAAGTAGTTCAGATATAAAAAGATAATTAACTGACTGGATTTTTTTTTTAATCGATAAAGACAATTTAATTTGTTTATGTTTAGTAAGGCAGTGAGTTTGGCCCAGGCCAAAAGCTGTGTGGGGTATTGATGTCAGCTAATTGCCAAGGCCTACACTAGTGTAACAGAGTGGACATGTGTGATGTCCCATCTCTGCACAAACCTCGGGAACACGGCACAGCTAGTCAGTTTAGAATGTGACCTCTGAAAAGAGGTTGCATAAATATACATTTCACCGTGAAGGTGAAGTGCATGCAACGAAGGGTTTTCGACCACTACCCAAGGAATCAGAGCATCGACAATTCACAGGTTTGTCTCTAAATAGAAACACGACGCTGCGAAAGCGCGCCGTTCACATGTGAGATAATCTAATTACCGCCCCATCACATCCATCCACCGGCCAACTTGTACTGCGTCCCGAGGTACGCTACCTGGCCAGCATATTTGATACTGTCCAGTAGCCCCTAAAACTGCTAACTACAAAAAATAATAATCCTACATGGGTCTTACACCCAATCCGAAGGTAGGCTACCTGGTTGCATATTTGATGCTGAAAACCAGTAGCCCTGACAACGGTTAACTACAAAACACTAACTCGACCTACTTGGGTCTTCCATCCCACTTCTGACACCATTTGTAACAGAGCGGACATGTGTGATGTCCCATCTCTGCAAATGGTGTAACAGAGTGGACATGTGTAACAGAGTGGACATGTGTGATGTCCCATCTCTGCACAAACCTCGGGAACACGGCACAGCTAGTCAGTTTAGAATGTGACCTCTGAAAAGAGGTTGCATAAATATACATTTTACCGTGAAGGTGAAGTGCATGCAACGAAGGGTTTTCGACCACTACCCAAGGAATCAGAGCATCGACAATTCACAGGTGTGTCTCTAAATAGAAACACGACTCTGCGAATGCCCGCTCCGTTCACATGGGAGATAATCTAATTACCGCCCCATCACACTAGAATGTTGTAATGTTGTAAAATGTTGTTTTGAGATTGCCTTCAGCCATGACAAGCTCTTAATAACAACATGCACTCTCCTGTAATTAAAGGAGAAAAATTCCTCTGAAGTTGCAGTATTGCTGCTTATATGGTGAGGTACATGGAAACAGTCATACATGCAAACTGCTCATTCAGTGTGCAATTTCAATCTCACAGTGATTCCCAGGTGGGATGAGTGAGTCAGAGTGCACTCTCTGGGTGATCCCCAGAAGGTTACACTTGGGGAACACACAACAACACAGTGAGCAGACTAGAAAGTAAGTCTTAATGGTACAAATCATGTGTCACAACACACACACACACACACAAATTGTATTCAATCAAAACAATACAGCAGAAAGGCACAAGCATCAGTACAAGAAGCATAAATCAATGTAAGCTGATGAAGAGCACTCCTGTTAGTACTTCTTAAGTTTTGTCCACTATTTAAAAATCTCCCATTTGTGTGTGTGTGTGTGTGTGTGTGTGTGTGTGTGTGTGTGTGTGTGTGTGTGTGTGTGAGAGAGGAGAGAGAGAGAGAGAGAGAGAGAGAGAGGAGAGAGGAGAGAGAGAGAGAGAGAGAGAGAGAGAAACTCTTCTTTATTATGTGTGTGTGTGTGTGTGTGTGTGTGTGTGTGTGTGTGTGGTGAGCAGAGAGAAGACAGACAGACTGATACAGAGAGAGAGACAGACAACACACACACACACACACACACACACACACACACACACACACACACACACACACACACACACACACACAGAGGGAGACAGAGAATTGTGTGTATGTGTGTTGGGAGGGAGTGGAGACATTGTGGGGGGGGGGGGGGGGCAGGGAAGAGAGAGAGAGATGGGTGGAGTGGTGGTTGGAAAGAGCTAACAGCTCTGGTACCATGACAATTTACAGGCACCTGCCGAAAACAAGGTAATAATTGGGGGGAGGGGGGGGGGGGGAGAAAGAGAAGTGTGGCCGTGGATGGTAGACTGTAGAGAAAGAGGAAGGGTTCAACAGGTCAGTGTTGACAGCTCCTGTCACTGTCTGCTCTTTCCCGACGTCACAGACTGAATGGAGGCAACGTTACCGAACAATCTTCAAACTGATTTTGTTTCTCTTCTTATGTTTATTGGCCAATGTACAACCGCTGAATATGATAAAATATGCAAGATAATGTAAAGAAAAGTTCAACAGATGGTGCCAGTAAAGAAATATGAAATGAGAGCAAACCTTCATTTCATATGACTCCTTTTTACATTTTCACACATCTCATTTTTGTCAACCACATCAACACAACAGACTCACAGAACAAAGAATACTGACACAAGAACATGCATAAACATATTATTTGCCTAATCCATTACAAATTCAGAGAAGTACACTTACCAAAAATAACTATTTTGCTGATTTGTCCTCAAGACTATTGTTCCACACACACAAGTAACAGTGCACTTCCAGCAGAGAGAAGGTGTGACACGACACTCATTTTTACCTAATACGTCACTTTCTCCGTCAAATTCGCAGAAAAACATCACAGACGCGTGTTCTATTCCACAATTCATCGAGGCAAACAGCAAACAGTGTACTGCCCTGTGTGATTTAATTTTGCTAAGCACATTAATTCTGCCAGTAACGTGTATATGATCTGTGACGCAAAACAGATTTTTTTAGACTACATTTACTCATTTGATTTCAAGCATGAAATTGCAGCTTGATATTAATTTTTCGCTCGATAAAAATCGATTTGTAACCAAATTTTGTGCAATTATCGTCTGCTGACTTGGTGCTGAAAGCAAAAAGTTGGTCATAATCTGTGACGTGGCTGGTAACGTACAAACCCAAAATTCACAATCTTTTGTTTGTCAAGAAAACTATTCAAAAACACCAGTTCTTTAGTGAGTATTTCAATGCATCTTTAATCTTTAGTTCTATGAAAGAATTTTTGAGTAGGGGTTACGATCTTTGCAGTAGTGAACTTTAGAAGCGAGTAGGGGTAAGCGTTCCGGTTTTCGTCGCCATTTTTAGGCCATTTTCGCCAGAAATTTCTCTCTCATAAACATAATTTTCTGTTCTGGGTCTTGTTTCTGCTCGCACTGTTTCCTTGATATATGTGAAATGTATTGAGTGATGATAAATGGTTCAAACATATTTTGTTTAAGTGTAATGGAAAGTTTTAGAGGGTGACCCCCCAATGACCCCAACAGTGGAGAAATAGTCATGAAGACGACATAGAGCTTTTTTTTTTTTTTAGCTGGTAACAAGATCAAAAGGACTTGCAAAAACAATACTGCAGGGCACTGTCCAATGAGGAAGAAAAAGAGGGAGACCAAGGAAGAGATGGGAGGCTCAACAAAACCCTGAGAAAGGCAGAACAGAGAGAGGAATGGAGGGAACTGGTTGGCAAGTCTTCATGGGTGTCTCCACGGTCGCTAGACTAACAGATAGATAATAGATAGATAGATAGATAGATAGATAGATAGATAGATAGATAGATAGATAGATAGATAGATAGATAGATAGATAGATAGATAGGACTTTATTTGCACAAACTGTACAAATAACATCTTTACCACTTTAGAAAGGTCTCACCAATTTTTAAATAATGGAAAGAAATAGTTTCCTAGCCTTCAGATAAACTGGAGCTGTTAGAAATTGACATGGGTGTAATGTGGTTCACTAATGATCCCGGGGAGTGCTTTGAAATCAACAGTAAAGTTATATTTACTGCAGAAATCAACAATAAAGTGATATTTACTGGAATCAACAGTAAAGGGATATTTACTGGAATCAAAGGACAAAGTAGATCGTGGTTAAAATGATGGACAGCTCTTATAGAAAGAGGAGAGTTTTAAAGCTTTTTTTGAAAAGTATACCTTTGGATGATGTTGCCAAAGCCTTCAAGCAAAACAGCTGATTTAATCTGCAACATTTGGCCATTGATGAAAAAAATTGCTGTAAAAAGTATTTGAAATGGCAGACTAGGTATCCCTGAGATAAGGATATTATATGGCGAGCTTTAAAAATCATTTCGATCAGAAAGCTAAGAACAAATATTCACAGAAAGAAAATTATTGCACAAGCAAACGGTGCGCATTTTTTAAAAAATTATCAATAAGTCATAATATAAACTTGAATCTGATCAAACACACACGGTCGTGTTGTGGAAAGATGCGTTTTCTGCTTACAGAATGTTTTGTAGAAATCTTATGTCATGAATTTGGTGGATTTTTTCATAACCATCTTTTTATCGGAGTAATTTTAGTTGGGAAGAGCCATATTTCAAAATAGTTAACAGCATTAGATTTCTATATGGGTCACTTTAAAATGAGATACTAAAAACCTTAACGTTTCAAAAGTATAATGATATTAAACAGATAAAAGATGAAAATCAATCTGCAGTTTCATTATTGTTTAGTAGCATCAAATATTGCAGGTTTACAACAGGCAACAACAGATTCAAAATGAAGCTGTGTCATTTCTTTAAACGTAGGTCTGCATTTGTGATCATAACTATATCAAAGCAATATAAAAAGTTCGACAACACTGCACCATCAGCAATTTTTTTTCCATTATATGATAAAAGCAAAGACATTTGGTCTATTTCAATTATCTTAAGAAATACTTTAAAAGTATTATGGACCAAACTTAATTGTTCACATCTATTGATTTTCTAACTATCTGAAGACTGGTTATTTACATTTTTATGTGATTTTGTTTGTAAATTTACCTTGAAAAGACATTTTCATTATACACTTGCATGCATAGTAAAAGCTTGAATGATAGATATAAGTCTACATTTGTACTATATGAGTATTCTTAGTGATTGTATAGTTTTCTTATGGACACTAGTCTTACGAAAACTGCTTTGTTGATTTTTGTTTATAGCCTTTTCACATTGATGATAAACGACTAAAAACAAATCCAAAAAAAAAAACAGAAGGTGGGAGGGGGATAAATGGAAGACTAAAGGTTTGCACATACAGCTCATTGATAGACAAATAAGAACTCTACCTGAATGACTCACGTCCTGTCTGATGCATTCACATAGTTCTGTATCTAAGCCAATTTCAATTCCAATATGTTGCTTATAGCCCATCGACCACATAGGCCATATCGGGGCTGTCACCTCGTCAATTTAAAACTAGTATTAAAGTGCTTGACTAATGCACAGTTTAAACGGTATAAAACCAACTCACTGTCTTCTTGTAAGACGCCCGTCAACCATAAGGTCAGCCAGGACGGCCACCCATTGTGGGAAATCACACCATTCACACATAATGAGAACAAACCAAAACCAGATTTCTTAAAAAACTTTGTCCTTAGAGAACAACCATAACACTTTCGCTCATATCATATGGAAAAGCCCGATTCTCGAGAAGTTAAAGAGAAGTTAAAAATAGCGTCCGTGGAACATCCGAAAGAGTCTTTGGGAGTATGCAGTAAAATGCTTGTGCCTAATATCTGAACATCCCGACACTCCAGGAGCAGATGCTGATGGTTAACCACACGTCACAAGTCACTACCATGAGGTTCCCTCGCCTTTCACCAAATGAACGTAGGATATGAGAATGACCCGTGTTATCCTGTGAGCAGTTCGCTCCTTCGTTTTTGACACACAGATACCAGTTCTGTACCACATGTCAGGGGTTGACATGAAAAGAATATGGTCCCAGAGAACGCGGGAAAGTGCATGATACTATTTGCAGATATCTGGTTTCCTTTTTCTTTCTTTGTGTGAACTTCAGACAGCAATTATCTGTCTGTCAGATGACGAAAATGCGTTGTAATGCTGTAAATGCTGAAATGTCAATTTACTCATCTGACTTAGCATGGAATAGACTGCTTTTTAAGTCTCTCTGGAATAAAAGGTAGGAGACGGACCAGAGTGCAGAATATACAAAGCAGGTACAAAAAGAAAAGAACAATGATTGATCAAAGAAAGAGAGAAAAATAGGGAATTGCTTTGCACAGAGTGTTTTCAGGTGGGATGCTACTTATCTGACAGTTCTTGCATCAAGAATAAATCTTGTTTTCCAACTTGATTACAACCGCTTCGTTATATGTTTGGACAGGATATACCTCATTCATGTGTAAAGGTTATTGGCTATTGTTTTATTTATTTACGTTAAATGTGTGATGTGTGTGTGTGTGTGTGTGTTGTGTGTGTGTGGTAAGTGTGTGTGTGTGTGTGTGTGTGTGTCGTGAGGCGTGCGTGTGCGTGTGTGTGTTGTGTGTGCACCATTAGTGATTTGCACTCTGAAATGATAAATCAAATCATCTTCATGGTTCCTTGTTTCATGAGTCCCAAAAATTGACTGATGCATTAAAAGTGTCCGGCTTTTTGTGTTCATTTTAGGGAGCATCATTACAGTACACTGTATTGGTCATGGGACTGACTGAGCCAGTGACCAATGTAGTCAATGTTTTTTTTTGAGTTATTAGTAGAAGGGGAACAGTTAAAATTGAAAGTACAAAGCATAATTCCACCAAATAATAGAGCTTTTCTCATACAACCTCAGACAAAAATTTCAACACCATGTATGAATTTTGCAGGTTCAACGTGTTGATTTTTGCTGTTTGATTTATAAGTGTGAATTTATTGCACTTGGAAAGAAATATAAAACACTTAATAATATAGATATCTTGCCTTATACAACAGGATATATCGTAGTTTGACAGTAGTGATTTTATCTCCAATTTTGCTGTGGCACGGAGATCAATGTAAGATAATCGGGTACAGCATTTGATTTTCATACATGAATGAAAGGTAATGATTATCCAATCTGGATAAAATTAAGAAGAGAATAATCAGGCTAACGAATATTGAATGGCAAACGCCTTAGTTACTTTTCCCTTTTTCTCAGCTAGCACTTCAAGTTTCTTGTGAGATATTTCCCATACCATCGTTTTTGCTCACCACTAAGGTATTACATCCCAACTTCGTGGAGAAAAACTACCTTTTAATAGACGATATTTATAGTATAGGCTTCCTTTTAGCCATACTACATAGCCTGCATAATGCTGGTCTAATCCAGTCCAATTTGTTTATTGCCCTGTCGACATCAGTGGCCATTTTGGGGCTGTTGCTTTGTAACTTTTCTAAATATCAGATTATATGTTCGTTTTAAGTCTTTGCTTCATAATACTCTTGAATTGGTTTCATGAATATTATGATTTCTCCATTCAAAAGGCAGACCTGAATTATCTAAAAGAAACTAAGCTGTTGAGACCGAGTTTAACTGAAACTGCTTACTATCTAGTGTAAATGATGACACAGATATCTTCACACATTTCAAAATGAATGTGACAAGAGACTGCACCAGATAAACAGCATTATCACCTGAACTTCTGTTTTAGTAGGGGAAAACATCCCATTTTAAAACAAAACACCAGAATCCACACAAAAGGACTGCTTCTTCATAATAAGCTGCCCATTACATGTGAACACACGGCAATTCTTTTTTTGCATGGACCAGCTCTTCAGTGCTTCCTGCTTGGGAATGAATACATATAAGCTGAACATAAATAACACAAATCTTCCCTCAACAGACTGCATTGCGTGAAGAGAGAAGAAAAAAAGCATCTGAGATGCGTCTGCTGTTTAGTCAAAACCTCTCACTGTATCCCCATGCTTATCAAAACCCTCTGCTTATGATAGTGTTTCTAGTTTATTCATTGGACAGAGACGTATTTCAAAAGAATGTTGATAGTTCTTCAATTTAGTATCTGTCTCTGAAAGGGATTTTAGAAGACTAGGAAAAGTAGCCAGTTGGTGAGTGGGAGGAAATAGAAGGGAAATAGATACCAAGATTTAGGTGAGGGGAGGGAAATCACAAAATGTTTGATTCAATAAAGAAGGAAAAATGATTGAATGTCATTCTTTTTTAGAAAAAAAACTTAATCAAACGGAAATGTGTGAACTTAGAAAAAAGGAAAGAAATAAGTAAAACGTTTTTAAACAATGAAAGACTGGGCTATATACAAGAGACCCTAAAATTTCAAAAAAGAACTTTATTCAATACTACGTAACTGAAAGGGCGAGTAGAATATTGCTTTTTCAGAAGGTTTTCATCAAAAGAACATTTTTTTGCAAAGAAACAGACAATGAAACAATGAAAACTTTCCCCCACATATAAACCTAACATTGATTTTTTTTATCTGAACTGCTTTTTAAAATGTGATTCTTAACTGATAAAGGTAGTAATCAATCATACTTAATATACAGAAGAATGTAAAAGCTTTTCTCTTAAAAAGTGAATGGGAGAAATCATTTTTGGGAGTAAAGCTTTTAGAGTTGACCTTTTAAGAAATGTACTCCAAACTTCTAATACCATGGGAACATAATGTTCTTTAACAGATAGAAAATATGCTTGTTTTAGGGTGTTTTTTTTAATTACACCTTTTTGATATTTAACAACTAGTTATTCCAGAAAGTCTTAACATATGAAGGAACGTTACATAAAATGATATCTGTGACTTTTATTATTTGACGTTCTACCATGTTACATATGTCAATAATCATATTACGTTGTGTTTTAGCATCAAAGAAGTCCAATGCATATAAACAGAATTGAATCCACAAAGAATACTACCTCCTGTGATCTGACAAGAAGATTTGACAAGCAGTATCATGCAAATAGGATGGCAGCAAGTTCAGTTGAAATGTTTTTATTTTGAATTGTGCTGTGATCAGAACTGCATTTGGGCTGAAAAAAGCAGACAGGTATGCATGTGAAATGTCTTTGTAGCTTTTATACAGGATTTCATAATGGCGGGTAAAACATGACATATTGTTAAGAAACAGGAAAATATTTTGATTATATCTTCCCGTATGTTTGGTTTAAAATACTGTTAAACTGTTAATTAAATATTAAACCTCTTTACAAGAATTGCATACTAAAAGTGTCTTTAAAAATGATACAGCTGTTTATAGTCTGCTACAGTAATTTATTTCTAAAACCTGATTGTTTTTATTCTTTCTTTGGCAAGAGATTTTGTGTATTCAACTGTTTTTACCCAACAAAAAGGAAGCTGTCTTCCAACTTTGGAAATATCAATTAAAAAATCATTTTTGATTCTAATTTCTTGACAAATTTTAATAACTAACCTCTATCATGTAACCAGATACAGCAGTGTAGGGGTGACATATTCATATCAGATGCTTCAATATTTGTCTTTATTACAAGCAATGTTGCAAAAGTAAAATAAAAAAAGGAAACCTGATCAATCTCAAAACATTCCCACAATATCTCAAGAGAGATCTAGATGTGAATGACAAAATACTTGAGGTATATTGTTTTCCAATAATATTAATGGCAAGAATGATAACAAAAACTTCGCAAAAAAGCCTTTCTGTTATTTTTGCTCACAATATTGCATTTTTTGCTATTTAAACTATGTGATTTCAATAGTAATGAATGCTGTACAATCCTTTGACCAATCAAACACACAAGAAATTATTCATTCTCCATCCTGGATTGCCCAGAAGGCTTCTGAGGCCTGAATGTTTACAATATCTCTGATACCCATGTGTTTTATACTGCTTCTGAAAATTCTTCACAATGAAAATTGTTTTAATTGAATGTTGTTAGCCCCTCTTGTTGCAGACTTGTTGTATACTTATATACAGCTGGCTAAGACACATAACTAAAAACAAAAAACTTGAAGTATGATTAAAATTGCTGATTCCAAAAACTACTTTGGTACTATTGAACATATATTCTTTCAGAGAAAGTTTGAATTTCATAAGTAGATTTTAAAAAAGCGTTTGGTACTATAAACCAGTAGTTTCTCAGAAATCTTGAATTGTACAATATTTCAGCAAATAATACCATCAGGCTGTTTGATTCCAATCTTACAAATAGTTAAAAGGTGATAATCCTGACTTTGCTTACCACTGCAAGTGAGTATAGGTAAAGCTCATTTATCTAAACATGTTTCTACAATACGCTATGCATCCCTATCAACAGTCACTTGTGTAGGGAAGGTGACATTCACATCAGTAAATCAACTACAGGGTATAAGGAAGAGTACACTTCTAGCATGCTTAAACTGTTTCCCAGAGATGGCTCCATAACCACATAAGATTAATGAATAATTTATCCACTTTATAAACCTGACAGACTTTTGGAACAAGTACAAATAACTACAAAAAATATTGTTCCAAATCAGATACATTGGGTCTGCAAAGTATACTTTTGCTTAATAGGGCAAGTTTAAGAGGGGAGGCTGTGTCATTTAGCAGAAATGTTTAGTTCAAAATAAATCATGTCAACATGCATTCTTTTGGAATTATATCATAGGCTCATTATCAGCTATGTAAAAGGAATTTATTATGGTTAATGTGTATAGTCCAAAAAGATATAACTAATTTATTTCATAATTATTGAAGATTGGAAATGAGGAATGAACTCAGTGTATAATTATGATAATTAAGCATGACTGCTGTTATTGCACATGAAGCATGCCTAGTTCTTTTCAAGAGGGTAGGATTCAATATTTATTTTTGAATTTGGTGTACTCCAGGGTTTTGACATTAAACAAGGCTGTAGACATGAGATCGTATAAATTATTGTCTGTTATCTTTGCTTTAAGTAAAGATTTACTAGCAATTATCATAAGAAGATATACAAGCATAAAAAGTTTTTTTTTATAAATAAGGGTAAAAATAAGGTTTTTCAGTTTGCAGATGATATACAGTGCCTAAATAATAGAGACAAAGTTTCTTTTGTACAATCGTTTCAATTTACTGGCAGATTTTTAAGTAGGGCAGGCCTTTTTGAATGCCATAAAATAAGAAATTATCTGGCTAGATTGCCAAAAGTTTTTAAACAAAAATGTATGCTTAATCTACTGTTTGTTTTGAACATTAGAAAGATTACAATGATTTCAGGAACTTGGTTTTCCAAAAATGTTGGAAATGTGTCCAGAAATAATACTTACATGGCTTTTTAAGCTCAAGCATTGTTTCCATCTGGTCTCCCCACAAAAAAAGAGTTTTATACTAGTACCTTAGTAGTTCCCCAAATAATTTACAGAAATAAAGCAAAAGAACCCCATGTTTATGAAACAAATCCTTTGGACGTAAAGAATCCTTTTAATAACAATTACTCTCAGATATACGTGATACATTGTCTTTCTTATTGAACAATTTTCATATTTTGCTATATTTCAAACTGTGACTTAAATGCTATGGACTATGATTTTTTTGTTGTCAAGTTACTTTATTTCTCTGCACTGGAAAAGGGTCTATTTTTGCTTTTTGTATTTTCATCATGACAACACAGAAGTAAATGTTTAGTTGTTTCTCTGAACTTGCTTCCAGAAGTGTAATAGACAAAGAAATTGAAAGTGTTGTTAAAAGTTGAAGCTAAGACATAAATCCTAATGGTAACCCAAGCCAGATTGTCATAAAGACCTCCCACTCTCAGGTTGGGTATGATAAGAAAAGAAACTCGCAGGATCACAGCTGGTAAGATACATATGATGAACAGAACAGAGGTACTGATGATGACTCGAGTTATCGCTAAATCTCGTGAGTTGACAGAACCAGAAGCAGATGACACTGTCTCCCTCCATTTGGACAGTTTCTTCAGTTTGACAGCAGTGATGACTGTGCACACAGTGACAGAGAAGAAGGAGAGTCCAGGGAA
>CM060330.1:15663329-15665829 GCA_030674155.1 Stramonita haemastoma
TGTGTCTTGACCCCAAGGCTGGGCATTTATCATTTTAAGTAAACTTAATTTTTTCCTTGATTTATTTATAAGATTTTCTGCATAAAACCTCCAATTCAAATTGGGATTTAAATTAATGCCCAAGAACTTAATGTCTTGCGAATATTGTAAGTTTTCTCCATCCAGTGTCAGATTTGGTAAAGACTTGGGATTTTCTCCATTATTAAAAAGCATTAGTTTTGTTTTCTCTACTGAGAAAGCAAGCCCATTTTCTTTCATATACTCATTTAATTTATCTAGTTCTATTTGAAAGATTTTTTGCATATGGTTTATAACTCTTGTGGATGTCCGTTTCGAAGATTTGTATTCATCCATACAGCAATGTTGTTGGCATATTGAACTAAGTGTACATTGCTAGATAATACTCCAGGGAGATCATGGATTAAAATATATAACAAAATCGGAGCTATTACTGATCCCTATGGAATACCTATATCTATCCACTTAAATGATGAATAAAACATGTTTACTCTTGTGCATAAATATCTATCATACAAGAAACATTTGAAATATTGAAATATTTCCCCAGTTATTCCTATAAGTTTCAATTTATACAGCATTCTCTCAGGCCAAACACTGTCATATGCTTTTTTTGATATCGAAAAAAGTTGCGAGTGTGCTCTTCCTGTGTGCAAATTGTTTTTTGACATGGCTTATCATCTTTACAAGGTGATCTGAAGTGCATCTCCGTTTTCTAAACCCTGCTTGATTTACTGGAATAATATTTTGTTTTTCACAATGGTGCAGTAAGCGATTTTGGACAATTTTCTCCAGAAGTTTTCCAACTTATGAGGTTAATGATATTGGCCTATAACTACTAATTGAAGATCTTGGCTTATCCTTTTTGGAACAGGTATTATGAGTGACCTCTTCCAGATAATAGGTAGAGTTCCATTTAACCAACATTTTTGGTAAAATGAATGAAGTAATTCCTTCCAACTCAAAGGTAAATGAAGTAGTAACTGATAGGAAATACCATCAATGCCAATTGCACTGTAATTAGTGGAGAAGGATTTTGAAGCCTCATTAAACTCATTAAATCCAATGGGAGAATTGAGATAATGTTCCTGATTTGGGACTGGGTCTTTGTATATGTCTTTACTTTTTTCTGTGTCTGAAAATCTGAACTGAGGAATTAACACTTGACATATTATTCTCGAAAACACCTCTAGAAATGCTTCAGCATTATCTAGTGAACAAGGCACAGGATTATTAGCCTGTTTTATGGGGTAGGTTGGTAATCTATGTCCATTTTTCATTTCTTTAATCTTTTTCCATACTTTATGAATATCTTTTGAGTCTGAGATTTCAGATATACAGAACTGAGAAAAATAATGGTTTTTTGCTTCAGCTATGATTCTGTTGCACTGATTTTTGACACGTTTCACATGTGCAAAGTTTGTTTCAGATCTGTCTTTCAACCATTTTCTAAAAGCTTGCTTTTTTGAGTATTGTTGCTTCCTGACATTCCTTATTCCACCATGGATTACAAATAATTTTTTTTACTTTTGTAATTCTACATCTAGGAATTGAATTAATTATCTGCTGCCATTATAATGGCAATATAGAATTTTTCATAGAATATATCAATATCCTTATCTTCTATCTCACTGTAATCCATACATTCCAAAATTGATTGATATGCATCCCATTTTGCATATTTATACAAGAATTTTGGAGGGCTATGTTCTAGCTTCTCTTCCTGATCAAAATCATCTTCATCTAACTGAATGATAATGGGAAGGTGGTCACTTCCGAGTGTATCTTCATCAGTACACCAAACTGCATTAATGCCTAACTCCAGAGAGACCAAGGACAAATCAATAGAATTGGGTTTATGATTGGCAACATCAGGTAATCTTGTGACACTTCCATCATTCAGTAGAATCAGCTTTGAGTCTACAATATTTTCCACAAGCCTATTACAAGTTATGGTGGAACAACCCATTTTCCCAAAATGGTGCATGTGCATTGAAATCACCTAAAACTACCCATTTTGGGGTTGACAAATCAATATGTTTTATCCAGTCAGTGTTTTCTGCTTTGGGGCCCTTTGGATAGTACACTGACACTATATTTAAAGAAGTATGTTTATTAACTTTAACAGTTGCTGCTGTTGCAAATACTTCATCTGTATTAGCTGGTATAAGAGATGAAGTCACAGGTGTGTATTCTAGATCTGCTTGGACATAAATTGCATTTTGAACTTTTCTAGATCTATCTGAACAAGAATATAAAGGTGGATGGTAAAAATTCTTTAGCTTAGGGAGCTTATCTGCAACAACATTTAAAGACTGTAGTGCAAGAATGGAATGATTATGTTCATATACGTGATTTTGAAGCTGCAGTAAATTCCTTAAATAGATCTGCAATTCCATTGAAAAATTAATACTTTGTCTTTGATGGTATTCATGGAAAGTAGATTTCAATAAAATCTATGATGATGGACATATAGAGAGTC
>CM060330.1:15670829-15675829 GCA_030674155.1 Stramonita haemastoma
TTTTTTTTTTTTTTTTTTTTTTTTTTTTTTTTTTTTTTTTTTTTTTTTTTTTTTTTTTTTTTTTTTTTTTTTTTTTTTTTTTTTTTTTTTTTTTTTTTTTTTTTTTTTTTTTTTTTTTTTTTTTTTTTTTTTTTTTTTTTTTTTTTTTTTTTTTTTTTTTTTTTTTTTTTTTTTTTTTTTTTTTTTTTTTTTTTTTTTTTTTTTTTTTTTTTTTTTTTTTTTTTTTTTTTTTTTTTTTTTTTTTTTTTTTTTTTTTTTTTTTTTTTTTTTTTTTTTTTTTTTTTTTTTTTTTTTTTTTTTTTTTTTTTTTTTTTTTTTTTTTTTTTTTTTTTTTTTTTTTTTTTTTTTTTTTTTTTTTTTTTTTTTTTTTTTTTTTTTTTTTTTTTTTTTTTTTTTTTTTTTTTTTTTTTTTTTTTTTTTTTTTTTTTTTTTTTTTTTTTTTTTTTTTTTTTTTTTTTTTTTTTTTTTTTTTTTTTTTTTTTTTTTTTTTTTTTTTTTTTTTTTTTTTTTTTTTTTTTTTTTTTTTTTTTTTTTTTTTTTTTTTTTTTTTTAAAATTTTTTTTCGTAAAAAGACAACTTTTTTTTGCAAAGGAACAGACAATAAACAATGAAAATTTTCCCACCACAAATAAACCTACTTTAAATTTTTTTATCTAATTGTTTTTAAAGATTTGATTCTTACTTGATAAAAGGTAGTAATCAATCATACTTAATACACAGAAGAATGTGAAAGCTTTCCTCTTAAAAAGTGAATGGGAAAAATCATTTTGGGGAGTAAAGCTTTTAGATTTGACCTTTAAAGAAATATGCTCTAAACTTCTAATATCATGGGAACATAATCCTCTTTAACAGAAAATATGCTTGTTTTACTTTTTTTTTAATTGCCCTTTTTTTTTTTTTTACATTAAGCAGCATGGTTATTCCATAATGTCTAACATAAGAAGATATTTTACAAGAAATGATAAATGTGACTTTTATTTGACATTCTACCATGTGACATATGACAATAATCAGATTACATCGTGTTTTAGTATCAAAGAAGTCCAAGGCATATAAACATAATTTGACTCCACAAAGAATACTACCTTCTGTGATCTGACAAAAAGATTCGAAAACCAGTATCATGCAAATACGATGGCAGTAAGTTCAGTTGAAATGTTTTATTTTGAATTGTGTTGTGATCAGAACTGCAATTGGGCTAAAAAAAAAAAAAAAAAAAGACAGGTATGCATGTGAAATGTCTTTGTAGCCTTTAACCAGGGTTTCATGATGGCAGGTAAAACATGACACGTATTGTTAAGAAACAGGAAAATACTTCGATTATATTTTAGCATAGTTTGGTTTAGAATACTGTTAAACTATTAATTATACATTCAAACCTCTTTACATAAATTGCATACTAAATTGTCTTTAAAAATGATACAGCTGCTTATAGTCTACTACAGCAGTTTATTTCTAAGACCTGATTGTTTTTATTCGTACCTTGGCTAGAACTCTGAGGCTCACCAATGCTGAGATTTTGTATATTCAACTGTTTTACCCAACATTAAGGTGGCTGCAATGTAACTTTGGGAATAGCATCTAAAAGCATTTTTGATTCTAATTTCGTGACAAATTTTAATTCCTAACCTATATCATGTAACTAGACATGGCAGTGTAGGGGTGACACATCCATCAAATGCTTCAATATGTTTGTCTTTACTCAAGCAATGTTGCTAAAAGTAAAATAAAAAAGCAAACCTGATCAATCTTAAAACATTCCCACAATATCTTAATAGAGATCTAGATATGATGACAAAATACCTGGGATATATTGTTTTACCAATAATATTTATGGCAAGAATGGTAACAAAATCTCTGCAAAAAAGCCTTTCTGTTACTTTTTGCTCATAATATTGCATTTTCTGCTTTTTAAGTTATATGATTTCAATACTGATCAATGCTTTACAATCCTTTGACCAATCAAACACACAAAATCATTCATTCTCCCACCTAGTTTGGTCAGAAAGCCTCTGAGGCCTGAATCTTTATAATATCTCTGATACCCATGTGTTTTATACTACCTCTGAAAATTCTCCACAATTGTTTAATTGAATGTTGTTAGCCCTCTTGTTGCAAACTTGTTGTACACTTGTATACAACTGGCTAAGACTCATAAATGAAAAATAATAACGTGAAATATTATTAAATTTGCTGATTCCAAAAACTAGTTTGTACTATTGAACGCATACTTCCTCTGAAAAAGTGAATTTTACAAGTAGATTTTTAAAAAGCATTTGGTACTATAAACCAGTACTTTCTCAGAAATCTTGAATCGTCCAATATTTCAGCAAATAATACCATAAGACAGTTTGATTTCTATCTTACAAATAGGCAAAAGATGATAAGCCTGTCTTTGCTTATCACTGCAAGTGAGTATAGTTAAAGCTCGTTTATCTAAACATGTTGCTACATTATGCTGTGCATCCCTATCAACAGTCACTTGTGTAGGGAAGGTGACATTCACGTCTGTATATCAACTACAGGTTATAAGGAAGAGCACATTTTTAGCAGGCTTATACTGTTTTCCAGAGATGGTTCAATAAACATAAGATTAATGAATAATTCATTCACTTTATAAACCTGACAGACTTTTGGAACAAGTACAAATTACTACAAAAAATCTTGTTTCAAATCAGATACACTGAGTCTGCAAAGATTACTTTTGCTTAATACCGCAAGTTTAAGAGGGTGGCTGTGTCATTTAACAGAAACATTTAGTTAAAAAAAAAAAAATGTCAACATGCGTTCTTTTTTTAATTATATCATAAGCTCATTTTCAGCTATGCAAAAGGAATTTATTCTGGTCAATGTGTATGGTCCAAATAGATATAACCCTAATTCTTTTAACATTGTCGAAGATTGGAAATGAGGACAGAACTCAGTGTATGATTATAATAAGTAAGCATGACTGCTGTTATTACACATGAAGCAGGTTAGTTCATTTCAAGAAGGTAGGATTCAATATTTTTTCTTGAATTTGGTGTACTCCAGGGTTTTGACATTAAATGAGGCTGCAGACATGAGATCGTATAAATCATTGCCTTTTCTCTTTGCTTTAAGTAAAGATTTACTTGCAATTACCATAAAAAAAATATGTAGATATATAAAAGCATAAACTTTTTTTGGGGTAAACAAGGGTAAACATAAGGTTTTTAAGTTTGCAGATGATATACAGTGCCTAAATAACAGTGACAAAGCATATTTTGCAATATCATTTTAATTTACTGACAGATTATAAAGTAGGGCAGACCTTTCTGAGTGCCAAACAAATTGAAATTTTATGGCTAGATTGCCAAAAAAAATTTTTTTTTAATCTATGCTTAATCTAATGTTTGTTCTTAACATTAAAAAGGATTGATTTGCTTTTTAGAAGATATAGCACTGTATCTAATTTATCTATTTATCTATTTATTCTTTTATATCGAGGATAACAGAATAAGCAATCATGTGCTTTTTTTCATCCGGTCCCCGTGTGTATGCAGTTTTTGTAAATATTGTCATCTGTTCCCACCGGCACACGATGGCCTACTCTTACGAAAAGCAGAACAGGATTTAAACGTGTGCGCAAGATGTTTCTGCTGCGTTCGCACACGGGGCCTCGGTTTAAAGTCTCATCCGAAGGACTTTTGGGGAGAGTGGAGTCGGCACTGATGTTAACTCCAGGAAAAAATTTCCTGGACCGGACTCGAACCCGGGTCGTCAAATTGCCAGCGCAATGTTCAGACCACTAGGCTATCCGTCCCCCCCCCCCCCCCCCCCCCCCCCCCCCCCCCCGTATCAATTCCATGTATAGTAGTAGTAGTAGTAGTAGTAGTAGTGTTTCAGGAATTTGGTTCTCCAAAAATGTTGAAAATGTGTCCAGAAATTACACTGACATGGCTTTTTAAGCTCAAGCATTGTTTCTAACTGGTGCCCCAACAAAAAAGAGTTTCATACTAGTACATTAATAGTTCCCCAATAATTTGCAGAAATAAAGCCAAGAACCCCATGTTTATAAAACAAATCCTTTGGACCTAAAGAATCCTTTTAATAACCATCACTCTCAGAGATACGTGATATTTGGTCTTTCTTATTGAACAATGTTCATATTTTTCCATATTTCAAAATAAGACTAAAATTCTATGAACTATGAATTTTTCATTGCCAAGTTACTTTATTTCTCTGTACTGGAAAAGGGCCTATTTTTGCTTTTTGTATTTTCATCATGACAACACAGAAATAAATGTTTAGTTGTTTCTCTGAACTTGCTTCCTGAAGTGTAATAAACAAAGAAATTGAAAGTGTTGTTGAAATTTGAAGCTAAGACATAAATCCTAATGGTAACCCAAGCCAGATTGTCATAAAGACCTCCCACTCTCAGGTTGGGTATGATCAGAAAAGAAACTCGCAGGATCACCGCTGGTGAGATACATATGATGAACAGAACAGAGGTACTGATGATGACTCGAGTTATGGCTAAATCTCGTGAGTTAACAGAACCAGAAGCAGACGACACTGTCTCCCTCCATTTGGACAGTTTCTTCAGTTTGACAGCAGTGACGACTGTGCACACAGTGACAGAGAAGAAGGAGAGTCCAGGGAAAAACAAACCAAAGACTATGCTGTACATGATGTCCATGATAAACCGATGGCGAAAATAAAACTCTCTGGGTTGACTGACATAAGAAATACGGTTGTCCTTTGGGTCAAACACACACAGTGCACTATATCGGGCCCCTATAACAAGCATACTAACACCAGTGATTATGACAGTCATTACCCACAATGCAACAACAATGGTCCTTGTAGACATCAGACTTTTCACCAGAAGAGGGTGTGTGATGCACAGACATCTCTCCACAGCTATGACAGCATACACCATCTGTGATGCCGTCACCAGACCGTACAAGCCATTCAGATAATTTCCAAAAAAGAACTGACTAACCGGTCCAAGGTCCCTTGCTTTCTGCATAATGAAC
>CM060330.1:15680829-15683329 GCA_030674155.1 Stramonita haemastoma
AAGCTGAAATTTTCGTGAATATGTTTTCTGATTCTATGAGTACTGAAAACCTTTCAGCTAAATCTAAAGCTTTTAGAGAAACTGAGGTACAGAAAGATGAATATTTAGATCCAGAATGCGATAATGCACACTATGTGAATGCCCCTATTACGTTGCAAGAAGTAAGAGATGCAATCTTTTCTCTGCCCACTAAAAAGACATCAGTGGGTAAAGATTCCATATCGAATGAACTACTAAGGCATCTGCCTAATAACTGGTTAATCTTGTTGTCGGACCTTTTTCAACACTGCTGGATAACTGGAATTATACCTCAATCATGGAAACATTCTATTTTGATACCAGTATTAAAGCAAGGAAAAAACAAGAGTGATAAAAATAACTATAGACCAATTGCACTAACTTCTCATACAGGAAAGTTGATGGAAAAAATAATCTTAAACAGACTGACACATTTTTGTGACAAAAATAAAATTATACCTATAAATCAGGCAGGTTTCCGTAAGGGTAGATCTACAGTTGATCATTTGGTAAAACTAACGACTCATGTAAAACATCAGTTTGCTCGCAGGAAGAATGTACTAGCCACTTTTTTTTACGTACATAAAGCATATGATCATGTGTGGCATGAGAGATTGCTATATAAACTGAAATCTATTGGCCTTTCTGGCAGTATTTACTTCTATATTAAAAGTTTTTTGTCAGAAAGAATCATTCAAGCTAAAGTTGGAAATTGTTATTCTACTCCAAGATCACCACACATGGGTATCCCACAAGGTTCAGTAATATCACCCTATCTATTCAATATTTTATTGTATGATCTTCCTAGACTTTTATCAAGCAGTGCTGTTCTTGTACAATATGCTGACGACATATGCATGTGGATGGATGTTACAATGAAAAAGAAAACACCCAAAAGATAGTTGAAGTTCTATCAAAATGTATATCAAAAAGAAATTGACAAACTCAGTAGTTATCTTTTTGAAAATGGTCTCTCACTTTCACCTGAAAAAAACAACCTTGTCCTTTTTAATAACGGTGTTGACCCACAAGATTTACCTAATTTTCGAATTAATGGAGAAGATCTGGAATACAAACAAGCAGTGAAATTTTTAGGAGTATACCTTACTTCTAAGTTAATGTGGAATCAACATATTGAATACTTGGCAACTAAAGCTAAAAAAGTTCTTAACTTCTTAAAAGTTACCAGTAAACAACCATGGGGGCAAGATACTTCTGTATTAAAGCATCTATCCTTGTCCCTTGTGCGCTCAAGACTGTCCTATGGACAAGAAGTCTTTTTCAGTGCTCCAAATTACTTGCTTAAGAAAATCCAGAGTCTTGATTGTAAAGCTTTTCGACTTGCTTTAGGTGTACCACCTCATGCCTCATCTATAGGCACATATAAAGAAGTAGGGGTTCTGCCTTTAAATGAATATCGACAACTTGCTGTGGCAAAATATGTTCTAAGAAGTACAACAAATGATAGCAATGTTGAAAAAGAAGTCCAGATAAAGTCTGACTTTCACTTTCCGAAAAGAGCAAGAACTATTAGCTCACTTACCACAATTAGCACTATACCTCTACACTTTTTAAACATTCAGAACTTAATCCAAATGAAGTAGCTAAATCAGAGGTAAAGTCAGCTCCCTGTCCACCTTGGGAACTGCTTAAAGCTCATTTTGACATTAATTATTCTTCTGTAAGAAAAGTTGACAATGTTAACATTCTTACATCATTAGTAAAGGAACATATTCAAACCGCTTACCCTGATCATTTCAAAATCTATACCGATGGGTCTGTTCTAAATACTAATGAGACAGGTGCAGCTTTCATTATCCCATCATTGAAAGTAGAACGATCTTTCAACCTGGGAAAAAATAAATCTATATTTACAAGCTGAGCTAACTGCCATTCTGTTGGCATTATACCATGTACTTGACTTCCCTAAAAACATATTCAACATCCTTATGTGTGTCAATTCTAAATCGGTTTTGCATGCTTTAAACAATTCTACTTCTAAAGTAAGAAAAGACCTCATCACTGAAATCAGGCATCTGGTACACTTTTTGATTTTAAGAGGTCGCACTATTACTTTCTGTTGGGTTCCCTCACATACTGGTATCTATTTTAATGAAAAAGTTGACTGCCTTGCAAAGTTTGGAGCCAGGTGTAAAAATAATTCTTGTGAAATAAATGTTGCCTTATCTCTGCATGAGGGATATAACTTGCTACAAAACGCTTGCTGGAAGCATTTCAGAAAGAAGATAAATGAGTCTGGCTATTGTCTGTATAATAGCCGCACAAGCAATGTGATAGATTTTCAAAATGCTTTAGTATGTAACAAAGTTTCTGGTTGGTATAATCGGAGAAATGTGTCATCCCTCATTTATAGATTTAAACTAAACGCATTCAGGACAAAATACGTGAAAGATGTAAACTGTATTTGTGGTGAGAAGATTACAAATAGTCATGTCATTTTTAATTGTGAACATTTAAAAAC
>CM060330.1:15690829-15710829 GCA_030674155.1 Stramonita haemastoma
AATCTCCTCGACCAGACTCGAACCCGGGTCGTCAAATTGCCAGCGCAATGTTTTGACCACTAGGCTATCAGAGAGAGAGAGAGAGAGAGAGAGAGAGAGAGAGAGAGAGAGAGAGAGAGAGAGAGAGAGAGAGAGAGAGAGATATTCTGTTCTGTCTTCCGAGTCAGTATAAATTTCTGAATGTGTGTGTGCATCCATTTATACATATAATGTGGTTGATGCATTAAAGTGGACAGTGTTTCGATACCGGCATGTTGTTGATCCCAGGTTATAACACGTAGGCTACATTCAACATCCAGTCACTTGTGTGCACGTGTAATTGACCTGTTGAACTCAGCTTCATGTATATAACAGAGAGAGAGAGAGAGAGAACACTGGACACTGAACACTGATATGGTTTAATGGTACCTTGGCCTTGGACCACAATGCACCAGGTGACGGAGGCAGGGGTGTCAGTGTAATGCAAAATGAAAGCATTGATAAATTGATCACTTACAATGGCAATATAAAATGAAAGCATGGATAAATTTCACACCTACTATACAGTGAAAAATCAGAGCATGGATACACCTCCTACATATCATAGCAATGAAAAATGACAGCAATATCATAGTTCACACAGACCACTGCAATGAAAAATCAAATCATGTATAGATTTCTCACCTACTATAGCAATGAAAAAATGAAATCAGGGATAAATGTCATATATAGCAATGAAAAATGAAAGCATGGATACATTTCACACCTACTATAGCAATGTAAAATGAAAGGATGGATAAATTTCACACACACTATAGCAATGAGAATGACAACATGGATAATTTTCACACATACTATAGCAATGACAAATAAAGCATTGATACATTTCACACATACTTCAGCAATGAAAAATGAAAGCATTGATACATTTCATACCCATTATAGCAGTGAACACTGAAAGCATGGATACATTTCACACCCACTATAGCAATGAGAATTGAAAGCAGGGATAAATTTCACTCACACATATAGCAAATGAGAATGAAAGCATGGATACATTTCACAAATACTGAAGCAATGAAAAATGAAACCATGGATGAACTTCACACCTACAACAACAACAACAACAACAACAAATCACATATATTGTAGCAATGAAAAATGAAAGCATAGATGAATTTCACACCTACTATATCGATGAAAAATGAAAGCATGGATAAATTTCACATCTACTATAGTCATGAACAATGAAAGCATGGATAATTTTCACTATACTGTAGCAATGAAAAATGAAATCATGAATAAATTTCACACCTGCTATAGCAATGTAAGAGGAAAGTATGGATAAATTTCACACATTCTATAACCATGTAAAATGAAAGCATGAATAAATTTCACAGTACAATGGCAATGCAAAATGTAAGCATGGATAGATTTCACACACAGTATAACTATTATAGCAATGAATAGGCTTAATGAGAGCATGTTTAGAGTAAACTGCCTCATGAATACCAATCTTACTTCCTTTCCAAAGAGCGTTGTATATAATTTCAAGCCAATAACAGGAAAACACACACACACACACACACACACACACACACACACACACACACACACACACACACACACACACACACACACACATCACACATGGAGAGAGAGAGAGAGAGAGAGAGAGAGAGAGAGAGAGAGAGAGAGAGAGAGAGAGAGAGAGAGAGAGAGAGAGAGAGAGAGAGAGAGAGAGAAATGAGAGAGAGAGAGAGACACTGACACTGAAATGGAGAGAGAGAGAGAGAGAGAGAGAGAGAGAGAGAGAGAGAGAGAGAGAGAGAGAGAGAGAGAGAAAACACTGAACACTGATATGGTTTAATGGTACCTTGGCCTCGGACCACAATACACCATGTGAGGGGGGCAGGGGTGTCAGTGTAATGCAAAATGAAAGCATTGATAAATTTATCACTTACTATGGCAATATAAAATGAAAGCATGGATAAATTTCACACCTACTATACAATGAAAAATCAGAGCATGGATACACCTCCTACATATCATAGCAATGAAAAATAACAGCAATATCATAGTTCACACTGACCATTGCAATGAAAAATTAAAACATGTATAGATTTCTCACCTACTATAGCAATGAAAAAAACCAAAGGAATCATGGATAAATGTCATATATAACATAGCAATGAAAAATGAAAGCATGGATACATTTCACACCTACTATAGCAATGTAAAATGAAAGGATGGATAAATTCCACATACACTATAGCAATGAGAATGATAGCATGGATTAATTAGGAGAGAGAAGACAGACAGACAGACAGACAGACAGACAGACAGACAAGACAGACAGACAGACAGACAGACAGACAAAGAGAGAGGCAGACAGAGACGAGACAGAGACAGAGAACAGACAGACAGACAACAGACAGAGACAGAGTGAGTGAGAGAGGAGAGAGAGAGAGAGAGAGAGAGAGAGAGAGAGAGAGAGAGAGAGAGAGAGAGAGAGAGAGAGGGGGGGGGGGGGAATGAGTGTATACATGATCAGATGGAACTATGATCGAACATCTGAACTCACACGTAGACCTAGGTCCTCTATGCACAGGCCATCATCATAAACATGGACGTCAACCCGGAACGGGATAGCCTAGTGGTCAGAACATTGCGCTCGCAATTTGACGACCCGAGTTTGACTCCTGTTGGAAGGGATTTTTCCCCTGGAGTTAACATCAGTGCTGACTCCACATTCCCCAAGTCTTTCGTATGAGACTATAAACTATGCTTGCTGTCATTAGTTACGAAATACAACCCTTGCTGGATGAAAAGACTGACTGAGAATGTTATATGGGGGAATGAAACTTTCAAGACATTAACACAGATTGAATAGGTCAAATTAAAATGATTTCCTCTCTTATTAACTAACCTAATGCTAGCAACTGGCATAAATTCGGTTAAAAGGGCATGTTATATGACGGGATATGCATAACTTTTTTTTACAGAGGAAAAGATCAAATCTGCCACTATTTCATTCATTCAGCCGCCGCTGTAGTCTAGTGGTTAGGGCGTTGGACTCGTAATCTAAAGGTTGTGGGTTCGATCCCAGCTTTCGGCTATGGCGTTGTGCCCTTGGAAAAGGCACTTTACGGCTATTTTCTCACCCCACCCAAGTGTAAAAGGGGTACCAACCTTGTGTTGGGGGTTAACCCTGCGAGAGACTGGCGTCCTATCCAGGGGAGAGTCTATGACTCTCAGTCGCTTAACGCCACAGAAACCGGGATAAGCACCAGCCTGATGAGCCTTAGGCTTGGGACAGACTTTAACTTTAACTAATTTCATTCATTGTCTAGTAGCACAAAAATGTTGACAGCATTTACAACAGGCAGCAAGAGATTCAAACATGAAAGCTGCGTCCATTTCTTTAAATTTAGGGCCTGTAATTTGTAGAGTGGATAACTATATCAATGCAAATAAAAAATTTCGACAAAACCATACTATCAGCAAACTTTTTTTTCCATTTAAAGCAAAAGACACTTGGTCTTATTTCAATTATCTTAAAAAATACCATAAAAAAATTATGATGCCAAACTTTATATGTTCACATCTGTTCATTTTCGTAACTATCTCAAAGACTGGGTGCTTTACAAGTTTTATGTGATTTTTGTTTGTAAATAAAACTTCACCTCGTAAAAGACATTTCAGATACTAGGCACTTGTATGCAGTGGTAAGATTTGAATGATAGGATATAAGGTCTAACATTTGTAGTATATGAGGATATTAGCTGATTGTGTAGTTTTCTTTATGGACACACTAGTGTTTACAAAACACTTCTGTTGTTGATGCTTGTTTATAGTCTTTTCACATTTGATGATAAAAGACTAAAAACAAATCAAAACAAAAAACAGAAAGGGATGGAAGGAGAGGACTAAAGGTGTTGCAATACAGCATCATTGATGGACACAATACTAACTCTACCTGAATGACTCACTTAATAATAATAATAATAATAATAATAATAATAATAATAATAATAATAATAATAATAATAATAATAATAATAATATATGGGGTTCACATAGCGCTGAATCTTGTAGAATACACAAATCAAAGCACTTTCATTCAAATTAGTCACGCATATGCAACCCTTTAGATTAAAATTAACAATTTACTTCCTGTCTGTGCATTCACAAGTTCCTGTATCTAAGCCCAATACCAGATTCTGTATACATATTGTCCGGAGGTTTGGCACTGAAAAAGAATATGGTCACCAGACAACTGCTGCACTGGGACAAAGTTCATGATACTATTTGCAGATATCTGGTTTCATTTTTCCTTTTCTTTTGTTGTTGAACTCTCAGACAGCAATTATCCCTGTCTGTCATATGAGCGAAAATGCGTTGCACTGCTGTTAAATGCTGAAATGTCAAATTCAGCTCATCTGACTTAAGCCTGGAATAGACTTCTTTTTTAAGTTTCTCTGGGGAAAAAAAGGTAGGAGAACGGACCAGAGTGGCAGAAAATGTACAAAAAGCAGGTGACAAAAAGAAAAAGAACAAGGCTGAATCAAGTAAAGGAGAGAAAATAGGGAATTGCTTTGCACAGAGTGCATTTTCAGGTGGGGATGCTACTTATGCTGACAGGTCTCTGGAATCCCAACGAATAAATCTTGTTTTCTTAATCCTTGAACATGAATTACAAACGGGCTTCGTTATATATCTAAGAGAGGATAATACCTCATTTCAATGTGTAAAGAGTTAATTGGCCATTGTTTTCTTTTCTTTTGGTATAGGTGTGTGTGTGTGTGTGTGTGTGTGTGTGTGTGTGTGTGTGTGTGTGTGTGTGTGTGTGTGTGTGTGTGTGTGTTGTACTGTTAGTGTTTTTTGCACTCTGAAATGATGAATCAAATCATCTCAATGGTCCACTTGTTTTACGCGTCCTAAAAATAGACTGACTGCATATTAAAAGTGTTCTGGCTTTTGTGTTTACATTTTAGGGACTGTATCATTGCAGTACACTATGTTGGTCATGGAACTGACTGAGCCAGTGACCAATGTAGTCAATAGTTTTTCCTTAAAGTTCATTAGAGAGGGGGAGCAGTTAAAACCTTAGAAAGTACAAAGCGTAAAGTCCACCAAATGATAGAGCTTTTCTCACACAACCTCAGACTAATGAAAGAAACGAAATAGAAACGGTAAAATCTAACCATGTAGCGATAATAATGGTCACCAGGATTCATACGAGTCAACTAATAATAGGTTAACATTGCACGGAGATGCAAAACATTTTCAATACCACATATATGCATTTTTCGGGTTCAAAAAGTTTTGGTTTTTGTTGTACGTTTTATAAGAGGTTGAATTTTATAGCATTGGAAAAAAATAGAAAACACTTCTCCATGAAATATAGATATCTTGCCTTTTAACAACAGAATATCATAGTTTGAAAGTAATGAAATTTATCTCCAATTTTGCTGTGGCACAGAGATCAAATTTAAGATAATCTGGTACAGCATTTGATCTCTCACAATGAATGAAAGAGTAATGATTATCCAATCTGGATTTGAGCAAGAGCTTTTAAAAACAGATTGGTCAGGCTAACAAAAATATCTGAATGACAAAAACAAAGTTTTTTCTTTTCTTCTTTTTCTCAGCTAACATTTCAAGGTTTATCAGTGGTCAGATACTTCCCTATACGATCGTTTTTGCTCACCACTAAGGTACTACATCCCAACTTCAGGGAGAAAAACTACCTTTTAATAGATGATATTTATAGTATAGGCTTCCTTTTAACCACACTACGTAGCCTTGCATTATGTTGGTCTAATCCAATCCAAGTTGTTTATAGACCTGTCAGCATCAGTAGCCATCTTGGGGCTATTCCTTCTGAACTTTTTTAAAATATTAGATCAGATGTTCGACTGAAGTCTTTGCTTCATAATATTCGTGAATTTGTTTCCTAAACATTATGATTTTTCTATTCAAAAGGTAGACCTGAATTATCTAAAAGAAACTAAGTTGTTGAGACCCAGTTAAACTGAAACTGGTTACTATCCAGTAAAAAATCACTCACTGAACAGAGACCTATTTCAAAAGAATGTCAATAGTTCTTCAATTTAGTGACTGATTTCTCAAAAGAATTTTAGAAGAGTAGGAAAAGTGGGCAGTTGGTAAGTGGGAAGAAATAGAAGGGGAATATATAGCAAGATTTAGGTGAGGGGAGAGAACTCATAAAATGTTTGATTCAATAAAGAAGGGAAAATGAGAAAAAAAAACTTAAACAGAAATGTGTGAACTTGGAAAAAGGAAACAAAGTTTTAAAATGTTTTTTAACAATAAAAGATTGGACCCTAAAATTTCAAAAATAACTTTATTCAATACCGTGACAATGAAATGGCTAGGAGAAGCTTACATAGCGTACCAGCTTTAATTGCATGTCTCTGTATAAAATGGATCAATTCGAAAAAAGCCGTTAATTTCTGGTGTGGCGACTTGACACCAGTTCACGGTCGGGGTAAGACGTGTTTCGCAGCGCTCCGGCCAAATGGTCTGAACTCAACTTGCAGTGTCGCGAGTTCATACGACAGAAAGAAGATGTGCATTGAAGGGACGTGGCTTTTGTAGAGACAGCAACTACTGAGGAGAGTTTGTGCGATGCATAAGACTGAAAAAAGAAACTGACTGGTGTAATTTACCTTCGATTTTCCTCTTTTTTTATTGTGACGGAAAGACGGTATGTTGATTGCTTTTTTACTGTCGACTTTTTTTTCTTTTTTATACAACTTAAGTGGCTGATAAGAGAAGAAATAGCACAACGAATTTCGAGTCGTTAGCTGTTGCTAGAAGACAGATCGCAATGGCACCACCGAAAAAGACACCGCCCACTAGAAACAAAAAACGCCAGCACAGGCCAAGCAGTGGCTCCGTTGGCAGTGAGAAAAACACTGACACGCACTTTGATCCTTTGAAGAGTCAAACAGTCGAGGAAAAAAACAAAGGGAGGGAAAGATCCTTAAGTAAGAAACGAAAAACGACAGACCAACAACAACAAAAAATCACTAGCTTTACCAACAATGGAGATAGCAGCAAAACACAAACGGAGGGGGAGGGGGCGGACATCATGGAGGGCAGTGACGATCAGAATTCAACAGTGGTTACCATTCTAAGCAGAATGGAGAAGTTTATGGAGGATAACAGAAAAGAAAATATTAACGTCAGTTTTCAACTTGACAAAATTCTTTCAGAAATTTTTGACATAAGAAAAGAAAACGATTTTCTGAGAAAGAAAATAGAAACACTTGAAAACAGAAACAGTGATCTAAGTAACGACATAAGTCGGTTTCAGAAAGAACTCAAACAGGAAAGAGAACTAAGAAACTCTTTAGAACAATACACAAGAAAAGATAACGTGAAAATCATGAATTTACCTGGAGACTCAGACCGAGAAAGTTCAGAAGAGACAGAGAGAAAAGTGGTTGAGTTTATTCAGCAAAAAACTACAACTCCCATCTTTCCAGCATCAGGACATTAGTGTAGCCCATCGAATAGGGAAATTTTCAGCAGGGAGAAACAGACCCATCGTTGTGCGTCTTGTGAGAAGGAAAACAAAAACACAGATCTTTAAAAATAAACATATCTTAAGACAGGGGAAGTGTAACGTTTTCATCAGTGAGGATCTGACAAAACTGAATGCGCAAAGACTGTCGGAAATAAAACGCCACCCTGTTGTCATGTCTGCTTGGTCTTTTCAGGGAAAACTGTTCTGTAAACTAGTAGACCTCAGGGTGCTGAACATTGAAGATGGGGATATCGATAAGATTGACAGGATATTGATTGAATCTCCCACGGAGTCTATCCGAAGCCAACGATTTCCTCATCGCGCAGGAGAGAAGTGGTCAGACAGACCGGTACACAGAGGGAGAAACAACCAGGCGAGGGGAGTTGACAGAGGAGGCAGCCGGACACCCGGGGCTTCACACCTTCCACCGCGCAATGTGGGGCCAGGGGCAGTGCAGACGGGAGGTGCCGGCGGTCAGGGCAGGCAGCCTGTCTGCAGTCGGGAGGGCCAGGTCAGCAGCAGTGGGACAACCGGCAGCGGTGCAGCAGCCAGGAAATCCACGCCTGTAGCAAAGGAGGGGCAGCAGCGGGGTGCGGACTACGGGCGGTCCCAGCAGACGGCAATGTCTCAGGAGCCACAGGACTTTTCTCCTCCTCCGCTGCTGACCATGTCTCCTGACCTGTCCTGCAGAGCGGAGGATGAAGTGGGCAGCCCCGGATCTGAGGGCGACATGGAGGTGTTTGATGAGGTCTCTCACCTCTGATGCCTGACTTCCTGGAAAACATGCAGTGCCCACAAGAACGAGGCTGGAATCCAAAAGCAGATTGTGGAGTCAAGAGACTGAACCAGAATGTGGGATTTCCTCCAAACGCCTCCTGCTCGCGCTTGTGTGTGCGTGTGTGTGTGCGTGCGTGCGTGCGTGTGTGTGTGTGTGTGTGTGTGTGTGTGTGTGTGTGTGTGTGTGTGTGTGTGTGTGTGTGTGTGGGTGGGTGGGTGTGTGAGTGTGTGCGTGCGTGCGTGCGTGTGTGTGTGTGTGTGGTGAGAGTGTGTGTGCATGTGCGTGCGTTTATGGTGTGTGTGTGTGTGTGTGTTTGTGAGTGAGTGGTGTATATATGTACGTGCGTGCGTGCGTGCGTGCGTGTGTGTGTATATATGTATGCGTGCGTGTGTGAGCGTGTGTATGTATGCGCGGGCGTGCGGAATTATCATCCAATGTCCCACATGATTGCTTGCCTGTACACAACCGTACCGACGCTTTTTTCGGTCTCCGAATCTTGGCAGTTGCGTTAATGTTCGTTACTCTTTGTACCGACTATAACAATAGAGGGGGGGGGGGGGGGGGGGGACATGTGAATGTGGGGGGGGGGGGGAGCGGGACACTGTGAATGTGGGGGGGGGGGACGGGACACTGTGAATGTGGTGTTAGGCTCCCGGTCTGGCGTCGGGGTTTCGGGTCGCTGTGGACACCCCCATTCGAAGATTTTATTTGTTTGCTTCTTTTGTGAGTGTTTTGTCTCCTGTGAGGGCGTTGGTACCGATCCCGCCAGCCGGGATTTTTTCCGGTGGGTGGATGGACCATGGACCATCCATGGTCGGTCGAATGTTGAGTGGGGCGGCGCTGATGTTGGCTCCGGAGGCGGGATCCTCTTGTGCGAGACTCGAGACGCGTCGGCGGATCGTGAGCGCATCGCTGTGACCACTAGGCCTAGGCTGTCCCGTCCACCCTCGGCGTGGGAGGACCTTGTAGCTCTAGTGGAGGATGTGAAGACGTCAAAAGGAAAAATGATAATGATAAACGCGTTGTCTGTCACTGAGGTTGTCCCATGAACGCATGCGTGTATGTGCGCAAGTTGTTATATGCATGTGTTGGATAGAGCGAGCAAGCGAGTGGGCGAGAGAGAGATGGTTTTTGATATTATTGTTATAATCACTGTTAGTCGTCGTAGTGAAAGTATTGATATTGGAGGTGGTGGTGGTGGTGGTGGGGGTGATGACGGTGGTGGTGGTGGTAGAGTGATGGTACATGGTAACAGTAATCGTGGTAGCGGTGGTGGTGGTGGTGGTGGTAGTAATAGTTGTAGTAGTAATAGTGGTAGATGGTGGTGGTGGTGGTGGTGGTGGTGGTAGTGGTGGTAGTGGTAGTAGTGGTAGTAGTTGTGGTGGTAGTGGTAGTAGTGGTAGTGGTGGTGGTAGTAGTAGTAGTAGTAGTAGTAGTAGTAGTAGTAGTAGTAGTAGTAGTAGTTGTAGTGGTGGTGGTGGTAGTAGTAGTGGTAGTAGTAGTAGTAGTGGTAGTAGTAGTAGTAGTAGTGGTAGTGGTAGTGATTGGTGGTGGTGGTAGAAGAAGTAGTAGTAGAAGTAGTAGTAGTATTTGTAGTAGTGGTAGAGGTAGTAGCAGTGGTGGCAGCGGCAGTAGTAGAAGTAGTAGAGGGGGTGTGGTGATGGTGGTGATGGTGGTAGTGGTAGTTTTAATGGTAGTAGTAGTAATAGTGGTGGTGGTGGTGGTGGTGGTGGTGGTAGTAGTAGTAGTAGTAGTAGTAGTAGTAGTAGTAGTAGTAGTAGTAGTAGTAGTAGTAGTAGTAGTAGTAGTAGAAAGAATGCTGCACATAAAGGAAAGTGAAGTACTATATTAAATGGATTATGAACCAACGCGACACAGACCATTGACCATGATCGGCGTTCAAGTGTGGTTTTCCTGTGCTATGTGCACTTTTAAAGTTTTGAATCTATTACTTGTCTTGTTACCGCCTTTTTGTTTTGCTTTTTTCTTGTACACAGTTTGCATGTTTAATGCTTATGGAGACAATCAAGGTATTTTTCTTCAGGCCATATTGGAAGAGCCATTGCTATCTGATATCCAGCTATTTTCAACTGTAATAAAAAATACATGGATAGTATTTCCCTTGTATCACTAAACTGCCAAGGATTAGGTGATGCTAAAAAGAGACGTGATGTATTCCAGTATCTGAAGCAAAAGTCGCACTCAGTTTTTTGTCTACAAGATACACACTTTACTAAGAAAATAGAACCGTTTGTGACAGCGGAGTGGGGCTACAAGTGTATATTTTCTTCTAATAGCTCAAACTCCAGAGGAGTGGCTATAATGTTCAATAATACTTTTGAATTTAAGATAAAAGGGGTGCACAGAGACCAGGATGGGAACTTTGTGATAGTTTTATTTAGATATATGGAACAGGATCTGCTTCTTGTTAATGTTTATGGACCTAACAGAGACACTCCTGAATTCTATTTACACTTAAAAGATGTAATTAAAAGTTTTAAAACACGCAATGTTATCTGTGTTGGTGATTGGAACCTTGTCTTAGATCCATCCCTTGATTACAATAATTATAAACATACTAACAACCCTAAAGCTCGAGAAAGTGTGCTGAATATGATTGAAGAATTACAGTTGTCAGACATATGGAGGGAATACAATCTCGACTGTAAAAGATTCACTTGGAGAAAGACAAATCCTTTAAAACAAAGCAGATTAGATTTTTTCCTTCTCTCTGAGTACCTTATATTTGCTGTTGAAATGCCTGATATTCACTATGGTTATCGATCAGATCATTCTATGATTAGTCTGAGATTGAAATTTGGTAAACAAAAAAATGCATGACATACTGGAAATTCAATAACTCTCTCCTCAAAGATAATATATATACAAAAGAAATTAATGAAACTATTAACAGTGTTATCGGAGAGTATGCTGTTGATCACTATGAGAAAGAACATCTGGAAGAAATTTCTGAAACCAACATAAAGTTAACAATTCCTGAAAACGTGTTTCTAGATTTTCTTATGATGAAAATTAGAGCAAAGACAATAGCATATGCAACAAAGAAAAAGAAGGAAAAAGAAACAAGAAGAACAAAAGCTAGAAAATCAAATCAGGGAAGTAGAACAAAAAATAAACAAAACAGAGCATGACATTCAACAATTAAATGATTTCAGTAGTGAACTAACAGCAATTAGAGAAGTTAAAATGAAGGGTGTTCTACTCAGATCAAAAGCAAGATGGGTGGAAGAAGGAGAAAAAATCACAAAGTATTTTTGTAATTTAGAAAAAAGGAATTATATCAGCAAATATATGCCAAAGTTGGTTTCAAATGAGAAAGAGTTATATAGGTCTGATGATATTCTTTCGGAAGTTAAGGAATTTTATGAAGACTTGTATAAAGAACGGAAAGTGAAAGAATATGAGTTTAAAGATCTAGTCTCAGAAATCCCTAAGCTATCAAGTGAAGAAAAAAAATCGCTTGAAGGTGAGATAACATTGGAAGAAGCTGGACGGGCTCTCAGAAATATGAAACATGGGAAAAGCCCAGGCTCTGACGGGTTTACTTCAGAATTCTTCAAGGTTTTTTGGAAACGACTTGGTTCTTTTGTAGTTAGAGCTTTAAATAGATCCTTTAAAGATGGGGAATTAACAAATACACAAAAAGAAGGAATAATTACATGCATCCCTAAACATGACAAACCAAAAGAATTCATCAAAAACTGGAGGCCAATATCCTTACTTAATGTTGTCTATAAAATAGGTTCATCCTGTATAGCTAATCGAATAAAAACAGTTCTTCCTAGACTCATTAATGAAGATCAGACAGGATTTATGTCTAACAGATATATAGGAGATAATATAAGATTGTTGTATGATCTAATGAGCTACCTAAAAATGAAAAACCTTCCAGGTATGTTAATTTCTATTGATTTTGAAAAGGCTTTCGACTCTTTAAGTTGGCAGTTTATTTCAAAAGTATTTAAATCATTTGGATTTGGAAAAGATATACTTCGTTGGATTTCAACTTTCTATAGAAATATTAAGTCTACAGTAATAGTCAATGGACAGTGTTCCTCCTGGTTTAATATACACAGAGGATGCAGACAGGGTGACCCAATATCTCCATACCTATTTATTCTCTCGGCAGAAATTCTGGCAATTATGATAAGAGAAAACCCAAACATAAAAGGTATTTATGTTAATAATACAGAATACAAGTTGTCACAGTTTGCTGATGATACACAGCTGATAAATAAAGGTGACAGCATATCATTTGAACAGACCATGAAAACTTTAAACTTATTCGGAAATGTAACTGGACTTTTTATGAATACAGAGAAAACAAAAGTAATATGGCTTGGGAGCAAAACCTTTTCTGATGTAAGGTATATGACCCATTTAAAGTTAGACTGGAACCCCAAACAGTTCAAGATACTTGGAATATGGTTTACACCGGATTTGTCAGAATGTGAAAAACTAAATTATGATAACAAAATTACAGAAGTAAGAACTTTATTCAACATCTGGATAAAAAGGGATATTACACCTATTGGTAGAGTGGCAGTGCTAAAATCTTTAATTCTATCTAAACTGATATATCTCTGGATCCTGTTACCGAATCCACCAAATGATTATATAGATATACTTCAGAAATTGTGTTTTAAGTTTGTGTGGAAAAACAAACAAGACAGAATCTCGAGAAAAACCACAGTCAAACACATAAAACATGGAGGATTGGGAATACCATCTCTAAAACAATATACTATGGGGTTAAAACTTATGTGGATAAGAAAACTTAAACTAAATAATCCTAAATGGAGTTCCATAATTGAAGTGATTTGCCCTTTTGTCAAAGATCTGGACAAATATAGTTACTTTATACCCATTAGAAGAAAATGTTCAAACACATTCTGGTTTGACACATTCCACGCATACAAAATGTTTGGCAGGAAAGTCAAAATTGTTAATTCTGAAGATCTTTTGGCTGAAAACATATTTTATAATGAAAATATTAAAGTTGGTGGAAACTTTTTTCATGTAAAGGAATGGATAGAAAAGGATATATATCGAATTGCAGATTTAGTTGACGAAAATGGAATTTTTTTGACGTACGACCTTTTTAAGGAGAAATATGATATCAGGACAAATGTCATTACATATCTAGGCTGTGTTCAAGCAATTAAAGGTATATTCGTACAACGGGTATTAATATGGATAATAATACATCAAACAACCTCCAAAAGGCTTTGAACTTGATTTTGACTGTTAAAAAAGGAACACGCCCTTATTATGATATTCTGGTTGCAGATAACATTCTGCCAAAGTGTTGTGACAAGTGGAACAAAACAATACCAAGGGATCTTAACTGGATAAAGGTTTTTGACAAGGTGCATAAGATAAAAGAAATTAAAATGAAATGGTTCCAGATACGACTGATCCACAAAATTCTAGCTACAAATAATATTCTTGAAAAAATGAAAATTGTTGAAAATGATAAATGCACATTCTGTACTTCTGAGAAAGAAACTGTTGACCATCTATTCTATGCTTGCAGCAAAACTTCTTATTTTTGGACAGAATTGCAAAACTTTCTTCATAAAAATTGTGCCAATACACATGGTCTAGTGCTGTCAAAAGAACGGATTTTATTTGGATTTGATTCTCGATCAAAAGGAGATGAAATACTAGACGAAATACTAATCACTGCAAAATTTTTTATATACAAATGTAGAGTACAAAAAGCGGCACCTATGTTTTCGGTTTTTAGAAAGTATATGACAAAACAATATCAAATTAAAGAATATATTGCCAAAACAAACATGACTTATAGTGTATTTGCAGCTAAATGGCAACATTACAAACAACTAGTTGATGATGGGTAGATACATTTTGAAGAAACTGGTTTTTTGTTTGTTTGTTTGTTTTTTGTGTTTTCTGCATTGTTTTTTTGATGTAATACGTAGCATCGCTACATTGCTTATTTTGTAAAACAACTGAAAATTCACTTGGGGTATTCTCGAATGTAATCTGTGTACTCTCTCTTATTTTCTTCTTTTTTTTTTCCCCGACTGTTTGTTTGGTTGTATCTGTTATATCCATACTCTGAATATATTGCAAATTGTTACTCTATGTCATGCAAACAAATAGTAAAAATTTTTGTGTGTGTTTTTGTTTTTGTTTTGTTTTTGTTTGTTTTTTGTTCTGTTTTGTTTTGTTTTTGTTTTGTTGTTGTTGTTGTTGTTGTTTGTTTTGGATAACATTATAACTTGGCTCATTTGCAATGTTCAAATCATTTAGAGTGCAATGTACATTTGAATGTTTGAATCACTTAATACTATACGATTAATTCAATTGGAAAGTTTTAATAGTTTGGAATGTAGTATATATTTGGTTTATTGCAAATGTTGCTATCATTTGAAATGTAATGCATATTTGGATTATTAAAAAAAAAAAAAAAATGGCTAGGAGAATATTGATTTTTTAGACATTTTTTCATCAAAAGAACAGCTTGTTTTTGCAAAGAAACAGACAATGAAACAATGAAAACGTTCCACCACATATAAACCTAACATTATTTTTTTTATGTGTACTGTTTTTAAAGATTTGATTCTTGATTGATAAAAGGTAGTAATCAGTCATACTTAATATACAGAAGAATGTGAAAGCTTTTCTCTTAAAAAGTGAATGGGAGAAATCATTTTGGGGAGTAAAGCTTTTAGATTTGACCTTTCAAGAAATGTGCTCTAAACTTCTAATACCATGGGAACATAATCCTCTTTAACAGAAAATATGCTTGTTTTACATTTTTTAAAAATTGCACACTTTTGTTTACATTTAGCAGCATGGTTATTCCATAAAGTCTAACATAAGAAGGTACTTTACATAAAATGATATCTGTGAATTTTATTGTTTGACAGTCTACCATGTTACATATGACAATAATCAGATTACGTCGTGTTTTAGTATCAAAGAAGTCCAAGGCATATAAACAGAATTTCAATCCACAAAGAATACTACCTTCTGTGATCTGACAAAAAGATTTGAAAAGCAGTATCATGCAAATACCATGGCAGCAAGTTCAGTTGAAATGCTTTTATTTTGAATTGTGTTGTGATCAGAACTGCAATTGGGCTGAAAAAAGCAGACAAGTATGCATGTGAAATGTCTTTGTAGCCTTTATCCAGGGTTCCATGATGGCAGGTAAAACATGGCACATATTGTTAAGAAACAAGAAAATACGTTGATTATATTTTAGCATAGGTTTAGTTTAAAATACTGTTAAACTATTAATTATACATTCAAACATCTTTACATAAATTGCATGCAAAATTGTCGTTAAAAATGATACAGCTGCTTAGTCTACTACAGCAGTTTATTTCTAAGACCTGATTGTTTTTATTTGTACCTTGGCTAGAACTCTGAGGCTCACCAATGCTGAGATTTTGTGTAGTTTACTGTTTTTACCCAACATTAAGGTAGCTTCAATCTAACTTTGGGAATAGCATCTAAAAGCATTTTTGATTCTAATTTCGTGACAAATTTTAATTCCTAACCTCTATCATGTAACCAGATCCGCAGTGTAGGGGTGACATATCCATATCAAATGCTTCAATATCTGTTTTTATACAAGCTGTGTGGCTAAAAGTAAAATAAAAAATCAAACCTGATCAATCTTAAAACATTCTCACAATATCTTAATAGAGATCTAGATATAACAACAAAATACCTGAGGTATATTGTTTTACCAATAATATTTATGGCAAGAATGATAACAAAATCTTTGCAAAAAAGCCTTTCTGTTAGTTTTTGCTCACAATATTGCATTTTCGGCTTTTTAAGCTATACGATTTCAATTCTGATCAATGCTGTACAATCCTTTGACCAATCAAACACACACAAAATTATTCATTCTCCAACCTAGTTTAAGCAGAAAGCCTCTGAGGCCTGAATCTTTATAATATCTCTGATACCCATGTGTTCTATACTACCTCTGAAAATTCTTCACGATGAAAATTGTTTTAATTGAATGTTGTTAGCTCCTATTGTTGCAGACTTCTTGTATAGTTATATACAACTGGCTAAGACTTATAAATAAAAATAATAACGTGAAATATTATTAAATTTGCTGATTCCAAAAACTAGTTTGGTACTATTGAAACACATATTCCTTCTGAGAAAGTGAATTTCACAAGTAGATTTTAAAAAAGCATTTGGTACTATAAACTAGTAGTTTCTCAGAAATCTTGAATTGTCCAATCTTTCAGCAAATAATACCATAAGACTGTTTGATTTCTATCTTACAAACAGGCAAAAGATGATAAGCCTGACTTTGCTTACCACTGCAAGTGAGTATAGGTAACCCTCGTTTATCTAAACATGTTTCTACAATACACTGTGCATCCCTATCAACAGTCACTTGTGTAGGGCAGGTGACATTCACCTGTATATCAACTACAGGTTATAAGGAAGAGCACATTTTTAGCAGGCTTATACTGTTTTCCAGAGATGATTCAATAAACATAAGATTGATGAATAATTCATTCACTTTATAAATCTGACAGACTTTTGGAACATGCACACATTACTACAAAAAATTTAGATTCAAATCAGATACATTTGGTCTGCAAAGTGTACTTTTGCTTAATAAGGCAAGTTTAAGAGGGGTGGCTGTGTCATTTAACAGAAACGTTTAGTTCAGAATAAATCATGTCAACATGCGATCTTTTGGAATTATATCATAGGCTGATTTTCAGCTATGCAAAAGGAATTTATTCTGGTTAATGTGTATGGTCCAAATAGATATAACCCTAATTCTTTTAACATTGTCAAATTTGGAAATGAGGAATTAACTCAATGTATGATTATAATAATGAAGCATGACTGCTGTTATTACACATGAAGCATGCTAGTTCATTTCAAGAAGGTAGGATTCAATATTTTTTCTTGAATTTGGTGGTTTGACATTAAATGAGGCTGTAGACATTAGATTCTATAAATCATTGCCTTTTCTCTTTGCTTTAAGTAAAGATTTACTAGCAATTATGATTTTAAAATAATAATAATAATAATAAAAAATACATATATATATATAAAATATATATATATATATATATATATATATATATATATATATATATATATATATATATATATACAAGCATAAAGATATTTTTTGTAAACAAGGGTAAACATAAGGTTTTTAAGTTTGCAGATGATATACAGTGCCTAAAAAACAGTGACAAAGTATCTTTTGCAACATCATTTTAATTTAATAACAAATTTTAAAGTAGGGCAGACCTTTCTGAGTGCCAAACAAATTGAAATTATATGGCTAGATTGCCAAAAGTTTTAAAACAAAAATGTATGCTTAATCTAATGTTTGTTTTGAACATTAAAAGGATTGATTTGCTTTTTACAAGATATAGCACTGTATAAATTCCATGTACTATTATATCATTATTATTATTATTATTATTATTATTATTATTATTATTATTATTATTGGAATTTGGTTCTCCAAAAATGTTGAAAATGTGTCCAGAAATTACAATGACATGGCTTTTTAAGCTCAAGCATTGTTTCTAACTGGTCCCCCAACAAAAAAGAGTTTTATACTAGTACAACAGTAGTTCCCCAATAATTTGCAGTAATAAAGCCAAGAACCTAATGTTTATGAAACATATCCTTTGGACATAAATAATCCTTTTAATAACCATCACTCTCAGAGATACGTGATATTTGGTCTTTCTTATTGAACAATGTTCATATTTTTCCATATTTCAAAATAAGACTAAAATTCTATGAACTATGAATTTTTCGTTGCCAAGTTACTTTATTTCTCTGTACTGGAAAAGGGTCTATTTTTGCTTTTTGTATTTTCATCATGACAACACAGAAATAAATGTTTAGTTGTTTCTCTGAACTTGCTTCCAGAAGTGTAATAGACAAAGAAATTAGAAGTGTTGTTAAAATTTGAAGCTAAGACATAAATCCTAATGGTAACCCAAGCCAGATTGTCATAAAGACCTCCCACTCTCAGGTTCGGTATGATCAGAGAAGAAACTCGCAGGATCACCCCTGGTGAGATACATATGATGAACAGAACAGAGGTACTGATGATGACTCGAGTTATGGCTAAATCTCGTGAGTTAACAGAACCAGAAGCAGAGGACACTGTCTCCCTCCATTTGGACAGTTTCTTCAGTTTGACAGCAGTGACGACTGTGCACACAGTGACAGAGAAGAAGGAGACTCCAGGGAAAAACAAACCAAAGACTATGCTGTACATGATGTCCATAATAAACCGATGGCGAAAATAAAACTCTGTGGGTTGACTGACATAAGAAATTCTGTTGTCCTTTGGGTCAAACACACACAGCGCGCTATATCGGGCCCCTATAACAAGCATACTAGCACCAGTGATTATGAGAGTCATCACCCACAATGCAACAACAATGGTCTTTGTAGACATAAGACTCTTTACCAGAAGGGGCCGTGTGATGCACAGACATCTCTCCACAGCTATGACAGCATACACCATCTGTGATGCCGTCACCAGACCGTACAAGCCATTCAGATAATTTCCAAAAAAGAACTGAGTAACCGGTCCAAGGTTCCTTGCTTTCCCCATAATAAACATATAAGGTATATTAATATTCATAGAAAAGCTCACACTGATTCCCAACAGGTCCACTAAAGACAGGGTGAAGAGACAAGCGTTGATTCTTTCCTTCAGCCCGTGTTTGTAGAACACGATCATGTTGATGATGTTGGTGACAAAACCGACCACAAATAACAGAGGTAGGCATACTTCTGATGTGATAACTCTAACCATGTTGTCCACGTCTTTAGAGACCAGGTTGTGTTTGTTATCCCAGGGAACAAAGGTCATCACCTGCCTGGTCACACATCCTTCAGGCACAGGGATCACACTGCTGTTACTGTCAGTCACTGAGGTCACAAGGCTTTCACTGACTGATACTGTCTGCAACACTGACATTGTTACTGATTGGGGTCAAATGCAAAACATAGCATCAGGTGCTCTCTTGAATTAATCAGTTGGTTTCCTCTCAACAATCTGAATGTAACTTTATCATTTGGTTTTAGAAAAAGAAAAGTCACATAGCTTATGTTAATGATACTATTAATATGTGACGTTCCACTACATAATGAGTCGCATTGTACCAGAAGTCAATTTTTTGACATGTTATCAAACTGCAATATACATTACAAGAAACAGATTGAAAATCGGACAATTCTATGAAAAGTTATCACAAGTTGAAATGCTAGACTGCAGGAAATGACAAAATAAGAAATTGACGAGTTAAGCATCCTAATAGGTGGTCAGAATGACGGCTTGGGTATTTTTAAAACACGTTTTAAAGCAAAAGGAGACACAATTATGATTTGATATTTCATTATGAGGTAGAATAATGGCTATACTTTAATAATCAATAAAAGTCTCAAAATGTCCAACTTGAACCCACCTGCCTTTAATGGCTCCTAGCCGAAAATTGGTTTATGTGCTAAGTGACTCATTTCGTGGTGGAGCCTCACATATGTTTAAGAAAAACTTTGCAATTACTAAGAAGGGCTTTTTATTCATCCAAACTGTTCCTACTTTTGTTGTATGGGAAGGGTTTCCTTCTCTTATAAATGAGTAATTAATTCATTTTGCCTGTA
>CM060330.1:15718329-15720829 GCA_030674155.1 Stramonita haemastoma
CACACACACACACACACACACACACACACACACTTACTCACACTTATATTTATAAGCACATATCCGCAGGCGCACATGTACTTGAGGTGGTAGGTTTTGTTTTTTGTTTTTCTTTAAAAAAAATTTTAGTCATAGAAAAAAGAAGAATGATAAAAGTCAAACAATCATATCAGGTGACAATATTATCCTTTCTTTTACATTCATACTTCATATAAAAAAGAAGAAACAAAAGCAAACAGCAAAGTTAAAACAGAAAAAAAAACAAGAACAAAACATCAAAAACTTGAGGTACGACCTATCAACAACAACAACAACAAAAAAGTCTTGCAAATCATAATATTTTAATACAAGGGGAGACGACAAATAAAAACAATTATCCACACACACACACACACACACACACACACACACACACACACACACACACACACACACACACACACACCCACACATACAACACCCAAACACACCCATCACACACACACACACACACACACACACACACACACACACACACACACACACACACACACACACACACACACACACACACACAAGTTCGCGCTCATGTCATCAATAAACTTCATTTTAAAGGAAGTATATGCCTAATTTTAATCAAGTCATGTAACGGAACACAAAAGGAATCCATCCGCTGTAAGGCATATATATTAGGACATACATATTCTAGTACCTGAATCTTATGATTATGTATTTATGGTCATAAAAATCACGTTCATAACCATTTTGTAATCATAATGAACATAATTATTCAGCTTACTTGAGAATTAAAAAATTATACAAAATCAACTACATTCAACACGTGATTATCAAATAGTACAAAAAGTGAATAAAGTATTTCTCAATATGGATGATAACATGTTTAGGCAACAAGAGAGAGAGAGAGAGAGAGAGAGAGAGAGAGAGAGGAGAGAGAGAGAGAGAGAGAGAGAGAGAGAGAGAGAGAGAGAGAGAGAGAGAGAGAGAGAGAAATTTGAATTTGAATTTGAAAGAATTTGAGAGAGAAATGTCATCTGTTCCCACCAGCACACGATGGCCTACTCTTACGAAAAGCGGAAGAGGATATAACGTGTGCGCAAGATGTTCTGAGTGCGTTCGCACACGGGGTCTCGGTTTAAAGTCTCATCCGAAGGACTTTTGGGGAGAGTGGAGTCAGCACTGATGCTAACTCCAGGAGAAAAATGTCCTCGACCAGACTCGAACCCGGGTCGTCAAATTGCCAGCGCAATGTTTTGACCACTAGGCTATCAGAGAGAGAGAGAGAGAGAGAGAGAGAGAGAGAGAGAGAGAGAGAGAGAGAGAGAGAGAGATGAGAGGAGAGAGAGAGAGAGAGAGAGAGAGAGAGAGAGAGAGATTCTGTTCTGTCTTCCGAGTCAGTATAAATTTCTGAATGTGTGTGTGCATCCATTTATACATATAATGTGGTTGATGCATTAAAGTGGACAGTGTTTCGATACCGGCATGTTGTTGATCCCAGGTTATAACACGTAGGCTACATTCAACATCCAGTCACTTGTGTGCACGTGTAATTGACCTGTTGAACTCAGCTTCATGTATATAACAGAGAGAGAGAGAGAGAGAGAGAGAGAGAGAGAGAGAGAGAGAGAGAGAACACTGAACACTGGACACTGGACACTGAACACTGATATGGTTTAATGGTACCTAGGCCTTGGACCACAATACACCAGGTGAGGGGGGCAGGGGTGTCAGTGTAATGCAAAATGAAAGCATTGATAAATCTATCACTTACTATGGCAATATAAAATGAAAGCATGGATAAATTTCACACCTACTATACAGGGAAAAATCAGAGCATGGATACACCTCCTACATATCATAGCAATGAAAAATGACAGCAATATCATAGTTCACACAGACCACTACAATGAAAAATCAAATCATGTATAGATTTCTCACCAACTATAGCAATGAAAAAATGAAATCATGGATAAATGTCATATATAGCAATGAAAAATGAAAGCATGGATACATTTCACACCTAATATAGCAATGTAAAATGAAAGGATGGATAAATTTCACACACACTATAGCAATGAGAATGATAACATGGATAATTTTCACACATACTATAGCAATGACAAATAAAGCATTGATACATTTCACACATACTTCAGCAATGAAAAATGAAAGCATTGATACATTTCATACCCATTATAGCAGTGAACACTGAAAGCATGGATACATTACACACCCACTATAGCAATGAGAATTGAAAGCAGGGATAAATTTCACTCACACTATAGCAATGAGAATGAAAGCGTGGATAAATTTCACAAATACTGAAGCAATGAAAAATGAAACCATGGATGAACTTCACACCTACAACAACAACAACAACAACAACAAATCACATATATTGTAGCAATGAAAAATGAAAGCATAGATGAATTTCACACCTACTATATCGATGAAAAATGAAAGCATGGATAAATTTCACATCTACTATAGTCATTAACAATGA
>CM060330.1:15723329-15730829 GCA_030674155.1 Stramonita haemastoma
GCCAAACTTTATATGTTCACATCTGTTCATTTTCGTAACTATCTCAAAGACTGAGTGCTTTACAAGTTTTATGTGATTTTTGTTTGTAAATAAAACTTCACCTCGTAAAAGACATTTTCAGATACTAGGCACTTGTATGCAGTGGTAAGAAGATTTAAATGGTAGGATATAAGGTCTAACATTTGTAGTATATGAGGATATTAGCTGATTGTGTAGTTTTCTTTATGGACACACTAGTGTTTACAAAACACTTCTGTTGTTGATGCTTGTTTGTAGTCTTTTCACATTTGATGATAAAAGACTAAAAACAAATCAAAACAAAAAACAGAAAGGGGGGATGGAAGGAGAGGACTAAAGGTGTTGCAATACAGCATCATTGATGGACACAATAGTAACTCTACCTGAATGACTCACGTAATAATAATAATAATAATAATAATAATAATAATAATAATAATGATAATGATAATAATAATAATAATATATGGGATTTATATAGCGCTGAATCTTGTACAGTGCACAAATCAAAGCACTTTCATTCAAATCAGTCACGCATATGCAACCCTTTACATTAAAATTAACAATTTACTTTCTGTCTGTGCATTTACAAGTTCCTGTATCTAAGCCCAATACCAGATTCTGTATACATATTGTCCGGAGGTTTGGCACTGAAAAAAAATATGGTCACCAGACAACTGCTGCACTGGAACAAAGTTCATGATACTATTTGCAGATATCTGGTTTCCTTTTTCCTTTTCTTTTGTTGTTGAACTCTCAGACAGCAATTATCGTTGTCTGTCATATGAGCGAAAATGCGTTGCACTGCTGTTAAATATGCCTGAAATGTCAAATTCAGCTCATCTGACTTAAGCCTGGAATAGACTTCTTCTTTTTTAGTCTCTCTGGAAAAAAAGGTAGGAGAACTGACGAACCAGAGTGGCAGAAAATATACAAAAAGCAGGTGACAAAAAGAAAAAGAACAAGGATGAATCAAATAAAAGAGAGAAAATAGGGAATGCTTTGCACAGAGTGTTTTTCAGGTGGGGATGCTACTTATGCTGACAGGTGTCTGGAATCCCAACGAAGAAATCTTGTTTTCCAAATCCTTGAAAAATGAATTACAAACGGGCTTCGTTATATGTCTAAGAGAGGATAATACCTCATTTCAATGTGTAAAGAGTTATTGGCCATTGTTTTCTTTTCTTTTGGTGTGTGTGTGTGTGTGTGTGTGTGTGTGTGTGTGTGTGTGTGTGTGTGTGTGTGTGTGTGTGTGTGTGTGTGTGGTGCACGTTAGTGTTTTTTGCCTCTGAAATGATGAATCAAATCATCTCAATGGTCCACTTGTGTCATGAGTCCCAAAAATTGACTGCTGCATATTAAGTGTCCTGGCTTTTGTGTTTACATTTTAGGGACTGTATCATTGCAGTACACTATGTTGGTCATGGAACTGACTGAGCCAGTGACCAATGTAGTCAATAGTTTTTTCTTAAAATTCATTAGAGAGGGGGAGCAGTTAAAACCTTAGAAAGTACAAAGCGTAAAGTCCACCAAATAATAGAGCTTTTCTCACACAACCTCAGACTAATGAAAGAAACGAAATAGAAACGGTAAAATCTAACCATGTAGCGATAATAATGGTCACCAGGATTCATATGAGTCAACTAATAATAGGTTAACATTGCACGGAGATGCAAAACATTTTCAATACCACATATATGCATTTTTCAGGTTCAAAAAGTTTTGGTTTTTGTTGTACGTTTTATACGAGGTCGAATTTTATAGCATTGGAAAAAAATAGAAAACACTTCTCCATGAAATATAGATATCTTGCCTTTTAACAACAGAATATCATAGTTTGAAAGTAATGAAATTTATCTCCAATTTTGCTGTGGCACAGAGATCAAATTTAAGATAATCTGGTACAGCATTTGATCTCTCACAATGAATGAAAGAGTAATGATTATCCAATCTGGATTTGAGCAAGAGCTTTTAAAAACAGATTGGTCAGGCTAACAAAAATATCTGAATGACAAAAACAACGTTTTTTCTTTTCTTCTTTTTCTCAGCTAACATTTCAAGGTTTATCAGTGGTCAGATACTTCCCTACACGACCGTTTTTTCTCACCACTAAGGTACTACATCCCAACTTCAGGGAGAAAAACTACCTTTTGATAAACGATATTTATAGTATAGGCTTCCTTTTAACCACACTACGTAGCCTTGCATTATGTTGGTCTAATCCAATCCAAGTTGTTTATAGACCTGTCAGCATCAGTGGCCATCTTGGGGCTATTCCTTCTGAACTTTTTTAAAATATTAGATCAGATGTTCGACTTAAGTCTTTGCTTCATAATACTCTTGAATTTGTTTCCTAAACATTATGATTTTTCTATTCAAAAGGTAGACCTGAATTATCTAAAAGAAATAAGTTGTTGAGACCCAGTTTAACTGAAACTGGTTACTATCCAGTAAAAAATCACTCACTGAACAGAGACCTATTTCAAAAGAATGTCAATAGTTCTTCAATGTAGTGACTGATTTCTCAAAAGAATTTTAGAAGATAGGAAAAGTGGGCAGTTGGTAAGTGGGAAGAAATAGAACGGGAATATATAGCAAGATTTAGGTGAGGGGAGAGAACTCATAAAATGTTTGATTCAATAAAGAAGGGAAAATGATGAAGATAAAAAAACTTAAACAGAAATGTGTGAACTTGGAAAAAGGAAACAAAGTTTTAAAATGTTTTTTAACAATAAAAGATTGGACCCTAAAATTTCAAAAATAACTTTATTCAATACCGTGACAATGAAATGGCTAGGAGAATATTGATTTTTTAGACATTTTTTCATCAAAAGAACAGCTTGTTTTTGCAAAGAAACAGACAATGAAACAATGAAAACGTTCCACCACATATAAACCTAACATTATTTTTTTTATGCTGTACTGTTTTTAAAGATTTGATTTTGATTGATAAAAGGTAGTAATCAGTCATACTTAATATACAGAAGAATGTGAAAGTTTTTCTCTTAAAAAGTGAATGGGAGAAATCATTTTGGGGAGTAAAGCTTTTAGATTTGACCTTTCAAGAAATGTGCTCTAAACTTCTAATACCATGGGAACATAATCCTCTTTAACAGAAAATATGCTTGTTTTACATTTTTTAAAATTGCACACTTTTGTTTACATTTAGCAGCATGGTTATTCCATAAAGTCTAACATAAGAAGGTACTTTACATAAAATGATATCTGTGAATTTTATTATTTGACATTTTACCATGTTACATATGACAATAATCAGATTACGTCGTGTTTTAGTATCAAAGAAGTCCAAGGCATATAAACAGAATTTCAATCCACAAAGAATACTACCTTCTGTGATCTGACAAAAAGATTTGAAAAGCAGTATCATGCAAATACCATGGCAGCAAGTTCAGTTGAAATGCTTTTATTTTGAATTGTGTTGTGATCAGAACTGCAATTGGGCTGAAAAAAGCAGACAGGTATGCATGTGAAATGTCTTTGTAGCCTTTATCCAGGGTTCCATGATGGCAGGTAAAACATGGCACATATTGTTAAGAAACAAGAAAATACTTTGATTATATTTTAGCATAGGTTTGGTTTAAAATACTGTTAAACTATTAATTATACATTCAAACCTCTTTACATAAATTGCATGCAAAATTGTCGTTAAAAATGATACAGCTGCTTATAGTCTACTACAGTAGTTCATTTCTAAGACCTGATTGTTTTTATTCGTACCTTGGCTAGAACTCTGAGGCTCACCAATGCTGAGATTTTGTGTATTCAACTGTTTTACCTAACATTAAGGTGGCTTCAATGTAACTTTGGGAATAGCATCTAAAAACATTTTTGATTCTAATTTCGTGACAAATTTTAATTCCTAACCTATATCATGTAACAGATACTGCAGTGAAGGGGTGACACATCCATTCAAATGCTTCAATATTTGTCTTTATACAACATTTTGGGCTAAAAGTAAATAAAAAAGCAAACCTGATCAATCTTAAAACATTCCACAATATCTTAATAGAGATCTAGATATGAACAAAATACCTGAGGTATATTCTTTTACCAATAATATTTATGGCAAGAATGATAACAAAATCTTCGCAAAAAAGCCTTTCAGTTACTTTTTGCTCACAATATTGCATTTTCTGCTTTTTCAGCTATATGATTTCAATACTGATCAATGCTGTACAATCCTTTGACCAATCAAACACACACAAAATTATTCATTCTCCAACCTAGTTTGCAGAAAGCCTCTGAGGCCTGAATGTTTATAATATCTCTGATACCCATGTGCTTTATACTACCTCTGAAAATTCTCCACAATAAAAGATGTTTTATTGAATGTTGTTAGCCCTCTTGTTGCAAACTTGTTGTACACTTGTATACAACTGGCTAAGACTATAAATAAAAATAATAACGTGAAATATTATTAAATTTGCTTATTCAAAAACTAGTTTGGTACTATTTAAGCATACTTCCTCTGAGAAAGTCAATTTTACAAGTAGATTTTTAAAAAGCATTTGGTACTATAAACCAGTAGTTTCTCAGAAATCTTGAATCGTCCAATATTTCAGCAAATAATACCATAAGACTGTTTGATTTACTATCTTACAAATAGGCAAAAGGTGATAAGCCTGACTTTGCTTTACCATTGCAAGTGAGTATAGGTAAAGCTTGTTTATCTAAACATGTTTCTACAATACACTGTGCATCCCTATCAACAGTCATTTGTGTAGGGCAGGTGACATTCACGTCTGTATATCAACAACAGGTTATAAGGAAGAGCACATTTTTAGCAGGCTTATACTGTTTTCCAGAGATGGTTCAATAAACATAAGATTAATGAATAATTCATTCACTTTATAAACCTGACAGACTTTTGGAACAAGCACAAATTACTACAAAAAATCTTGTTTCAAATCAGATACATTGGGTCTGCAATGTATACTTTTGCTTAATAAGGCAAGTTTAAGAGGGGTGGCTGTGTCATTTAACAGAAACGTTTAGCTCAGAATAAATCATGTCAACATGTTTTTTTTATAATTATATCATAAGCTCATTTTCAGCTATGTAAAAGGAATTTATTCGGGTTAATGTGTATGGTCCAAATAGATATACCCTAATTCTTTTAACATTGTCAAAATTGGAAATGAGCAAGGAATCAATGTATAATTATAATAATTAAGCATGACTGCTGTTATTTCACATGAAGCACGCTAGTTCATTTCAAGAATGTAGATTCAATATTTTTTCTTGAATTTGGTGGTTTGACATTAAATGAGGCTGTAGACATGAGATTGTATAAATCATTGCCTTTTCTCTTTGCTTTAAGTAAAGATTTACTAGCAATTATGATAAAAAATATATATAGCATAAACAATTTTTTTTTGTAAACAACGGTAAACATCAGGTTTTTAAGTTTGCAGATGATATACAGTGCCTAAATAAAGTGGCAAATTATTTTTGCAATATCATTTTAATTTACTGACATATTTTAAAGTACGGCAGACCTTTCTGAGTGCCAAACAAATTGAAATTATATGGCTATATTGCCAAAAGTTTTAAAACAAAAATGTATGCTTAATCTAATGTTTGTTTTGACATTAAAAGGATTGATTTGCTTTTTACAAGATATAGCCTAGCACTGTATAAATTCCATGTACTATTATATCATTATTTATTGTTGTTGTTGTTATTTTGTTATTATTATTATTATTATTATTATTATTATTATTATTATTATTATTATTATTATTATTATTACCATCGTTGTTATTATTATTATTATTATTATTATTATTATTATTATTATTATTATTATTTAGGAATTTGTGTTCTCCAAACATGTTGAAAATGTGTCCAGAAATTACACTGACATGGCTTTTTACAGCTCAAGCATTGTTTCTAACTGGTCCCCCAACAAAAAAGAGTTTCATACTAGTACATCAATAGTTCCCCAATAATTTGCAGAAATAAAGCCAAGAACCAATGTTTATGAAACATATCCTTTGGACATAAATAATCCTTTTAATAACCATCACTCTCAGAGATACGTGATTTTGGTTTTTCTTATTGAACAATGTTTATATTTTTCCATATTTCAAAATGTGACTAAAATTTTATGTACTATGAATTTTTCTTTGCCAAGTTACTTTATTTCTCTGTAATGGAGAAGGGTCTATTTTTGCTTTTTGTATTTTCATCATGACAACACAGAAATAAATGTTTAGTTGTTTCTCTGAACTTGCTTCCAGAAGTGTAATAGACAAAGAAATTGAAAGTGTTGTTGAAAGTTGAAGCTAAGACATAAATCCTAATGGTGATCCAAAGCCAGATTGTCGTAAAGACCTCCCACTCTCAGGTTCGGTATGATCAGAAAAGAAACTCGCAGGATCACAGCTGGTGAGATACATATGATGAACAGAACAGAGGTACTGATGATGACTCGAGTTATGGCTAAATCTCGTGAGTTAACAGAACCAGAAGCAGACGACACTGTCTCCCTCCATTTGGACAGTTTCTTCAGTTTGACAGCAGTGATGACTGTGCACACAGTGACAGAGAAGAAGGAGACTCCAGGTAAAAACAAACCAAAGACTATGCTGTACATGATGTCCATGATAAACCGATGGCGATAATAAAACTCTGTGGGTTGACTGACATAAGAAATACTGTTGTCCTTTGGCTCAAACACACACAGTGCGCTATATCGGGCCCCTATAACAAGCATACTAACACCAGTGATTATGACAGTCATCACCCACAATGCAATGACAATGGTCCTTGTGGGCATCAGACTCTTCACCAGAAGAGGGTGTGTGATGCACAGACACCTCTCCACAGCTATGACAGCATACACCATCTGTGATGCCGTCACCAGACCATACAGACCAGTCAGATAATTTCTAAAGAAGAACTTCGTGGCAGGACCCAGCTCTTTTTCTTTTCCCACGATAAATGAATAGGCTGCATTGATATTTAAACAAAACCCAAAGCTGACACTCAGCAGGTCCACTAAAGACAGGGTGAAGAGACAAGCGTTGATTCTTTCCTTAGCCCGTGTTTGTAGAACACGATCATGTTGATGATGTTGGTGACGAAACTGATGATAAATAACAGGGGCAGACATATTCCTGATGTCACAAATCTGACGATGCTTTCCACATCTTTAGAGACCAGGTTGTGTTCGTTGTCCCAGGGAACAAAGGTCATCACCTGCCTGGTCACACATCCTTCAGGCACAGGGATCACACTGCTGTTACTGTCAGTCACTGAGGTCACAAGGCTTTCACTGACTGATACTGTCTGTAACACTGACATTGTTACTGATTTGGGTCAAATGCATAACGCAACACCAGGCACTTTTTTCTATAATCAATTGGTTTTCTCTTATGCTGAAGCAGTCTGTTAACTTTCAGAATGTAGCTTTCATCATTTGGTTTTGATATTAAAAAAAAGTCTCATAAATATACA
>CM060330.1:15735829-15773329 GCA_030674155.1 Stramonita haemastoma
TGAACTGGGGGACTGTACTGAAGCCAAGGTTTGCAAAAGCTCACCTATCCACTTGGTAATCACGCTCAATGTTGCTTGACCTTAGCTTGGTGACAGCGAGTGCTCTGATCATTGAGCTATCCCGTCCTCCAGGTTTGTGTAGGATTTTTAAAAAAATTATTTGATACCACTTTATGTCACAGCAGATTTCTCTGTGAAATTCTGGCTGCTCTTCCCTGGGAAAGCGCGTCGCCACAAGTGCAGCGCCTACCCATTAATTTTTGTTCGTTTTCCTGTCTGCAATTGTATTTGTTTCCCTATCAGAGTGGCTTTTTTCTACGGAATTTTGCCAGGGACAACCCCCTTGTTGCCGTGGGTTCTTTTACGTGCGCTAAGTAATGATGTGTAACACACGGGATCTTGGTTTATCGTCTCATCCGCAAGACGAGCACCCAGATCACCACTCATGGTCTAATGGATGGGGGGGGGGGAGTTTTAGGCCCAAACGGGATTCGAACCACCGCACACTCCGACCCGGACTGTTCGCTTTCTAGGCAGGAGTGTTACATCCTAGACCATTGATCCACCGAAATTCTATTTATGTATACAATGTGACCTGATGTGGCTTAAGTCCTCTGCAGTATATCTTTTTTTTTCTTTTAATGTGTTTTAAAATGTGCTTGCAAAAGCTTTTACATTTTTGTTTACCTTTTAAGAGAATAATCACACAAATAGCATGCACACGCAAGGGAGAATATGCATGCACGCATGTGTGTACACTAGTGTGCGTGTGTGTACCTGTGTGTGCATGCATACATGGATGTATGTCTTCCTGCCTGCATGTGTAAGTATTTATGGATCTGAATGTGTTTTTATGTATGTATGTGTGTGTATATATATATATATATATATATATTGCAAGGGCCGGTTGAAAAAAAGTATGTAATACTTACTCTGTAACCCTTGAAAAATAAAGATTATTCATTCATTTATTCATTCATTCCCAATTTCTGGAAAAATTCAAACGGAATGTCAAAGTCATTTGGATGAGACTATAAACCGAGGCCGAGTGCGAACGCACGCAGAACATCGTGCACACACATTAAAAACCCTTTCCACGTCTCAGAAGAGCAGGCCATTGCATACCGGTATGAGCGGATGACAAGGCCCTACAAAATTTTTAATAAAACAGCATACATACAGGTGTCATATTTTACACCTCAGGAATAGGGGAATTGGAGTCCCCAGGGCGGTTTGGGGCTGTAGGTTTATATGGCAACGTTCTGGTGGCTCCTGTGACGGTACTGGAAACATTCGTATCAACAATTGCCTTTCCAGTATACCATTCCAGTGATGTGAAGGGGGGGGTGTCTGCTGCATGGGTAACAACTTGCCCTCCATACTTACTTACCCAGGCTTTGCGCCCGAGAGCCTGGAGTGCAAAAAGTCTTCCGGGATTGACGGATGCCTACAAGCTCGTATCAAAGTAGTCACTGCCCTCAGCCGACAGCGTCGTCAGGCATTGGTTTCACTTTCACCTTCACCTACCCCGTAGTCCTGTAGACAGTGGGGGAACCACTGAAAATTTTCCAACCAGCTTCCTCCATTCCTCAAAGATCCTCCGCTTTCCGTCGCAAATCGTTCCACTCAAAAGCAAAGTGCTAGGGGCTGTATCCAATCCAAATGCTTTAGAATGATGCTGAGATTGTTTTCATCCTTCACAACCTCGTTGCAGTGAACTTTTACTCTCCGTTAACTTAAAGACAAAAGGTACTCTGAAGCTGGAGTATGGCTGTGTATGATGGTGAGGCACTCAAAGAGAAGCCACACGCGCAATCTTGTCAGCCACGGTGTGTGTGTGGTCTCACCTTGGTTTTCAGGTTGGGTGTGTAGGACCAGGTAACAGATCTGGATGACCCCAAGAATGCTAAGCTGGACGGCCTCAAATGATGGTAAGAAACTCGCGTAGAGCATGGCATCAGAGGGTTAAAACTGGTTAACATCAAACACGCTAGTAACTAATCATTAAGACAGTACAAGCACCCTCATGGAATTACGGAATGAATCCAACATGGGACTGTACTTGTAACAGCGTCTTAACCTTAATTTCTGATTAAATAAGAAAAAATAAAACCATTTCCCGATGCACCCTGCAGGCAGCAGACCACGATGGTCATAAACAGGACAGCAGAATCCACATAAAAAGACTGCCTCTTCATAGCAGTGTCCAGACTACTCGTGAACACAAGGCAGTGCTTTTCTCGAATGGACCAGCTCTTTTTCTGCTTCTTGCTTGGGAATGCAGATATAAGCTAATAATGATAATAATAATAATAATAATAATAATAATAATAATAATAATAATAATAATAATAATAATAATAACAACAATAATAATAATAATAATAATAATAATAATAATAATAATAATAATAATAATAATAATGATGATGATGATGATGATGATAATAATAATAATAATAATAATAATAATAATAATAATAATAATAATAATAATGACATTGTTCTATATGCATAGTGCTCTCAACAATATCATTGGTCATTTGCTTTGCGTGAATAGACAAGGAAAATAGTATTTGAGATTGTGTCTGCTTGTTGAATCAAAGTATTTTGCGATATATCCATGTATATAACAATGTTCAGCTTATAATAGTGTTTACAGTTTATCCTTGAAGCAATTTCAGCTCTTTGTAGAAGAGGTGACTGTTGTCTTTTCGTTGCTAGTGAAGATAGCCGAGAAAAAGACATATCACAAAGAGACTTACATCAAAAGGCTGTTTATAGCTAGTTCTTCAATTGAATGTCTGTCCACTATAAGAGATATTAAAGGATTGGGAAAAGTGGACAATTGGTATGTGGGATGGAAGAGAAGGGGGAGTGGATGGCAAGATTAGGGAGCGGGGGGGGGGGGGGGCGGACATAGAATGTATGATTTAATACAGAAGGGAAAAGAAGCTGATGTAGTTGTTTTTTTTTCAGAAACACCTAATCAAACAGAAAAGTATTAATGTGTGAGGTACGAGAAAGAAAAAGGCTAAGGTGCCAGACTTTTTTAAAATTAAAAACTGGCTGAATTTTTAAATAGGAGAACTTCATTGAATACCCTGTCACTGAAACAATAAGTAGAATATTGCTTGTGTGAGAATGTTTTGGGTTTTTTTGTTGTTGTAAATTTAACAGCATCAATTTGATAAGAAGCAGAAAACACTTTTGTTCCTGAGGTGAGTTTGTGTCATAGCCTTCAACTCACTCAGTCTGGCTCCACGACTGAGCTAATACTCTTGTTAGTAGAGGACTTAGTAGTTATTTTCCTGCGTATGTTTCCTCAGAACAGGCACCACTGAACACCACCAAAGTGACCCAGCAGCACGGCAGGGCCCCTCTGGCTGGTGGCCCCAAGGCAGCTTGATATTGATGGTCTCCCTGAGGACTTCCGACCCTGAGAATGAAATGTAACGAATCTGGACATGGCTGCGGAATATTGAAAAAGGACAAACCAGCAGGGTTCTTATTTTTATGAATGGGGTCATCTGGGGGCATTTTGAATATGAACAATTATATTTTACCACAGGTTTGGTTACAAATACGATTAAACTGCTAAGTAGGGATAGAGAAACAATCACAATTGCGGACAGAAAAAGAAAAAAAAAATGGGTAGTCGCTGCACTTGTAGCGAAGCACTCTCACTGGGGAGAGCAGCCCGAACTTTACGCAGAGAAATCTGCTGTGACATAAAGTGGTATGAATAAATGAATGAATAAAATGAATAAAGTATACAAACAAATTTCTTTATATGAGTTTTATGTTCATTTCTCTTTAAAAACGACGCGGCTGTTCATAGTTTATATCAGTAATCTATTTCTAGAAACCGAATTTTGTATTCATTCCAGGACCAGACCTTAGCGGCATACCAATGGTGAGATTTTGCATATGCTACAGTTTTTACACACCACAAGGCAGCTCAGGCCTTCAAGAAACTGAAGAACGTCTGGAGCTCTGCAACCCTCAGCACTAGGACAAAACTTAACATATACCGTTCAAACGTCCGCTCGACTCTTCTATATGGTGCAGAAACGTGGAAAGTGAACAAGAAGTTGGAGAGCAGGTTGAGAGGCTTTGAGGGGAGGTGCCTGAGGAGGATTCTTAAGATTAGGTGGGAGCAGAGAGCGACAAATGAGGAAATCTGGAGGAGGACGGGCTTCAACAACATTGTGCTGCAGGTGAAGCAACGGCGCTGGACCTGGCTTGGCCATGTCTTACGCATGAAAAAAGGCAGACACCCTCTCGAGGCCTTGTCCTGGGCACCTCCTGGGAAACGAAACAGAGGCCGACCCCTTGGGACCTGGAGAAGGACTGTGGAGGAGGAAATGAAGATAATGGGAAAGACCTGGAATGAGTTGCGGTGGCTCGCCCAAGATAGGACTGCCTGGAGGTCCCTTGTCTGTGCCTTATGCCCCCCCCCCCCCCCCCCCCCCCCCCCCAGCGGGGCCACGAGGATTGATGATGATGATGAAGGTTGTCGCATACACACTTAAGGGATGGCATTTAAACACGATTTGGGATTTCCTTTTTTTCGTTACTTGTATTTTGATTATTACCCTCTATCATGTATCCAGATTTGGCAGTATAGGGAAGACAGATTAAGCTGCAATGTTTTAGTATTTGCTTTAGTACAAGCCATACTGCAAAAACTATGGTAAAAAGATAGAGGCAAACCTCACCAGTTTTTAAACGCTCCCACAAAATCTAGAGAGTAATCTTGATGTAACTACAATCTACACAAGTTATGTTGGTTTATTAATAGTGTCCATGGCAAAAATGATAACAGAATTCGACAATAAAAGTCTTTTTGTTATTATTTTTGCTGACAATATTGCATGGTCTGTGTTGTAAACTATTATTTTGATATTGATAAATGCTATACGGACCTTCTCCTAACAAAACATAATATAAATGATCGATTCTCTAACCTGTCTTAGGCAGAAAGAGTCTCTGAAACCTGAACGTCTAAAATTTCTTTGAACCCAAGTGTTGATATTGTCTCCAAAAGGTGTCAACAGTTTTGTTTTGTTTTAATTCTGTTAGCCTCGTTTGTTGCAGGCTTGCTGTACACTCGCTGGTAACTAGCTATGACACAAATTACAACAAAAATAAGTGGATAGTTATTTGTTGATTTCAAAAACTACTTTAGTACGATTGTTCCTTCTGAGAAAGCTTGAATTGCAAAACTAGACTTCAAACAAGCATTTGATTTTAAAGACCAATTGCTTCTCAGAAATCTTGAATCGTGCAATCTTTCAGCAAATATCATAAGAGTACTCCATCCTATTTTACAACATGGCAACATTATGTCAATATAAGTATATTCACCTCCAACTAAAGTTCGTCAAGTTATGGAGTACATTAGAGATCAGTGGTAGTGTCTAGTATCAAATATATATGGTGGTACAATGAATCTGTGTGTTAACTATTTATTTATGACATAGCAATCCATGTAGTTCAATAATCCATGGAGAACATCTTGCGCATACGTTAAAATCCGTTTCGCTTTTCGGATGAGTAGGCCATTGCGTGCGGGTGGGAACAGAACAAAATTAACAAACTGCATACACACGGGAACTGGATAGAAAAAGCACATGAGTGCCTATTCTATTATCCTCAAAATAAAAGAATAAAATCGATAAAGAAAGAAAGAAATGAAATAGATAAAAATATATAAATAAAATAAAAAATCTTCCCTCCCACCCTCCCTCCCTCCCTCCCTCTCTCTCTCTCTCTCTCTCTCTCTCTCTCTCTCCTCTCTCTCTCTCTCTCTCTCTCTCTCTCTCTCTCTCTCTCTCTCTCTGTCTCCATGTCAACATCTTGCGCACACGTTAAATCCTGTTCCGCTTTTCGTAAGAGTAGGCCATTGTGTGCCGGTGGGAACAGATGACAAGATTTACAAAAACTGCATACACACGGGGACCGGATGAAAAAAAGCACATGTTGCTTATTCTGTTATCCTCGATATAAAAGAATAAATAAAATAAATAAATAAATCTCTCTCTCAGAGAAGTCTCCCTTAATATGCACCCAACAAGACATTTTGCACACAAACTATCAACAGTATTACATGTTTTTATGTGTATAAATAGCCAATATATCTTTGGAAAGAATGTCATTGACTCTACAGTTAAAGTTAAACACAGTCTTATATGAAGAAACCCTTGTTTTATTATTTTAAATTGATGACCGAGGGAAACAATTGCTGTCATGAGACTGAAGGTAAAACCTTTCATGCAGCTACCTGTAACTAAAGACGGTGTTACATTTCGGCAAAAAGTGTCTGTCACAAGTAAGCAGATACAAGAGAAGGGCAGAAGGGCACTGAGCTGAAATGAACAAGACAAGCCGGGGGCAGAAGGTAAGTATGTCATCATCCCCCTTCAGGTCTCTTCTTACCAGCCCTGCCTGGTCTGCATAGTGTTGCCTTGTCTTCCTGGTCTATTCTGTACTGTGTTGCCTAGTCTACACTATGTTGCATGGTCTGTACTATGTTGCATGGTCTGTACTATGTTGCCGGTGTTTCCTGGTCTGTACTATGTTGCATGGTCTGCACTATGTTGCCTGGTCTGTACTATGTTGCCTATGTTGCCTGGTGTGTACTATGTTGCCTATGTTGCCTGGTGTGTACTATGTTGCCTGGTCTGTACTATGTTGCCTATGTTGCCTGGTGTGTACTATGTTGCCTATGTTACCTGGTCTGTACTATGTTGCCTATTTTGCCTGGTGTGTACTATGTTGCCTGGTGTGTACTATGTTGCCTGGTCTGTACTATGTTGCCTGTGTTTCCTGGCCTGTACTATGTTGCCTATGTTGCCTGGTCTGTACTATGTTGCCTATGTTGCCTGGTCTGTACATGTTGCCTATGTTGCCTGGTCTGTACTATGTTGCCTATTTTGCCTGGTGTGTACTATGTTGCCTGGTCTGTACTATGTTGCCTGGTCTGTACTATGTTGCCTGTGTTTCCTGGTCTGTACTATGTTGCCTATGTTGCCTGGTCTGTACTATGTTGCCTATGTTGCCTGGCCTGTACTATGTTACTTATGTTGCCTGGTCTGTACTATGTTGCCTGGTCTGTACTATGTTGCCTATGTTGCCTGGTCTGTACTATGTTGCCTGGTCTGTATTATGTTGCCTATGTTGCCTGGTCTGTGCTATGTTGCCTGGTCTGTACCATGTTGCCTGGTCTGTACTATGTTGCCTATGTTGCCTGGTGTGTACTATGTTGCCTGGTCTGTACTATTTGCCTATGTTGCCTGGTCTGTGTTATGTTGCCTGGTCTGTACCATGTTGCCTGGTCTGTACTATGTTGCCTGATCTGTGCTATGTTGCCTATGTTGCCTGGTCTGTGCTATGTTGCCTGGTCTGTACCATGTTGCCTGGTCTGTACTATGTTGCCTGATCTGTACTATGTTGCCTATGTTGCCTGGTCTGTAACATGCTGCTGACCATCAGGTAAAATAAATTGCTACTGCCAACAAATTTTTGTTCTCTTCCACAGCTAGAGCTCCAAGGTTCACCAATGGTTATATTTTGTATAACTATGTGTGATGGGGCGGTAATTAGATTACCTCCCATGCCATCAGATCAGAACTGCCAATGGCAGTGTCGTGGACCTGAATTTAGATCCACACCTGCGAATTGTGCGACTTCTGTATCGTTGGGGGGTAGTCGAAAACCTTCCTTTGCATGCACTTTGCCCTCAGTGGTAAAATGTAGTATTTACGCAGCCTCTTTTCAGAGGCCACATTCCCACTGTCTGACTGTGCTGTGGTTGTCGAGAAGTTGTACAGAGACCGGGCAGATCAAATATCTGCACTCTGTTATGTATGCAACTGTTCGCCAACCATTAAAGTAGACACTTTGGAGAGGAGGTCTAAACATGACACCTGTGTGCATGCCTTGGGTTGGGTTTTGTTTTGGTAAAATGCAGGAATTGGGACAACTTAATTAAAAAAACATGTATATCTCAGTTATCAAAATCTTTCACACCCCCCCCCCCTTCATGAGGAGATGCAGGGAGCCTGTCAGTACAAATAGTATTCTCATCTTCTTGAAATTTTGTGCTAGAAATTCCCTGTACTTTATCGTTTCTGTGTTTCTGCCTTGTCATTTTCTTGAAAATGTTTGCCTTCCTAGTCCATTCTCTACCCTTTTCTTCCAGAAAAATAGAATATAACAATTTCCTCCCACACTAGGTCTGATGGCTGGGCCTGAATTATCAAGCACTTAACCAATGGAGTCGCAGTCTATTCACATATCAACAAACTCTTTTGGCCATTTTTAAAACTAATATACTCTCAATGATAAAACAAATCTATCATATATCAATGTAAAGTTTAATTGGAATACTTTTTAAGGGTTCTAAAGAATATGTCCAAGATCTCCATTTTTGTTTGTGTTGAATGAAGTCACCATATGCTAAAGTAAATAAACAAAATACCGTTTCACACACACAGAGGCTTCACTGAACAACTGATCTGCAAGAAAAATCACATTGATTTCACACACACTGATGTTTCTTGAGGCTCAGAAATCTTTTTCAAGTGAAATTGCCAAACTGCCTCTTTTGGCATGTACATCTTTCTTTATCATTATTTTGTCATGAAAAATTGTCAACTCATGGGATATAGGAAAAAGTCCCAAAAATATATTACACAAAGCAACTTTATTTAAAGGAAGTCAACCATTTAAAGGAGTAATTAAAATAGCAGCAGGAGTAGTTTCCCTTAGATTGAATGACCGGACTCGAACCCGGGTCTCAAATTGCCATGCAAATGTTTTGACCACTAGGCTATCGTCCCCCCCCCTTCCGAGTTAAAAAGGTCTGCCATGCTCTGTGCAGTCATTTGGGAGAAACTTTTTTATGTGATTTTTCTCCTTTTTTGCTGCTCATCTTCTGACCTCTGTCCTGCCTCTGCCGCTCCTAATTTACGACAGCCATGGACCAACTCTTGTAAAATATTCAAATAGCACAAGGAGATCAGATTAGCCGTCGCGGGCACACCAAGAGGGCACTGCACATACTATGTCACTGGTGGTTAAATCAGTGCAGTAGGTGTCTGAGACAACATAAGGACATTCACCTACTAAACCTCTACTAACACAATTGCTCAGCGCGAGCCATACTGATGATCTCCCACCCGAGGTGCGACACCACAACGTCCTTGTCCAAGACGCCCGCGAAACCTCCAACCCAAGGCTTTGATCACAAACTCACTCACATGGCTAAAAACGTATAGGGAAACCAAATCTGATGTCAACCATGAGACAAGCACCGGCCACACAGTGATTTGAAGACATCGTACACAGGACAATAAAAAACTTTCTTGAGCATTTGCAGTCAACTGGAATGGAGGAATATGATTAGTACGTCTTTGGTACACTTCCCTAGATTTACAAGAGCAAAGCAAGTAAAAAAAAAAATGAAGAGCCTCAAAGCATATGAAACAAATCCTTGAACAGTAAATAATCATTTCGATTTTTTTGGTTATTTTTTCGTAGGCAATTGCTATATTTTTGTCATACGTTCAAAAGGTTGCCTGAATCTTATGAACCATATTTGTGGTGAGTTTATTGTCATTTCTCAACAGTAGCAAATGATGTACTTTCGCTTTTTGTATTTTTATCATGACACCAAAATGGAAATAAACGTCTCGTCGTTTCCTTGAATTTACTCCCATTTGTATAATATACAAAGAAATTAAAAGTGTTATTAAAAGAAGAGGTTAACACGTAAATTCTAATGGTAATCCACGCCAGATTGTCGTAAAGACCTCCCACTCTCAGGTTGGGTATGATCAGAAAAGAAACTCGCAGGATCACCGCTGGTGAGATACATATGATGAACAGAACAGAGGTACTGATGATGACTCGAGTTATCGCTAAATCTCGTGAGTTAACAGAACCAGAAGCAGACGACACTGTCTCCCTCCATTTGGACAGTTTCTTCAGTTTGACAGCAGTGATGACTGTGCACACAGTGACAGAGAAGAAGGAGAGTCCAGGGAAAAACAAACCAAAGACTATGCTGTACATGATGTCCATGATAAACCGATGGCGAAAATAAAACTCTGTGGGTTGACTGATATATGATATACGTTTGTCTTTGGGCTCAAACACACACAGCGCACTATAGCGGGATCCCAGTAACAAGCATGTTGACACCAGTGATAACAACAATCATAACCCACAATGCAACAACTGTGGTCCTTGTGGACATCAGACTCTTCACCAGAAGAGGCTTTGTGATGCACAGACACCTCTCCACAGCTATGACAGCATATACCATCTGTGATGCAGTCACCAGACCGTACAGACCAATGACATGATTTCCAAAAAAGAACCGACTGGCGGGTCCAAGCTCCCTTTGTTTCCCTGAGATAAAGATGTACACTGCATCACTATTAAAGCAAAACCGACACTGACCCCTAACATGTCCACTAAAGACAGGGTGAAGAGACAGGCGTTGATTCTTTCCTTCAGCCCGTGTTTGTAGAACACGATCATGTTGATGATGTTGGTGACGAAACTGATGATAAATAACAGGGCAGACATATTCCTGATGTCACGAATCTGACGATGCTTTCCACGTCTTTAGAGACCAGGTTGTGTTCGTTGTCCCAGGGAACAAAGGTCATCACCTGCCTGGTCACACATCCTTCAGGCACAAGGATCACACTGCTGTTACTGTCAGTCACTGAGGTCACAAGGCTTTCACTGACTGATACTGTCTGTAATCACTAACATTGTTATCGGTTTTGGTCGAGCAGATGCTTTGTTACCTTGACAAATTAATATATGTTATGTTGAAACAATGTCCATTTTCTAAGTGGTGCTTTACAATTTGATTTGAAGAAAAATCTTATAATATAGATAGACAGACAGACAGACAGACAGACAGACAGACAGATAGATAGATAGATAGATAGATAGATAGAAGTAGAATAGATAGATAGATAGATAGATAGATAGATAGATAGATAGATAGATAGATAGATAGATAGATAGATAGATAGATAATAGATAGATAGATAGATAGATAGATGTGTGTGTGTGGATTTGTGTATGTATGTGATGATTTGTATATATGTGTGGAAGTATGTATGTATCAAAAGAAACTCAAACAGTTGGACACTCTGAACAACATATTACTTTTGCTGGAAAACAGATACAAATTTTTGCTTTTTTTAATTAAAAAAAAAAAGCACTATGAATTCAAAAGTATACAACAAATAAATAAGAACGTTTAGATTCGTTACCTTACTTATTAGTAAGCAGGTGGATTTAGTATTGTATTGCTTTCGAAGCAAGTATAGTATAAAAAAATAATTTAAAAAAAAAATAAAAAAATAATAATAAAATAATAATAATAATAATAATAAATAAATAAATAAATAAATAAATAAATAAAAATAATAAAAAAATACACAAATGTGTGTTTTAAAGTGGCACATGTTAGCATTGGCTATATCGATTAAAGATATACTACAGTTCCCTGGCTTTTTTCACACCTTCACAACATCTGTTTTTCATATAACAATATTGCATTGTATACTACATTCAAACGCTGCAGATTTCTCTGTATGGATTTTGGCCTGTTGGAGAGAGAGCGTCACCCAAGGGCAGTGTAATCCTTTTTTGAATTGTCGGCTCTATATGTGTATTTGTTTCTGGATTATTTTGGCTTCTTGTCTAGAAAAGTTTGTACAGGACAACTCCAGGTTGCCATTGTTTTTATGTAAACTAAGCATGCAATGCTACAACATCCAAATTTAAGATCTGATTCAAGACTACCATACCTTGAGGTTTAAAAGATGCGGGATAATTAAGGTTCTGTGGGGAACCAAATTTACAACTTCTTGCTGTCTAAATGTGTTCCTTGCCTCTAGACCACCAATTAAGGGCCAGATGTACCATTGCAGGTAGCTATGCTTTAATTCTCAATGATTCTTGTTTGTTATTGTTGTTCCTTTTCTGTTCGTTTGCACTCGTTGTAGGATGTGACGAAAGAGTAATCTCCCATCACGATCTCCCGATTCCAATTCTAAACACTTTTTATCTTAAAAACAGAGAAATTTAGTTAGGTTACAAGCAAATGATTACACATCGAAAGGATAAAAGAATGATCCCTTTTACATGTCATCAGAGAGCTTACAGTACCATACAAAATCAGTGCATAATGCTCTCTGCGCAAACTACATTTATCTGACATACTCCCACACGTGTTTCTGAAACATAGTTACGCGTATGCTGCATGCAGCCCCTGATCTTACATCTAAAAGATCCGTCACCAAGACCAGTAGTCAGCCAAGACAGTAGCTAAACAGATGTCTATATATCATGATAACAAGCACAGACCTGTTTCCAACTTGTGCTACGCCAGCATGATACAAACGCAAACGCAAACGCAATTTTATTTTACGAGGGTAATAGATTAAGTTACAAGACTTTTTTTCATCCAGCCCTCAAACAACATGATGGCAGTAGTCTAAACCTACAAAAAATCCAAGCAACAAGATGTGAGAGAAGATTGAAGAAGCAGTTCGATGGCTGGGAGTCAACTTTCTACTTCCAAAATCATTCGATGGCACTGAGGCTGATTAGCTTATGATAGACCCACTGTGCTCTCTCCTGTGGAGGAACGCTGACTTGAACATGGACACACTTGGACGTGTGCGAACGCACGCAGAACATCTTGCGCACACTTTAAATCCTGTTCCGCTTTTCGTAAGAGTAGGCCATCGTGTGCCGGTGGGAACAGATGACATTTACAATACTGCATACACACGGGGACTGGATGTAAAAAAGCACATATTGCTTATTCCATTATCCTCGATATAAAAGAATAAATCAAATCAAATCAAATCGGCCAGCAAGAAACGGCCTTTTAGAAACCTTCCTCTCTCACCACTGTCCTCAACCACTGCAGTCTTGACAGAGAAACCTTTCCTGCCACTGATGCTTCCAATGCCGGTCTGGTGTAACTTGTTCTGACACAAGATAACAAAACATGGCAACCAGCGTGATAGATATTGTGCTCCTTTTATGATGCAGAAGTCAATATATGCAGTCATAAAAGGACTCTCTAGCAGTCGCAAGGGCACATCAGAGACTAAACGAGAACCTCCTTGAATTCGCATTCGCAGCTGATACATCAGAAATCTCTAGTCCCTCTCCTGTTCACCATAGAAGTTGCCTTTAAAAAAAATATTTATTTATTTATTCTTTTATATCGAGGATAATGGAATAAGCACTCTTGTGCCTTTTTCATCCAGTCCCCGTGTGTATGCAATTTTGTAAATGTCATCTGTTCCCACCGGCACACGGTGGCCTACTCTTACGAAAAGCGGAACAGGATTTAACGTGTGCGCAAGATGTTCTGCGTGCGTTCGCACACGGGGCCTCGGTTTATAGTCTCATCCGAAGGACTTTGGGAGAGAGTGGAGTCCGCACTTATGTTAACTCTAGAAGAAAAATCCCCTCGACCTGGAATCGAACCTGGGTCTTCAAATTGCCAGCGCAATGTTCTGATCACTAGGCTATCCCGTCCGCCAAAGTGCCTCCACACATTCAACACTCAATCTCCCATAATGAGATTTTCCTAAAAGGTTATGTATGTTTCAGGAGGCAGCAAATCTCAGAAGGTACTCTCTCGCGTGCAGTACACCCTCAACCAGGAAAAAAACAGACACAAACCTCATCAAAGGCGCTGAGATGTTTGCCTAGCAGACTACCATTAGTCTTTCTGCTTGAGATTACTGCAGAAAATCAGAGAACGGTAAAATTCAGACCAACAAGCAAATGAATTAAGACATTATTGCATCAATGAATAGCCTACCTACACGCCTGAATCACTATTTATCAAGCAATGTTGGACCAACACAAACGTCTCTTCATTGTGAAGAATCTCTTTGCTTTTTGATGACAGAAATGTTATAGTGAGAAAGACGAGACTTAACATGCTCAATCACATCAGTGAAGGGAACCTTGAAATACTAAACTATCAAGCACTAGTTTCATTCTCTGTTTGGTGGTCACACATCTCCAAAGACATTGTTTGTTTTATTTATTTTATTTATTTATTCTTTTATATCGAAGATAATGGAATAAGCACTCGGTTGCTTTTTTACATCCAGTCTCCGTGTGTATGCAGTTTTGTAAATCTTGTCATCTGTTCCCACCGGCACACAAAGGCCTATTCTTACCAAAACCGGAACAGGATTTAACGTGTGCACAAGATGTTTTGTGTGCGTTAGCACACGGGGCGTCAGTGTATAGTTTCATCCGAAAGAGTTTTGGGGAGAGTGGAGTCAGCACTGATGTTAACTCCAAGGTAAAAAAAAAAAAAACGTCGCACGGGAATCGAACCCGGGTCGTCAAATTGCGAGCGCAATGTTCTGACCACTAGGCTATCCTGTCTGTTCACCACAGAAGTTGCCAAAGTGCCTCCACATATTCAGCACTTTTCAACCTCTCCTGCGAACTAGACTTTGTGCAAAAATATGACACATATGCCAAAAAACAGACCAAAAGGAACCTCTCCTATCCCCAACATTTCTTGAAAGACCATGGTCAAAAATCAGCATAGATCTGTTGAAACTTCACAGCAAAATCTTCCTGATAGTGGCTGATTACTGCTCTAAATGACATAGATCTGTTGAAACTTGACAGCAAAAACTTCCTGATCGTAGTTGATTATTATTCTAAATGGCCTGGACTTTGTTATTAGACAACCAGACCGGCACCAATCTCATACGCGAGCTGAAAAGCATTTCATTTCTGTCCATGGCATCCCTGATAATTATTGTCATCTCCGACAATGGGTCTCAATCAGCCACCATAGAGTTCCACAGATTGCTGCAGAGTTTGGCTTGACACACATTACAAGATCACTTCACCACCCCTAAAGTGCCAGAAAACCTGGAGAAGCTGTGCAAACAGTTTACAGCCCAGAAATCCAACATCACTTAGTCCAGAATGCTATATTTAGCACGCCCTTTCCTTTTACCTAATCAAAGTGTGGTCAGTTTCTGCTATAAAAACCACACCACCAGCTGGCCCCATCTGGGATGGGATGGATGGATTAATTAGCTGCTGAGAGGAGCTGAAAGTGGGGGAAACTGACAGCTGTGAGTTAAAAACGTCCTCAAAAAGTCAATAATCCCTGCAATGCTCTATCTTATCCTGTACAAAAACATTAAATTCCTACAAAAAATTCAACATCCTCAAAATGCTTTTCTCCTTTATAGAGCAAATCTACTACAGAAAAGGACCCCCTCCCCGCCCCCCCCCCCCCCCCCCCCCGCCCCCAGTGAGCTAAGGGGTAGAAAACTGAAAACAGAAATCGCCATGATCCCTGCCCAATGTCTCCCCCAAACTCCCTGGTTACTCCTTTAAATGACAGAAAGAAGAGAGCATGAAACAGAAGCAAGACTCCTGCCCTGAAAATTCTATCTTGTCGACAGAGAGAAGAGAGCGTGAAACATTAACAAGACTCCTGCCCCTGAAAATTTATCTTGTCAGACAGAAGAGAGCATGAAACAGAAGCAAGACTCCTGCCCCTGAAAATTCTATCTTGTCGGACAGAGAGAAGAGAGCGTGAAACATTAACAAGACTCCTGCCCCTGAAAATTTTATCTTGTCAGACAGAAGAGAGCAAGAAACAGAACCAAGACTCCTGCCCCTGAAAATTCTATCTTGTCGGACAGAGAGAAGAGAGCGTGAAACACTAACAAGACTCCTGCCCCTGAAAATTTTATCTTGTCAGACAGAAGAGAGCAAGAAACAGAACCAAGACTCCTGCCCCTGAAAATTCTATCCTGTCGGACAGAGAGAAGAGAGCATGAAACATTAACAAGACTCCTGCCCCTGAAAATTCTATCTTGTCGGACAGAGAGAAGAGAGCAAGAAACATTAACAAGACTCCTGCCCCTGAAAATTCTATCTTGTCAGACAGAGAGAAGAGAGCGTGAAACATTAACAAGACTCCTGCCCCTGAAAATTCTATCTTGTCGGACAGAGAGAAGAGAGCATGAAACATTAACAAGACTCCTGCCCCTGAAAATTTTATCTTGTCAGACAGAGAGAAGAGAGCATGAAACATTAACAAGACTCCTGCCCCTGAAAATTCTATCTTGTCGGACAGAGAGAAGAGAGCATGAAACATTAACAAAACTCCTGCCTTATCTTGTCGGACAGAGAGAAGAGAGGAAACATTAACAAGACTCCTGCCCCTGAAAATTTTATCTTGTCAGACAGAGAGAAGAGAGCGTGAAACATTAACAAGACTCCTGCCCCTGAAAATTCTATCTTGTCGGACAGAGAGAAGAGAGGATGAAACATTAACAAGACTCCTGCCCCTGAAAATTTCACTTGTCAGACAGAGAGAAGAGAGCATGAAACATTAACAAGACTCCTGCCCCTGAAAATTCAACTTGTCGGACAGAGAGAAGAGAGCAAGAAACATTAACAAGACTCCTGCCCCTGAAAATTTATCTTGTCAGGACAGAGAGAAGAGAGCAAGAAACAGAACCAAGACTCCTGACTCTTAACCCCTCTCCCTTGTCGGACAGAGATACAAAATTCTGTTCTGCTTTTCGTAAGAGTAGGCCATCGTGTGCCGGTGGGAAAAGATGACATTTACAAAACTGCATACACACGAGGGAGAGGATGTAAAAAAGCACAAGAATGTTTTTGGCTTTGTGGGCAGGTGCGTTACCTCTAGATCACTTAATTTTTTTTTTTTTTATTCATTTATTTATTTCGAGGATAATGGAATAAGCACTCACGTGTTCTTTTACATCTAGTCCCCGTGTGTATGCAGTTTTGTCAATCTTGTCATCTGTTCCCACCGGCACACAATGGCCTACTCTTACGAAAAGCGGAACAGGATTTAAAGTGTGTTCAAGATGTTCTGCGTGCGTTGGCACACGGAGCCTCGGTTTATATTCTCGTTCGGAGGACTTTTGGGGAGAGTGGAGTGGAGTCAGCACTGATGTTAACCCAGGAGAAAAATCTCCTCGATTGGGAATCGAACCCGGATCGTCAAATTGCGAACGCAATGTTCTGACCACTAGGCTCACTTGCACCCCTCCAGCTTTGGACAACGCCAGAACTCTCTGCAGATCTCAGAGCTGGAGCCATCCAGGAAACCACAACGGCTTGATTTGTCAGGAAAACTCAGACATTTCACTCTTTGTGTTGTCTTGTAACATAGGTATTTAGTTTCTTCTGGTCCTAACAAACAAAAAGTTGATCGTTTTTGTTTTTTTTTACTTTAATGTTTCGAGTTTGAAGTGTTCTATGATTTATTTGAGTGTATGTGTGTTTAGTTCATTCCTCAAAAAGGGTGAACTTCTGGGCTAAGGCTACCAATACAATCTAACATCGGAAAGACCAGTTGCCTGGACAATACTTAAAAAAGATGTATACGCATCATCATTGTAATAACACCAACTTGTGTTAGTGATGTAACAGACAATGATATCTGTCTCATTTACTCTGTCCCAGAAGATATACCAAGAAACAGCACGCCCTATAAAACAAAATGCGTTATTTTTTGTTTTCTTTTTAAAAAAGTACAGTTTGTGGCTTCTTTGTCATGAAGGAGGCAGTACTTCAGCAGAATTTAGAACACACACCGCGCCACCACACCACACAACACACACCACCACACACACACCACACACACACACACCACACACACAACACACACACACACACACACCACACACACACACACACACACACACACACACACACAACACACACACACACACACAACACACACACACACAACACAAACACACAACACACACAAACAACACACCACACACCCAAACCCAAACACACACACAACACAACACACACACACACACAACACACACACCACAACACAACACACACAACAAAACAACACAACACAACACAAACACACACACAAAACACACACACAACACAACACACAACAAACACACACACACACACACACACACAACACACAACCACACAACACACACACAACACACACACACACACACAACACACACACACCACACACACACACACACACAACACACACCACACACACACAACAACACACACACACACACAACACACACACCACACACACACACACACACACACACACACACACACACACACACACACACAACACACACCAACACCAACACCACACACACAACACACCCACACGAACACAACCAACCAAAGACCACAAAAAATACTGAGAAAATAAAAAGGAAAAAAGATTTATTGTTTATTTGAAATCGAAACTGCGAAAAATAACTGATTACAAGCTTGCTTCTGTCGATTTAGTGTGTGTGTGTGTGTGTGTGTGTTGTGTGTGTGTGGGGTGTGTGCGTGCGTGCGTGCGTGCGTGGTGCGTGCGTGCGTGCGTATGCCTGTCTGTCTGTCTGTATCTGTTCTTGTCTGTGTCTGTGTCTGGGGTTGTGTGTGTGTCTGTGTGTGTGTGTTTTTTATTTTATTTTATTCTTTTGTTTCGTGTTTTAATGTGTGCGCAAGATGTTCTGCTGCGTTCGCGCAAGGGGCCACGGTTTATTGTCTCATTTGAAGAAATCTGGGTGGGAGGATGGGGGTGCAGGCACTGAAATTAACTCAAGAGGTGCGTGTTTTCATTTTGGGTGTATGTGTGTGCGTGTGTGCGTGCGTGCGTGCGTGCACGTGCGCGGCGTGTGTGTGTGTGTGCACGCGCGCGTGTGGTTTTGTGTGCTGGCATGTGTGTGTGTGTGTGTGTGTGTGTGTGTGTGTGTGTGTGTTGTTGTCTGTCGGTCTGTCTGTCTGTCTGTCTGTGTCTGTCTGTGTCTGTCTGTGTCTGTGTGTCTGTCTGTGTATGTCTGTGTGTGTGTTTGTCTATTCAAGGATTTGCGCACCTGTGCGTCTTGTGTGTGTGTGTTGTTGTGTGTGTGTGTTTGTGTGTGTGTGTGTGTGTGTGTGTGTCTGTGTGTATGTGTGTGAATGTGTATGTGAGTGTCACTCTGCGTGCGTGCACACGCGTGAACGTGGATATGTTAGTGTGAGAGTGGTGGAAACTGCAGAGAGAGGGGAAGAAATGCCGAAAGAGTTAAACAAGAGAGACACAAGAATACTTCTTCTTCTTCTTTTCTCATGACCGGGGTGGTCGTGAGGAGACATGAGAGACGATTCTGCAGCCAGCCGTCGCCATCCAGCCCTGTCCTCCGCCTTCCGAATGAGTGTTGGACTGTCCAGGTGGGTCCATTTCCCTTGATGTTATCCATCCAGCTTTTGGTTTGTCTGCCTCGGCGTCTGCCACCTTCTAGCGTTCCTTGTAGGACTGTCTTTGGGAGGGTGTTGTGGAGTGTGACATGGCCGAACCATGCCAGCTTCCTTTTCTTGACAGTGGCTAGTAGGGGTTCCTGAGGGCCAGCCATCAGTGCGACTTGACTTCGCACAAAGGTGTTTGTTTTCCTATCCTTCCAGGAAATTCCAAGCAATCGCCTGAAGCTTTTGTCTCGAACGTCTGGATCCGCTTGGTGGTTTCAGCGGCCATTGTCCAACTTTCGCAGCCGTAGAGCAAGATGGAGATGACCAGGGATCTGAACAATTTGACTTTTGTTTTGAAGCTGATGTTGTCGCTTCTCCATATCTTGTTCAGTTTTGCCATAGCTGATGTTGCCATGGCTAGCCTGGTCTTGATCTCTGTGGTGGAGCGTCCATCTTTCGTGAAGGTAGCGCCAAGATATTTGAAAGCGTCTACTTCTTCCAGCTGCTGGCCATTTATGTAGATTTGTGCTGTGGTGCCGTTTGCACTGTTGACCAATAGTTTACTCTTTTCTGTGCTGACTTCCATCCCATATGCGCCTGCTCTGTCTACCAGTCTGTTGGTAAGGTCTTGGAGTTCCTTGTTGCTGCCTCCCATGAGATCAATATCGTCAGCGAAGCGCAGGTTGTTAATGGGTCGCCCTCCTATTGAGATGGTAGAGTGGAAGTCGTAAAGTGTTTCCCTCATGATGTTCTCCAGGAATAGATTAAAGAGAGTTGGAGAGAGCAAGCAGCCCTGACGGACGCCGACTGTGGTCTTGAAGTAGTCTCCTACTTGGCCGTTGAGGAGGACTGCACTGCTGGAGGTGTTGTACAGCGCTTCTATGATCTGGATGAGACCCTCCTCAATGCCAGACTTCCTGAGGACTTGCCAAAGGCTTGCATGCCACACTCTGTCAAAGGCCTTCTTGAAGTCAATGAAGTTGTGTAGCAAGTCCCTCTGATGTTGCAGATGCTTCTCCATCAGGATTCGGCAACTGAAAAATTGTTCTACCGTGCTCCTTCCTGCCCTGAACCCAGCTTGTTCTTCTGCCAGGTGCTCTTCCGCCTCTTTTTTGAGTCTGTTCAGTATCACTCTTAACATGGTCTTGCTGGTGTGGCTAATGAGGCTGATCGTTATGTAATTCTGGCACTGACGGAGGTTTCCTTTCTTGGGCAGGGGGATAATAAGAGACTGTGTCCATTCTGCTGGCCACTGTTTTGTCGCCCAGATCTTCTGACAGAGAGATGTAATGACAGAATACACATTGACATATAAAAACAGACAGACAGATAGTCAGACAGACAGACAGACAGACAGACAGACACAGAAACAGACAGAGACATACAGAGACACAGAGAGCGAGAGAGACAGAGAGAGAGAGAGAGATAGAGAGCGCGCGCATAAATGAGCTATTGTATACAACTAGTGAAGACAAGAAATCACATAATGTATAAACTTTTACAAACACACACATACACACACACACACACACACACACACACGAGAACACAACACACACGCAGCAACACACACCCTCACATACACTCTCTCTCTCTCTCCTCTCTCTCTCTCTCTCTCTCTCTCTCTCTCTCTCTCTCTCTCTCTCTCTCTCTCTCTCTCTCTACTCTCTCTCTCTCTCTCTCTCTCTCTCTCTCTCTCTCTCTCTCTCCTCCCCCCTCCTCCTCTCTCTCTCTCTCTCTCTCTCTCTCTCTCTCTCTCTCTCTCTCTCTCTCTCTCTCTCTCTCTCTCTCTCTCTCTCTCACACACACACACACACACACACACACATACACACTCCCCACACACACACCACACATCGGACAACACATCACCACTCCACCACACTACACATCCACACACACACACACACACACACACACACACACACCACACACACACACACACACGCACGCACGCACGCACGCACGCACGCACTCACGCACGCACGCACGCATATTGTCAGGATTTGACCACTTATGCCTTTGGTTTTTAGGATAGAATTAAACGCGTTTATCACAAATCTTTGCAATTAGGGTTTGTTTTTTCACGTTCCTTACTTAGAGCTCCTAACTTCACCAATGGGGAGATTTTGCAAATGGAACCGTTTTCACCCACCATAAAGGTAGCCACAATCCAACTTTCGGGGATATGTATAACCTGCATCATTTGTCTCACCTGTCACCATCACCGAATACGGCATTAGCCGCAGCACCCAATGACAAAGAAAAGAAATTATTCAAGTACAGTATATCTTGACAAATGGGAAGGGAACATTTTTAAAAAATCTAAATGTGACGCTCCACCACGAAATGAGTCGCTTAGCACATTACCTGATTTTGCTCTAGGAGCCATTAAAGGCAGATGGGGTCAAGTTGGCAATTTTCAGATTTTGATTAATTATAAAATCTATAGCCTTTAATCTACCTTGTAATGAAATATCAAGTCATAAGTTTTATATCCTTCTGCTTTTAAAAGTGCTTTAAAAATGCCCAAGCCCTCATTCTGACCATTTATTATGATGCTAAACTTGTCCATTTCTCGTTTTGTCATTTCCTGCAATCTATTATTTCAACTTGTAATAACTTTTCAAAGAATGGTCGGATTTTCAATCTGTTTTTTTCTATTGTAAAGCCATTTTATTGCAGATTGTTAAAATGTCAATAACTAAAAATTGACCTTTGGTGCGATGCGACTCCTTATGTGGTGGAGTGTCACAAATATTAACTACAGACACCCACTGTATCAGCAGTTTCACTTGACATCTTCAAAGAACAAAAATAAAAGAAAACTTGCCATGCCCTCTGAAGCATAAAGCAGTTGAGTAATGCCAGTGATATATACTGTTTCTCTGGAAAAAAAAAACAGCATGTGACATCGTACAGGCATTGTCAAATCGCATGACCACTGAACACAGCTACTGTCAAATCGCATGAACACTGAACACAGCTACTGTCAGATCTCATGACCACTGAACACAGCTACTGTCAAATCTCATGAACACTGAACACAGCTACTGTCAGATCTCATGAACACTGAACACAGCTACTGTCAAATCTCATGAACACTGAACACAGCTACTGTCAGATCTCATGAACACTGAACACAGCTACTGTCAAATCGCATGACCACTGAACACAGCTACTGTCAAATCGCATGAACACTGAACACAGCTACTGTCAAATCTCATGAACACTGAACACAGCTACTGTCAAATCGCATGACCACTGAACACAGCTACTGTCAAATCGCATGACCACTGAACACAGCTACTGTCAAATCTCATGAACACTGAACACAGCTACTGTCAAATCTCATGACCACTGAACACAGCTACTGTCAAATCGCATGACCACTGAACACAGCTACTGTCAAATCTCATGAACACTGAACACAGCTACTGTCAAATCGCATGACCACTGAACACAGCTACTGTCAAATCTCATGAACACTGAACACAGCTACTGTCAAATCTCATTGTGTCACACTCCCTTTCAGGCTGTGACACGAGTTGCTTACATGCAGGATGTTGGAAAATCCGCATTTCTGAAAGTTCTTCAGAAAGGATTTTTCCATTCCCACCTTTGAGCAGCAACCCGATTACAACCTCAGTGATATCAGCCTGCAGTCTGCTGTATAGTGGTGCTGGCTGTACTATTTTGTTGTGTAACTGCTCTTCATGGGACGATTAAAGTGTTTTTAACTGTGACTGCTCATGCACAAACATTAAACAAAAATATCAGACTGGAAGTGTGACTCGTTTTAAACATTACATGAGGAACTTCAAAGCTGAGACCACCATCACCAACAACAGCAGCAACAGCAGCAGAAGCAGCAGCAGCAGCAAAAGCAGCAACAGCAACAGCAGCAGAAGCAACAGCAGCAGCAGCAGCAGCAGCAATTTTCAATGAAAATAGAATAGGTACACATCTGTGGGCATGCATCTGAAGAGCAGCACTTGAGCCTGATCCCCCGGATCTGTGTCGGACAGATTGGGGGGGCAGGGGGGTACAAGACTGAGGCAACTTTACTACCTGTCAAAGAAGGAGGGTGGCAGGGTGGTTAAGACGTTCGCCTGCCAACTAGAAAATCATGAGGTTCTGGGTTCGATTTCCAGCCTCGCCCTTTCTTCCCAGTTTGACGAAAAAAATCAAACTGAATAACAAAGTTATTCAGATGAGACTATAAACCGAGGGGCAGTGTTCGAACGCACGCAGCATATCTTGCGCACGCATTAAAAACCCGTTCTGCCTTTCGGAAGAACAGGCCATTTTGTGCCAGTAGGAACGGATGACAACATTTCAAAACGCATGCACACAGATGGTGTATTTAGACACCACCCCCAAAATCGGGTTGCGGCTACCTAAATGGTGGCTGGAAAACGGTAGCATACGCAAAATGTTCACCATTGGTGAAAAACTCGGAGCTCTAGCCAAGGAACAAAACAAAACAAACTTTCCCGTCACATCACCTTCACCTTCACCTTCACCTGTTCCGTAGTCCCGTGGACCGTGGGGGCACCACTAAAGATGTTGCAACCAGCCTCCTCCACTCCCCACGGTCCTCCCTCCTCCGTAGTAGATCGTTCCACCCAAGGCCTGTCCACTCTCTGATGTTGTCTTCCCATCGTTTTCTCTGTCTGCCTCTTAGTCTTCCTCCCCTTACTGTTCCCTGTAAGACTGTCTTGACCAGTCCAGATGATCGTGTGACATGCCCGTACCACTTCAGCTTGCGTTTTTGCTCTTCATAATTATGGACCGATGGCATTTTTTATTCTAGTTTTCACTTCTTCACTAGCACAGAGCTTGGCAAAGTTTGCAGGCTGTGCCCGTACCACTTTAGCTTGCGTCACACTACCACCAAGCATTTAAGCTGTACCTGCTGAGGTGCTGCTACAAAATAATTTTGAAGTGTGACTGCAGCCTATGTTTACCTTGTTCAACTTAATTCAACAAAATTTCTACTTATGACACTTTATATCCAACCTAAAGACACACTTATTTCAAACCTAAGGTTTTTCTCCTTCTGTTTCCATCTCTTATCTGTCCCTGCCTTCAACATCTACCTGCCAAAGTGTATAACCTTTATAAGTGCGCGCGCGTGTGTGTGTGTGTATGTGTGCGTGTGCGTGTGCGTGCGCGTGTGTGTACATTCGAATTTGCTAAAACTATAAATGGTTATTGACTGCTTGTGTGTTGTATAGGTCGAATGCAAGCGCTTTGATTTGTTTTTACAAGATATAGCGCTATATAAATTCCATGTATTATTATTAATATTTATTACTCAACTGTGTGGACGTGCCATTTGGCAAAAAAGGCACACCATCTTTTGTCAGTGCTGTTGTGCCTGCATCGCCTGGGTTTTATCACAGTTCTTGATTAACACTATTGACCCTGGGAGCAACAGCACAGTGAGAGGATGTATGATCAGTGGCTTTCTCCCTCATGGAATTTCATTTTACAGCTTAGTCTTTAGTTGTTGTTGTGCGTTCCCCCTGTTTAACACCCTGGAAGTCACCCAGAATGTGCACTCTTGACTCACTCACCTCACCTGGGAATCACTGTGAGATAAAGAAGTACACTGGATGAGAAGTTTGCGTGTATGACTATTTTCAAGTACCTCGCCGTGCAGGCAGCCATACTCAGACTTCAGTAAGTCTTTAGTGATCAGTTATAACTCTCTGATTAGGAGGCTTGATTTGCACAGACCTTATGTACTGCAGCCCTGGGGGGCTAGTTGGCCTTTAGAGAACATCTTCAACGCTGATTGTCCGTATGCCCTCTTGGCCGAGAGAGTGGGGGTTACTGTGGGCAAGGCATCTCCTCTATAATCAAATTTCTGCCCAGAGTCCGAAACAGCATCTGCCTCCTCTGCTGTTTTGGAGGCCATGGTCAAACACAACGGACAAACAAATATAAACAAACTTGTCTTGAAAAGGAGTGTGATGAAGCGTGCCCTCAGTCGTCAAGCTGTGAGTGACTGTCCGGTACTTTATTCATAGACATACAGAGGACTCCTTGCCACGGTTTTTGCACTTTGTCAGAAGGTCCCACCCACACGCACACACGCGCGCGCGCGTCGCACACAACACACCACACACACACACACACACACACACACACACACACACACACACACACACACACACAACACACACACACACACACACACACGCACACATACACACACACACACACGCACACATACCACACAAACACACACACACACACACACAACCACACAACACACACACACACACACACACACACACACACACACACACACACACACACACACACACACACACACCACACACACACACACACACACACCGCAATGCAGAGACAGAGAGAGATAGAAAAAGGGAATTTCTGGCACATAGCTTTCGGCGTGATGCTATTTGCACTGATAGACCCCCAGTATATCCACGTGGGAACGAGTCAATACAACGTTGCATTTAGTATGCGTGTTGGACGTGTGGGGCGGTGGGTATGCCATTGCTATCGACTATAAAAGAATATTGAGCCAAATGTATTCCGTCATAAATATGTACTGATACACTATGTATGAAAAATTGATCGGCTGGTTTAATAAATTGATATTTATTTATTTATTTATTTATTTATTTATTCATTTATTTGTTTGTTTGTTTATCTATTTTATTCTTTTATATCGAGGATAATGAGATAAGTACTCATGTGCTTTTTTTACATCCAGTCCCCGTGTGTGTGCAGTTTTGTAAATGTCATCTGTTCCCACCGGCTCACGATAGCCCACTCTTACGAAAAGCGGAACAGGATTTAACGTGTGCGCAAGATGTTCTGCGTGCGTTCACACACGGGGCCTCGGTTTTTAGTCTCATCCGAAGGACTTTAGGGGAGAGTAGAGTCACCACTGATGTCAACTCCAGGAGAAAAATCTCCTCGAACGGGAATCGAACCCGGGTCGTCAAATTGCGAGCGCAATGCTCTAACCACTAGGCTATCCTGTCCTCCATAACAAGAGTGTGTGTGTGTGTGTGTGTGTGTGTGTGTGTGTGTGTGTGTGTGTGTGTGTGTGTGTGTGTGTGTGTGTGTGTGTGTGTGTGTGTTGTTCTTCAGTTTAATGTCTGTTCACATAAGTGATATTAGACACACACAAAAATGGTAGAAACAAAAAGTAAGTAAAAACACCAAAAGTGAACATTAAACCCTAAACAATCAATCAGAACTTTTTAGAAAAATAAAAAAGAGCACGAAATCAATGTCTCTGTCTCGTAAACAAGCTGCTGACATGTTCATAAGCACTATAGTAAACTAGTACTGTCAATAGGACTCTTCTTCAGCGATAAGGCGAGTTCACACAGCAACACACAGTTGCTTAAAATTTTGTCCAGAGAGTTCTCACGTGTGATGGGAAGACACTGTTTTAAAACGGGACAGTCAAAAAGAATATGACTGACTGAAATCGTCCCATCACATATGCAACGCACATTTTTAGCATACTTCGTTTGGAAGGCATTTAAGTCTATTTATGAGACAAATGACCGATCTAAGACGCAATTTATCCAACCCAAAACGTACACAGAGAATATGATTAAGGTCAGAAAAGGAAACATGATGATGAGAAAATCCAGCGTCTTCTTGCTTTTTTCTAACATGTTTCCAGCATGTATGTTCGATCAAAGTAAAATTGTCATCGACAGACATTGGTATGTTCAAAGTATCAGCACAATCAAAACGCATTGCCGCATTTTTAGCAGCTCTGTCAACCTTTTCATTGAATACTATATTGTGTGTACGTGTGTGTGTGTGTGTGTGTGTGTGTGTGTGTGTGTGTGTGTGTGTGTGTGTGTGTGTGTGTGTGTGTGTGTGTGTGTGTGTGTGTGCGTGCGTGCATGTGTGTGTTTAAATCATTCTTTCAAATTTGTAAAATTGAGGAGCAGGAGGGGGGATGAGTTTACTTATTTTTTCTTGTTTGGGTTTCTTTTCTTTTTTTTTCCTTTTCGGGTCGTTTGTTTTTCGATTCATTTTATGGACGGAAGACTCGATTGAAAAAGAAGGAGCTAATGCACCACTTGTTCAGTGTACCATTTGGAAATTAAACTTTGACTTTAACGCGTGCACACACACACACACACACACACACACACACACACACACACACACACACACACACACACACAACATACCACACATACACATACACACACACATACACATACACATACACATACACACACACACACACACACACACACACACACACACAACACACACACACACACACACACACACACCACACACACACAGTGTTACAACTGAATTAAAAATGTTACATGTAGCATGTGTGCGAGGGACAGAAAGATGAATGTATCACTGATAGTCATTATTATCATTATAAATATGGTATGACCACAGTTTATATGGTCATTATATTCATCTCTTGATGTTACTTTTAAGGGATACTGATCACCTGATGACTTGATAAGATATTAGACCTTGATGGTTGATTTTACTCTGTGTGTGTGTGTGTGTGTGTGTGTGTGTGTGTGTGTGTGTGTGTGTGTGTGTGTGTGTGTGTGTGTGTGTGTGTGTGTGTGTGTGTGTGTGTGTGTGTGTGTGTGTGTGTGAGTGAGTTGGTGTGTGGTTATTGTTGTTGTTGATGCTGATGTTGTTTGGTTAGGCTTTAACATTTTATAGGGGGGGGGGGGGGGTTGCCTGATTTTATCTGTTTGATTTCTTTTTGGTTTGGATGTTTGTTCTGGTGTGTGGTGTGTGTGTGTGTGTGTGTGTGTGTGTGTGTGTGTGTGTGTGTGTGTGTGTGTGTGTGTGTGTGTGTGTGTGTGTGTGTTGATACAGTACATGAGATATTTAGTTATAGGAAATGTTGCTTTTTTTCTTCTTTTTTTTTTTTCTTGTATGTGCCTTTTGTGGGATAATTTTTTGTTGTTTGGGGTTTTTTGTTTTTTTTTTTTTATAAATTATTTTGTTTGTTTGTTTTTTTATATAATATATTTTTATTTTTATTATTTTATATATATATATACTTCTTTTTTTTTTAATTAAAAAAAATTATTGATTGATTTTCTAATTATACAATTGATGAGCTGGTGCTCAAGTTAGTTGCGATGTTTTTATGTACCTAAATGCACTTATTTGTTAGAATGCTGACATGTTTTGTGTAAATCTATAAAACAAGTGTTTGGGAGTGAAGGACTGAGAAAAAGGAAGGCAATTAATGTGATTGTCTTTCCTTTCTGCTTCGAATCCATTGCTTTGTAATGTATTGTTTTTCTTTGTATGCACCGTACTTGTTTTGGAGGAGGGAATTGATATAGGTTTGTATGTGTGTGTGTGAAATGATTTTTAAGGAACCATGCATTATTTTCCTTGTGTGTGATATATATATATATATATATATATCTATATATATATCTATATCTATCTATCTATCTATCTATCTATCTATATATATATATATATATATATTATATATATATATATATATATATATATATATATATATATATATATATATATATATATATATGTGTGTGTGTGTGTGTGTGTGTGTGTGTGTGTGTGTGTGTGTGTGTGTGTGTGTGTGTGTGTGTGTGTGTGTGTGTGTGTGTGTGTGTGTGTGTGTGTGTGTGTGTGTGTGTGTGTGTGTGTGTGTGGTGTGTGGTTTCTTCTTTTGGTGTGAATATTATTCAAGTTCATTTTTAATCTTTTCATTTGTACCACATATCTTCTTTAAGATTTTCCTTGTTCAAATATGATTATTCTCTCTTTTTTTCTCCTTTTTATTTTTATTTTTTTATTTTTATTTTTAGAAGGATGGCTTGATGAAAAAAAGCAATTGGAATGCTTACTCAATGTACCATCTGGAAATAAAAGTTTGACTTTGACTTTGACTTTGACTTTGACCACACACACACACACACACACACACACACACACATACACACACACACACACACACACACACACACACACACACACACACACACACACACACACACACACATAACATGAGTGTTTCAATTCGTGGCTGCCTACATTTACGCACGCGTGAGTCTGGGCGGGCGTATGCGCAAAATTTTTGAAGGCACATGAAATCCCAACATACAAATGATGTATGCACACATACGGTGTATGCAAATAGTGTGTGCACGCATAGGGTGTATGCAAATGATGTATGCACGCATATGGTGCGTGCAAATGGTGCATGCACGCATCCACACACGAGCACACATGTATGTATATTCGTATGCACATTAAACTTACGACGCTCCACCACATAATGAGTCGCATTGCACCAGTGGCCAACTTTGAGTTGTTATCATTTTAGCAATCTACCACAAAAAGGCTACTGTTTGATTGTGTGTGTGTGTGTGTGTGTGTGTGTGTGTGTGTGTGTGTGTGTGTGTGTGTGTGTGTGTGTGTGTGTGTGTGTGTGTGTGTGTGTGTGTGTGTGTGTGTGTGTGTGTGTGTGTGTTTAATTCAGAGAGAAAGTAAAGAGAGGGTAGGGTGGAGGCAGATAGTAAAGAGACAGAACAGGCAGTGACACAGAAACTAGTTTATTGCCAGTGACATCATGGCCCTTCTGTCAAGGAGCACAACATAAACTCTTGTATTCAAGACATTGTATGGCGCTGGGAAGAAACAAACACATAATCAGAATTACTGATGAAGAAATCAACTGTAGTAAACTAAAAATTATATATATATATATATATATATATATATATATATATATATATATATATATATATATATATATATATATATATATATATATATATAAACATAAAGAACATCTGGGAAAGATAATAGTTTCAATGTCAAGAGCACAACTCTGAAATAAGAGTCCATTGTGTAAACCCTCCAGATTACCATTTATAAATCATAATCATAACCACTGGATATCAAATTTTCAGTGCGCCCATGCAGGCATTCCTTGGATTAGCTACACACAGACATGTTTTATTTCCTTTTCACATCTTACATAAAGTCGTCAGTATTCAGATGAAAACACCAATGAAGGCAAATTTTTTATTCAACCACCTTATTTTTTATATAAAGTAACAACAATCAACGATTTACACTCAGTTTCAATGTGAAAACATTAGTTAAATGACAGAAGCTGACATTAATCATCTTGTAACACAATGTCATTGGAATACTGTTTTCTCTCTTCCGCTATTCCAAGCAAGGTTGACAAACTTTGCAAAAGATCTTAGAAATATTACATCTTCGGACAAAAGTAAACTAGTTACATAAATGCTTTCCAATATTTCTTTCTTTAAAGGAATGTATTTCTAGCAAATATTTTTTTTCTTTTATATCGAGGATAATGAGATAAGCACTCTTGTGCACTCTTGTGCTTTTTTACATCCAGTAAAAAAATTCTATAATTTTTTTTTTTTAAATCCACTACTCCCCCAAACTCTTTCAAAAGAAGACACTCTAAATAGAGTAACCCCCCCTACTATCCCTATCCCCACCATAATCCCCCCCACTAACCTCTCCTCCATATCCCCCCACTATCCCTACCCCCACCGTACTCTCCCCCCCACTATCCCTACCCCACCATATCCCCCCACTATCCCTACCCCCACCATACTCTCCCCCCCACTATCCCTACCCCCACCATATCCCCCCACTATCCCTACCCCTACCATACTCCCCCCTCCCCCAGTATCCCTCCTCCTTCCCTACCCCCACCATACTCCCCCCCCACCATACTCCCCCCAGTATCCCTCCTCCTTCCCTACCCCCACCATACTCCCCCCCACCATACTCCCCCAGTATCCCTCCTCCTTCCCTACCCCCACCATACTCCCCCCCCACCATACTCCCCCCACTATCCCTCCTCCTTCCCTACCCCCACCATACTCCCCCCCCACCATACTCCCCCAGTATCCCTCCTCCTTCCCTACCCCCACCATACTCCCCCCCCACCATACTCCCCCCACTATCCCTCCTCCTTCCCTACCCCCACCATACTCCCCCCCACCATACTCCCCCTGCTTCCCTACCCCCACCATACCCTCACCATACTCCCCCATTCCCTACCCCTACCATACTCCCCCCATTCCCTACCCCTACCATACTCCCCCTCCTTCCCTACCCCTACCATACTCCCCCCTATTTCCCAGGACTACCCCCATCATACTCCCCCCACCATCCCTCCTCCTTCCCTACCCCTACCCCCACCATACTCCCTCCACCATATTCCCCCCACTCTCCCTCCTCCTTCCCTACCCCTACCATACTCCCCCTCCTTCCCTACCCTACCATACTCCCCCTCCTTCCCTACCCCTACCCCCACCATACTCCCTCCACCATATTTCCCCCACTCTCCCTCCTCCTTCCCTACCCCTACCATACTCCCCCTCCTTCCCTACCCCTACCATACTCCCCCTCCTTCCCTACCCCTACCCCCACCATACTCCCCCACACACTATCCCTCCTCCTTCCCTACCCCTACCTCCACCATACTCCCCCCACTATCCCTCCTCCTTCCCTACCCCTACCCCCACCATACTCCCCCCACTATCCCTCCTCCTTCCCTACCCCTACCCCCACCATACTCCCCCCACTATCCCTCCTCCTTCCCTACCCCTACCCCCACTATCCCTCCTCCTTCCCTACCCCTACCCCCACTATCCCTCCTCCTTCCCTACCCCTACCCCCACTATCCCTCCTCCTTCCCTACCCCTACCCCCACTATCCCTCCTCCTTCCCTACCCCTACCCCCACTATCCCTCCTCCTTCCCTACCCCTACCCCCACCATACTCCCCCCCCACTATCCCTCCTCCTTCCCTACCCCTACCCCCACCTACTCCCCCCCCACTATCCCTCCTCCTTCCCTACCCCTACCCCCACCATACTCCCCCCCCACTATCCCTCCTCCTTCCCTACCCCCACCATACTCCCCCCCCACTATCCCTCCTCCTTCCCTACCCCCACCATACTCCCCCCCCACTATCCCTCTTCCTTCCCTACCCCTACCCCCACCATACTCCCCCCACTATCCCTCCTCCTTCCCTACCCCCACCATACTCCCCCCACTATCCCTCCTCCTTCCCTACCCCCACCATACTCCCCCCACTATCCCTCCTCCTTCCCTACCCCCACCATACTCCCCCCACTATCCCTCCTCCTTCCCTACCCCTTTCCCCACCACACTCCCTCCCTCCCCCACTATCACTTTTTGTGTTTGTTTTTTTAGTGCATAATTTTGACAAGTACTAGGAAGACAGTTGGAGTTTTTCCACTGAAATTCGAACCCACGACACCAAGGACATACATACCACAAGTCCGTGGTCTTATCCAACAGGCCACGGTGCCTGTCTGTTAGCTAACCCGAAATAGAAAATATATATCTGATTTCAGGCTGAGAAGCATGTAGGATATAGACAATTCATATTGTGCTGTATTGTGTTCTACTCTATCATAATGATCCCAAAACATTTTTTTTCTTAAGTTTATTTACTTTTTATTTCATTTTATTTTCGGTTTTGTTTCCGGCAATATCCATACTTTCGTAGATCTCCGTAAATAAACGGGAAAAGCCAAGATCAACTAACTCTGCATTAAACATTTTTTACTGTGAGTAGTTCTCAGTTGTTCATTTGATGGGGCAAAATGTAAACATTGTCTTATTTTCTTCATTCCTGTTCCTGATGTATGTATATGTTCTGGCCATTTGCATTGTGGAGTAGTCTGTGTGTGTATGTGTGTGTGCGTGCGTGCCTACGTGCGTGTGTGTGTGTGTGTGTGTGTGAGAGAGAGAGAGAGAGAGAGAGAGAGAGAGAGAGAGAGAAGAGATAGAGATAGAGAGAGAGAGAGAGAAGAGAGAGAGAGAGAGAATGAATGAATGAATGAATGAATGAATGAATGAATGAATGAATGAATGAATGAATGAATAAACGAATGAATGAATAAACGAATGAATGAATAAATGAATGAATGAATGAATGAATGAATGAATGAATGAATGAATGAATGATCTTTCATACACAAGAATACAGAATCTAAGCCAAGCCTCACAAACGTCCTGCCATGTAAACATACATATATCAAAATGATCAAGGAAAATATTGGATGATCTCTATAAGTTGAATTATTCTTTAAGTACTGACATGTCAAAGTGAAAACTACAAGTTTCATTTTTGTCCATCGTAACTTCTTGTTGCCTGTGACGGTTTTGAAAAGAAAGGCAGAGTAACTGAATTTGACTACGCCAGTTTCGATATTTTGTGTGCACCTTCTCTCTCTCTCTGTCTCTCTGTCTCTGTCTCTGTCTCTGTCTCTCTCTCTCTCTCTCTCTCTCTCTGTCTGTCTCTCTGTCTCTGTCTCTGTCTCTGTCTCTCTCTCTCTCTGTCTCTCTCTCTCTCTCTCTCTCTCTCTCTCTCTCTCTCTCTCTTATATATATATATATATATATATATATATATATATATACATATGTATATATATATATATATAATTATATATATATCATTAGTTAATCTTTTGCTATGAGCTATATATTCACCTTCTCCTCCTTAATCTGTCCCCCACTCCTCAATCTCTCCCATCCCTCATCTTATCACCCTCAACTAGCTCCCTCCTCAACCCCCCCCCCCCCCTCAAACCCCTTCCTTACCTATAGTCTTCCTCCCTCCCCCTTAACCCCCTCCTTCTCTTACAACAAAACAGTTACACAGACAGGCGTAAACTAGATAAATGAAAATGAAATAAAATGAACAATTTCATCGCTCTGCCTTTGTGGTGGCAGGCTCATTTGATTTTATGTTATTTCATGTGTTGTGTAGCCCCACTGACCACAAAGGCATTTTACTCTTTGTCTAACGCTCAGACATAAACTGTTGTCTATCATATGAGCGAAAATGCGTTACGGTGCCATTAAGCACCTGATAAGTCAGGCCCAGTGCATCCGACTTTCGTGTTGGAGGGACTTGTTATCTTTTAATAAGTTTCAGGGGGAAAAGTTCAGGAGAATGGCCCAAAGAGGAGAAAATAGACCAGAAGGAGGTGACTTGATGAAAAGGAACAAGGCAGAAACAAAAAGGGGGATAGCTAAGAGGGAATTCCTAGCTCAGAATGAAAGAGAATGAGGGGGTAGGGGAGAGGGAAGGAAGGATTAGGATGAATCTTGGTGGATGGGGGGCAGCACAACAGGTGCTGAACATCTATGATCAACCCAAAGTGTCCAAATTGCCCAGTTCTAGAAGTGTTGCAAAACTTTCGTGTTTAACATGTCTCCCACAGGGCACAGATTGATTGTTTCCCACTCTACTATTGTTCACTATGATCATAATTAGGTGTATGCAAATCGACGTGCTGTCACTCTTCGAGTCAGAATTTAGTCCATGGCGGCTGTATTAGCAGGTCAGACAGTAATGGGAATAGTATGCTATCGAATTTCTTCCTATATCCAGTCAATGAGTGACCTGCAAGCAACAAAAAATCAACAAAACAAACAAATGGTGGATAAGACTATGCAATAATGCCACTAGCTGGTGTTGAGGCTACATCAAATGTATACATGTAAAGGAAACATTTTTAATACTTAGGAACTTTGACAGAATATTGAACCACACTGGCAATTTGTTCTTATCTATTCACAATGAGATCATCTATTTCTTTTACATAATTATCACACATGATCACACACACGCGCACACACGCGCCCACATGCACACACAAACACACACACACACACACACACACACACACACACACACACACACACACACACACACACACACACACACACACACACACACACACACACACACACACTCATCACGACCACCACCTCCAGCAGCACTGATTGTCACATGGAATAAGGCTTACTGTGGCATACAATAATACAGCCATCAGGAGTTTTTGTTGTTGTTGTTTTGTTGTTGTTGTTTTCACTACATCACAGCACATGTGAGAAGGGTTACATAACTTTTTGTTGATATTAGCGTGATGTTCAGTCACAAAATTAGACCAATTTTTCTTGAAATCACTAAACAGGCAGCCATTGATTTTTTTTCTTTTTTTGTCTATCGATGATAATGGAATAATCACCCATGTGCTTTTTTCTTCTTACATCCAGTCCTTGTGTGTATGCTGTTTTGTCAGTTTTGTCATCCGTTCCTAGCGGTACACAATGGCCTGTTTTCCGAAAACGGAACAGGTTTCAACGTGTGTGGAAGATGTTCTGCGTGTGTTCGCACATGAGACCTCGGTGTAGAGCCTCATCTGAAGGAGAGCAATAGGGTACGCACAAAGAATTTCCGACGTGATGTCCAATCACATATGATGGTCTGAAAGGCTGGTACTGGTAGTTTGCAGATGGGAGATTGAATACCTGAGAGGTGTAAATCTTTCCCGTAGATTAGATACTTTAGAAGTAATTATTTCCCGTACCTTAGAGGTGTAACTCTTTCCCGTACCTTAAAGGTGAAACTCTTTCGGGTAGATTAGATATTTAGAAGTAATTCTTTCCGTACCTTAGAGGTGTAACTCTTTCCCGTACCTTAAAGGTGTAACTCTTTCCCATAGATTAGTTAGTTTTAGAGTTATAACTCTTTCCGTAGATTAGATAATATAGAGTTATAACTCTTTCCCGTACCTTAGAGGTGTAATTCTTTCCTGTAGATTAGATACCTTAGAGATGTAACTCTTTCCGTAGATTAGATACCTTAGAGATGTAACTCTTCCCGTAGATTAGATACCTTAAGGTGTAATCTTTCCCGTAGATTAGATACTTTACAGGTGTAATTCTTTCCCGTAGATTAGATACCTTAGAGGTGTAACTCTTTCCCGTAGATTAGATACTTTAAGGTGTAACTCTTTCCGTAGATTAGATACCTTAGAGATGTAACTCTTTCCCGTAGATTAGATACCTTAGAGGTGTAACTTTCCCGTAGATTAGATACTTACAGGTGTAACTCTTTCCGTAGATTAGATACCTTAGAGGTGTAACTCTTTCCCATAGATTAGATACCTTAGAGGTGTAACTCTTTCCTGTAGATTAGATACCTTAGAGATGTAACTCTTTCCGTAGATTACATACCTCTACAGGTGTAATCTTCCCGTAGATTAGATACCTTGCATGTGTAACTCTTTCCCGTAGATTAGATACCTTAAAGGTGTAACTCTTTCCGTAGATTAGATACCTTAAGGTGTAATTCTTTCCTGTAGATTAGATACCTTAGAGGTGTAACTCTTTCCCGTAGATTAGATACCTTAAAGGTGTAACTCTTTCCCGTAGATTAGATACCTTACAGGTGTAACTCTTTCCCGTAGATTAGATACCTTAGAGGTGTAACTCTTTCCCGTAGATTAGATACCTTACAGGTGTAACTCTTTCCCGTAGATTAGATACCTTACAGGTCTAACTCGTTTCCCGTAGATTAGATACCTGAGAGCTGTAACTCTTTCCTGTAGATTAGATACCTTACAGGTGTAACTCTTTCCCGTAGATTAGATACCTTACAGGTCTAACTCGTTCCCGGAGATTAGATACCTGAGAGCTGTAACTCTTTCCTGTAGATTAGATACCTTCAGTGTAACTCTTTCCCGTAGATTAGATACCTTACAGGTCTAACTCGTTCCCGGAGATTAGATACCTGAGAGCTGTAACTCTTTTCCGTATCCGGGCTGAACACAGGAGTAGCCAGGGCGTGAAGATTCGCTTTCAGGGTCTCAGTAGAGGGCATGGATAACCAGGAAGATCGTTTCCATCACTGGCTTCATAGTCACCCTCTGGAACATTCAAGGACGATCCCTACAGTGACAGGTTCTCAGCAATTGTATCTCTCGGGCCCGGGTGACGCCAGGACACATTTTGAGAGAAAGCGGAGAGCTCAGCCCTGTCACGTAAAAGCGCAAGCACTTCTATAGCAGCATCTTTACATCATCCTTATTTTTCTTGATCATCATGCATTAAAAGAAAATTAGGTCTGATTATGTGACCCAGGTTGCTCTTGTCTCATGATGACATCGATTTCGGTTTTCCCATACACTTCTGTGCCTGTGGTGAGTTTGTGTCAAACCCTTCGGGGTTGGAGGTCCACGAGAGGAGAAGGTCGCAGGAGGGACGTTGTGGTGGTCGCCACCCCAGGTGGGCTTCTCACTCAGTCTGGGTCCGTGACTGAGGTAAT
>CM060330.1:15778329-15790829 GCA_030674155.1 Stramonita haemastoma
TCTTCCTCCTCCTCCTCCTTCATCCTCCTCCTCCTCCTCCTCATTATTATTATATATTATTATTATATATTATTATTATTATTATTATTATTATTATTATCATCATTATTATTATCATCATTATCATCATCATCATCATCATCTATCATCATCATCATCATGTCATCATCATCATCATCATCATTTTATTCACAGTGCACAAATCCAACTTCACTCAGTCAAGAGTGCTAAATTTAGTGCGCCTTTCTTTTTACCAAGTCCAAGTGTGGTCAGGCCCCTGCTATAATTAGCACGACTAGCCCAACTAGGCTGGGATGGGATGGATTAATTAGCAGCTGAGAGGAGCTGAAAGTTACGGAAACTGACAGCTGTGAATTATTATTATTTTTTATTTTTATTTTTATCTGTTGTTGTTGTTGTTGTTGTTGTTGTTGTTGTTGTTGTTATTATTATCATCATTATTATTATTATTATAATTATTATCATTATTATCATTATCATTATTATTATTATTATTATTATTATTATTATTATTATTATTATTATTATTATTATTATTATTATTATTATAGTAGTAGTAGTAGTAGTAGTAGTAGTAGTAGTAGTAGTAGTAGTAGTAGTAGTAGTAGTAGTAGTAGTAGTAGTAGTAGTGGTAGTAGTAGTAGTAGTAGTAGTAGTAGTAGTAGTAGTAGTAGTAGTAGTAGTCCTATTGTTGTTATTATTGTTAGTAGTAGTAGTAGTAGTAGTAGTAGTAGTAGTAGTAGTAGTAGTAGTAGTAGTAGTAGTAGTAGTAGTAGTAGTAGTGGCAGTGGTACTATTATTGTTGTTACTGTCGTCATTATTATTACTATCTTATTATTTGCTGGCTTCTGACTCAACTGCTGTCTCTCTTCTCATTGATATCGTCTTATCCCTAAACTCCCTGGGGAGTCGGTGAGGCTTTGCACTGAAGTTTTCAGGCCCTTGGACAAGCTGACGTGGCGGAGCCCATCCCTTTCTATGTGCATTGTGCATGCTGGGTATGTTGGTGTTTCTGTAACGTACAGCACACTGGCATAACTTGTGTGATTTCCAGTGTGCATATTTGATGTTCTTCATGAGTATATACGCAAAAGAAAGTAAGGCATTCGTAGGTATGAGATTTAACAAAAAACACACCAAAACAACAATTATTATCTCTCATAACCGAAAATCGGATGTGCTGGGTCTGACTAACAAGGTGCTTAACGGCAGCGCAACGCATTTTCCTCATATGACAGACAACAATCATTGCTGTTGAATGGTCAACAAAGCAAAAAAAAACCCTGATCTTGGAGATTGTAGAAATCCCCGCCTTAATTCAACACAAGCCTCTAACGAGATTCGAATCCAGGACTTAATGGACCCACAGGATTGAATTTTCAAACGCTGTTAACCACTTATGATGGGGGTAAGTAGATTATCTCCCATGTGATCAGGGCCTTGTCGCAGTGTCGTGTTTCTAAATCGAGACACATCTGCAAATTGTGTAATGCTCTGTTTTCCTTAGGTGGTGGTCGTTTTTTCCCTCGCATACTCTTTGCCCTTCGCGGTAAACTGTAGTATGTATGCAGCCTCTTTATAGAGGCCACATCCTCACTGTCTGACTGTGCTGTCATAGCCAAGTTGTACAGAGTAGTGGCAGATCAAATATTTCCACTCTGTTACACACTGATAGCACTTTGTCTGTGATGCGTGAATATAAAACAGATGTTGGGATGGGATGAAGAACAAGGCAACTGCAGATAATCTATTCCCTGTGTTCATGAAAATCACCCTGGAGTGGCTGACTGTCGAACCCGGAACAGAACACAAAACATCTGAATGTCATTCTTCATGTGCCCAAAAGCAAAGCCTAACCGAAGCAAAAACTACAAACTGGCCAAACTATCAGCAAGCTAATCAGGCTAACATGGTTTCGTTTATCGAAAGTATGAATCTTAGGTCTTACGATTTGACTTCTTAAAAGTTGAGGTGTCTATAATTGTGAAACTGTTTCCGAGGTAAAACCAGTGTGGCTTTTTTAGTTTCCATGTATTCTGTGATTTCTTTTATTTTCTTTAGTTTTGACATTGTGATCTTTACAATCTTCTTTTTCCTCTCCTTGGCAAGAGAGCTTCGAGGTTCACCAATGGTGAGATTTTTCAGAATACGATGGGCGTTTACCCAACATTTATGTAGCCGCATTCCAACATCAGGGATTTTTTTCGGATCAAGTGATGAAATTATAATCAGACAGTGAAGAGACCATTTCCGCATAATAAAAATCAATTATTTATTATAAAGGAAAAGTGTGCCTCACATTATACGACTCATCGGACTAACATCATTCACAATGTCAGTGTTACAGACAGTATCAGTCAGTGAAAGCCTTGTGACCTCAGTGACTGACAGTAACAGCAGTGTGATCCCTGTGCCTGAAGGATGTGTGACCAGGCAGGTGATGACCTTTGTTCCCTGGGACAACGAACACAACCTGGTCTCTAAAGAAGTGGAAAGCATGGTCAGATTTGTGACAACGGGAATATGTCTACCATTGTTATTTGTCATCAGTTTCTCCACCAACATCATCAACATGATCGTGTTCTACAAACACGGGCTGAAGGAAAGAATCAACGCCTGTCTCTTCACCCTGTCTTTAGTGGACCTAATGGCTGTCACCATGGGATTTTGCATACATAGTGATGTAGCGTATTCATTTATCATCGGGAAAGAAAGAGAGCTTGGACCTGCCAGTCAATTTATTTTTGGAAATTATTTGATCGGTCTGTACGGTCTGGTGACGGCATCACAGATGGTATATGCTGTCATAGCTGTGGAGAGGTGTCTGTGCATCACACGGCCTCTTTTGGTGAAGAATCTGATGTCCACAAGAACCACAGTTGTTGCATTGTGGGTGATGATTGTCGTTATCACGGGCGTCAACATGCTTGTTACTGGGGTCCGATATAGTGTCCTGTGTGTATTTGATCCTGAAGACTACAGCATATCGTTTTTAAGTCAACCCACACGGTTTTATTTTCGCCATCGGTTTATCATGGACATCATGTACAGCATAGTCTTTGGTTTGTTTTTCCCTGGACTCTCCTTCTTCTCTGTCACTGTGTGCACAGTCGTCACTGCTGTCAAACTGAAGAAACTGTCCAAATGGAGGGAGACAGTGTCGTCTGCTTCTGGTTCTGTCAACTCACGAGATTTAGCAATAACTCGAGTCATCATCAGTACCTCTGTTCTGTTCATCATATGTATCTCACCAGCTGTGATCCTGCGAGTTTCTTTTCTGATCATACCCAACCTGAGAGTGGGAGGTCTTTACGACAATCTGGCTTGGGTTACCATTAGGATTTATGTCTTAGCTTCAACTTTCAACAACACTTTCAATTTCTTTGTCTATTACACTTCTGGAAGCAAGTTCAGAGAAAAGACCAAAAGTTTATTTCCATTTTGTCATCATTGCAAAATTGCAAAGAACAAAACTGTGAAACCCGCCAATCCAGAAAAACAATGAAGATATGTAATTGCAAGAAATGTTTGTAAAGTTTACACCTACTGTTTTTAAAAACTATGATACAAGTAAAAGTTGGGGTTGGGAAAAATAATGGCTTTGAGTTGTTTTAAAAGAAAACCAGTCTTGGCATGACCTGCATGGCAGTCTGTTTTGTGTTGGGGCCTTTTCTATCTTTGTTTTTATTCTGTGAGAGTATTTAGACACTGCAATGACGATCATGTTCATCATATTCCTCTATTTCAGTAGAATGAAAAAGCTCGGGTTTACGGATGGGATAGCGCAGTGGTCAGAGCACTGGCTTTCCCCAAGCTAATGTTAAGACTTATACCAATCGGATGGGTGACCGTCTACGTGCCTTGGCTTCATTACAGTCTCCCAGTCCACCCAGCTGTAAATGGGCGCCTGCCCTCTTTAGGGTCAGAAAAGGTAAAGCAGCGACTAAGAGGAGATGGGCGCCGCCTTCTATATGCTGGCCCCTAGAGAAGCTGAGGTTTCTGATACCTCGCTCCCCTACGACCACATAGGTTATGGGACACCTTTACCTTTTACCTTTGTTACGGAAATAGTTCTCATCAACGGTGTGATAGTTTGTTATTGTCATTGGTCTTATTGTACTTACTCTCGTTTAATCGCTTTGCTAAGTCCAATGATCCTGCTTTCGTGTCTATATCAAAATACTTTTGTATTCCTTTACAGATGTCGCCAGATGTTTATATGACTGATGAACTGTCTGATGATCGGGAAAAATGTTTTCCATTAATGATATTCTCAACAACTAATAATACATGTATGATGTTTTGGTACAACGATTCATTTCTATGGCTGGGAATCATGTTTAGGTGTGCTTTGGGGGTTTCTGTATGGCATTAGGTTGTTTTAGGTTGGTGTACACCAGTATAGTGTGTGTAGGAGAGAGAGAGAGAGAGAGAGAGGAGGAGAGAGAGAGAGAAGAGAGAGAGAGAGAGAGAGAGAGAAGAGAGAGAGAGAGAGAGAGAGAGAGAGAGAACACTGATCACTGAACACTGAAATTGTTTAATGTACATCGGCCTTAGGCCACAATACAAAAAAGTGGTGGGCATAGAGTGTGTGCATATGACATAGGTGTTATAAACATTTTACTATCAACGTTTATGTATATGAAATAATGGATGAGTAATTATAAAGCAAGAAAGTTATATAAGCCATATCTTAACCGTTAATCAAGGAACAATTCACGCGTATCATAAACGACACTGTTTTAGATGTATTATTCATCAACACAAATATCAATTTCTAGAAAGTTATCCTATTTCTTCTATTGGCTGCATGAAAGATAAAACGTGATAAATTCTATCTATCAGTAGGTACAGTGGCTTTGAATAGTACACAGAAAGGAAGTCTTTTAGAATCTTTAAGAAACTTATTTCTCAAGTCTTCATAGATAGGGCAATTCAGTATAAAGTGTTCTTCATTTTCTATTTGATCTTTACAAACAGGGCATTGCTTAACATGGTTTAAACTATTATACCGCTGTGTATTATTGTTCAATGGTAGAACGTTGAATCGAACTTGCGTAACTGCAACTCGAAAACAATATGTATCCATTTCAGTGATATATTTTTCTTTTTCAAAAATAGTTTTAAAGTTTCTATAACCAATCATATCGCTCACGGTCTCTAATGGTGCCAGTCCATTCCTGAGCAAACCAATCTATAAGTCTTTGTTTAAAGGCACCAAGAACATTTTTATGTCTCCTACACCTTGGTTCAACCAAACGATATTATACCCAGTAATACATAATATTTCCCTGATTTTAGAGACCCAGCATTGTTTACCTTTTTTTTTTAAATCTAACTCTAACAACATATAATAAGCTTTATATGGTAATCTTTCAGAATTCACGTGTAGTAGTTTAAACCAAAATCTTATGCATGCAACATATGTATTTACATACAGTGGGTACCTGCCAAGATCTCCGTAAACCATCTTATTTGGTGTCCTGGCAGGCACACCTAAAAACCTTTTACAAGCAATTAAATGTACTTTTTCTAGATTTATAATCTATGCAACCCCCAAATTTCAGCTGAATAAACAATATAGGTTAATTTTGGTATCAATATTTTATTAATGTCTTTACTGTCATTTCCTTGCACCTCTTGAAAACTTTGTTAAGCTGTATAACTGCTTTTTTGCCTTTAGTAACTAAATGCGATGTACCTGTCTTTGTACTAATCATAGATGTAAAGTTAAATCCCAAATAACAATAATTGTTAACTACATCTAACTTTTTATCATGAAAAAATCATTTTTCATGTTTTCCTAAGTATCCCCCTTTTTTCTAAATACCATAATCTTAGTTTTGTCTATGTTTACATTTAATTTCATATTTTCACAAAAAGTTTCTAAAACCCTTAATTGATTTTGCAAGCCTGAAGGTGTAGTTGACATTAATGCCACGTCATCAGCAAATAACAAAATAAACAACTCAAAAATATCTGGGAACATCTGAGCCCCATGCTTACCTTTTTCAGTCATAATATTTGCTAACCGATTAATAAACATAGAAAACAATGTGGGGCTTAGAACACAACCCTGTCTTACTCCCATAGGTGTTTGAAACACACTAGTTAATTCGAAATTCGCTCGTATACATGCCGATAATGACTTATACATAGCTCTAAGGGATGCAAAATACTTACCTTTTTACACCTTGGCCCTTGATATAACGTAATACCCTATCATGTTCAACTGAGTCAAAAGCCTTTTTAAAACTCTACAAAGGCAACGTACAATTTTCTTCCTTTTTTAGACATATAATTTTGAATAGTGGCATACAATGTAAATATATGATCAATTGTGGAATACTTTTGACGAAAACCTGCCTGTGACATTCCGAAATTACGTTATTACTTTCTAACTAGTCATACAATCGAGCATTCAGTATCATAGTGTAACATTTAGAGACTTACTTAAAAGAGACACTCCTCTATAGTTGTCAACATCCTCGGGATCTCCCTTCTTATACAAAGGAATGATTATGGCTTTTGACCATTCTTGTGGGTAAATGCCTTGATCAAAAATCACATTTAATAACTTTACTAGAAATACAATGACTTTTGCACCACCAGTTTTTAGCATTTCTGCAGAGATTTCATCAATACCACTTGCTTTGTTGTTTTTCAACTTTCTAACGGCATGAATAACTTCTTCTTCTGTTATCTTTTTATTTAACACGTGATCTGTTTCCTCAGATAAGTCAATTACAATGTCACATTCATCAGTTCATTCATCAAAACATTCATCAGTTATACCCTGGAAGACTTCTCTAAAGTGGTTAAACCAGTCATCTGTGGTAATGTTGTTTGTAATTCTTTTCTTATTTCCAAGACCCACCCGTCTTAATTTCTTCCAAAAACTAGAGGAACTGCTAGCCTCGTTTGCTAGCCTTTCAGTTTGTTGCCTGCTGTGTGAGTTTCTTGACTTTTAGCAAATGTTTATATTTCTTTCTAGCCTTAACATACATAATTCTATCTTCTTCCTTCCTAGTCAATCGAAAATGATTACGTTTTTTTCTGGTTTCTTTTTTCATGTTTTTACACTCAGCATCAAACCATGCTGATTTTTTTCTTTTTGTTAAAACCAGCTTGCTTTACCATAATCTGCTGACATCTTTCAGGCAATGTACAAATACTTCAAGGGCACTGTCTACATCTCTCTCTAAATCTTCCCCAGCTATCAACATTCTGTTTTGAATATCTTTGCTCTCCCATGATTTGACAAACTCGTCTCTATATGCTTCATTCCACATGAATTTTTCACATGTTTTGTTTTCATGTGTTTTCTTCAATAAAGCCCCCTTCCTGATTGTCCCTTATACTACTTTCATACTTACTGGCAAATGGTCTGACTCTACTAATGCTCTCTACTCTAAAGCTGAAATATGAACAGACGAATAAAGTTCAATGGATACAATGAAATAATCCACCACACTTTCACCAGAATATCCAATAAATGTACAATTATCATCAAAAGCTGGGTCACTCAGACCATTTTAGTATTACACAGTCATGCATATTACATAGTTCAGTTAGTTGTTCCCTAAGTTGTTAATGTTATCATCTTGAGATGTCCTTGGATAATGATTGTTGCCAGACACCAACATTTGTTCAAAATCACTATTATCACCATTAAAGCTATAGTTTTCCATTGCAGTTCTTGCATTAAAATCTCCACTTAACAGAATGAAAAAATCGCTATGTTGTTCATATATATCTGCTAAACACTGATCAAGTAATTCAATTCCATATATGCCATGTTGTGACTTCCAAACAAGGAATCACAAGGTGGATTGTATGAACAAATCATCATTATGTTCTTCTCTGTAGAAAAGAGGTGTCTGTCTATTTGTAAAACTACTGTATTTTCTTGTTCTACCTGGATGCGTGTAATAGATTTAGCAAAAGACTTTCTTACCAATACAATTACTCCACCAGAGTATCTTCCATGATGGGATAACTTCTTTGCTTTAGAAGTAAATATTACATAGTCATTGAATAAAGTTGATTCAAAATCAAAAGCTATATAAGTTTCCATTAGACATATGATGTCATAAGACACTAGAAAATTAATAAACTCAATGTTTTCTAACTTTTGTAGAAGTCCATTAACATTATAATTCAGAAATTTAACACATTGCATACTTACACTATGTACATAAGGACTTGTTTACTGTCCTGGATGTTGATTCAGGGGACTGACTACTAAGTACTGTGGCCTGGCCGTGTCCCTATTTGTTGGTGTGTGGGACACCATTCTTTTTAGTTTGGTGTCTGTGAGGTTGGGGTTGCTGCCTACCCCCTGCATGCTTTGCAGACTCTACTTTTCTAAATGACTCAACAATGCTGCTTTGACTTGTTGATCTAGCAGCAGTTTTTCTCTGCCTCTGTTGTACAGCACGTGAGCTAGATGCAGTCCGCCTCGGACGTAAAGCATGGGCAGAAGGTGAAGACCCTTCTGACTGACCCCCCTCTTTATCAGACCTGCTGCATGCATCAGTACTGTAGCTCTTGTCTTGTCCGTCTGTTATATTGTCACTACTAGCTCTTCGCGTCATTGTCAGTTTTGGAATAGTCTCCTCTGTCAGGTCATAATGACCTGTGTTTTCTTCTGGGTCTGTTTCTCTTGTAGTTTGAAGCTCATTTTTGTCAATGTCTTGTCTTTGGTTGACTGTCCCTGTCATTCCATCGTACGTTTTTGTATTGATACCTTCCATGTCACATTGGGACTTATCTTCACTGTATTCTTGTATATCATCACCTGTAATTGACATGTCTTCATCCTGATTGTCATAACTGTTGTCATCTTCTTTATTGTGAATAGTGTCACTGTCAGATGTGATTTCGTTATTTGAAATCTCTGCTTGTGATACATCATTCATTGTGTCATTTTGTTTTGCCTCATTACGGTCAACATTGTTAAGATCTTCCTCCTCCTCAGGAGGTGTCACTGTCTGTCTTCCCACCTACTGATGTTGCCCTGATCTTTTACCTTGAACCCTCCTTGATATGGGGCTACTGTCATCTCTAATAGCATTTTTATCACCGTTTTTGATCATAACAGATCTTTTGTTATTTGCAGTACTATTTCCTTTGGTTTGGCCAAATTTTGTCTTTTCACTATACAATTGTGAACCAGGGGTCCCAGGCACACATTCCTTTTCAGGGTAGTCCTGGTGGCTGGGGGTCTTCCCGTCTCTGCCCTCCTGTCTTTGATTGGTAGTAGGGGATTTCTTCTTTCCTGTTCTCAGAAGAATCACGATACCCTGGAGACCTGAATTGCCAAGGTTGCTCCAGTCTCCTGTGGTGCCTGTCTGCTGCTCCAAAGTTGTCCTGTCTGGCTGCAGAGTAGTGTCTTCGTGGCTGCTCTCTGTAGCATGACTGGACCTGCCTCCTGCTTGGGGACCACTCGGTCGCTGACCATTTCTGCCATCCTCATTCTGCCAGGGGTAAAATACAGATGGTCTGCATTGCTGCTGTTCCTGGGGAAACTTGGTTTCCTGTCTTTGACGTACAGCTTTCCACTGTAGATGTAGGCAATCTTGCCTTGTCCTTGATGGAACTCCAGCATGTTCCTTTGCCGAGTTGTGAGATCAGCAGCCACTCTGATGCCACTTTCCCGCAAACTGTCTCTCAACTCCCTGTCAGACAGAACTGATAACTTGTCTGCAAAGTGACAAAATTGTACCAGAATGGGACGAGCATTATCACTGTGTGGGTGTGGTCTCCCAATTCGAAAGGCTCTGCAGATGTCCTCTTTATGCCAGTTTGGTAGTGGGGAGTGATGGTTCAGGATGTCAATAATAATTTGGCTTGTCAGGTATTCATCCTCCCTGTCACATTCGGTTATACCCATGAATCTTAGGTTTAAAGCCTTTGTATCTTGCTCTGCTGACTCCAACTTTCTTTCTAGTACATCCAATCTGTCAATCATTATTGTATTGCTTTCTTGCATTTCTTTTATGTCCTCTGTATTGACAACAACACTTTCTTTCAATTCACTTAATTCAGCCATAAAGTTTGAGAGATTGTTCTCCAGAGAGCAGAATTTTCCGTCAATGTCCGTTTTAATTCCATTCAAATGTTGCTGTAGGCTTTGTTGCATTTGCATAAAGTGCCAGTCCATGAATTGGAACATATTATTTGGTGGTGGAGCATGCATACTGTGCAACATTTTCATGTGCCTATGCTTTTTTATCAAGTGTTAATCCACTCATTATCAACTGGGCATGAAGACACAGGAACAATTCCAAACAGAAAGTAAAGAGACAGAACAGACAGTGACACAGAAACTAGTTTATTGCCATTGACATAACGGTCCTTTTGTCAAGGAGCACAACATAAACTCCTGGATTCAAGACATTATATGGCGCTGGGAAGAAAGAAACATATAATCAGAATTACTGATGAAGAAAGCAACTGAAGTAAACAAAAAAAATATGTTTAACATAAAGAATATCTGGGAAAAATCATAGTTGAATCCATGAGCTCTGGAACTTTAACGCCAAAGGCTGCTGTTCTGATATTTATGTGGTATTGCCTTTATAATTATATTTTTCTGTCTGACATAAAATGTTAAAAGAGGAGAAGCTGTTGTACTTCAATTCTTCTGTGTGTGCATACCAGCCTAGTTTGCATAAAAAGGTTAATCATTCTTTAATCTACATAGAAAGCTCTCCCTGACATATCTCCACAATGCCAAATCCATAAATAGTTGACAATTCTTCACTAAAGCTTTCCAGTTGTGTTCATTTGTGTCTAACTGAATTACTAGCATCTGATACCCTTCTTTACATAACCTTCATATCAAATGTTGTGTTGATTTTATCCAAGATGTTGTATTTTATCTTCGTTTTTATATACAAAGGAGGACGACCGGTTTCACCAAACAATATATGACTGAAAAACACAACGGTCCTGGAAGGAAACGCTTAATGTCATTAGTATGTACCTTTTCTATTTCTTTATTATCAAATAATTTCCATATGAATGTACTGTATGTAAACATAGTTTCCATCTGAAAATCAATTACTTACCAGAAAAATTATGTCAGTGCAATCCCGTTCCTCCTCAGATATCTCAAATTTTCTTAACTTCCTTACAACCTTTTTTGGTGACTAAGTTCAGAGGTAAAGATCAAACTGAAATACTTATAGTTATGAATTTGTCACTTTCATTTCAGTGCTACCATAAATTCATTTTTCGTGGATAAAAAAATGACTTCCTTTTGCAAAAAAAACCCATTACATTCATATTTTCGAAATTCACTGACAGATGTTATATCTGCTTTGGCCTTTAATACATTAAGTTGGTTTTGTAACTCAACAAATGTGTCTATTATTTCCACCGCTAATTTACTGATTAAAAGAATGAGAAAAGCACGGGACTAAGAAGACATCCTTGCTTACCCCCTTTTGGACTAGAGAGAGAGAGAGAGAGAGAGAGAGAGAGAGAGAGAGAGAGGGGGGGGGGGAGAAGAAGAAGAAGAAGAAGAAGAAGAAGAAGAAGAAGAAGAAGAAGAAGAAGAAGAAGAAGAAGAAGAAGAAGAACAACAACAACAACAACAACGAGGAGGAGGAGAAGGAGGAGGAGGAGGTCGAGGAGGAGGAGGAGGAGGAAAAGGGTCAAGTCACTTGAAACTATAACCAAACATGTTCATACACCCGCCAGCACAAACGCATACACATTAACTCATCAGTTAACCAGGATGTGTACATTCTCGCAAGCAATGAAGTCTATGACAGGCCTGCACTCTCTTCATTAGGAAGCTATTATTTAAGATTTTGTTCCTGCCCCAAGCCAGTAGCTTCCTCAGTTACCGATTGAAAGCAGAATGCTAAAAGCTCTACCAAAATATTTCGTTTTAAAGTGTTATGCTGAATTTGTCTTTTTCATCGACAGTGTGTTAGAGAACAACCTGTAATTTACATTAATGAAGAAAACAAACTTTGAAGCTGGAGAATTGCTGCTTAAATGGCGAGGTATACAGCTCCTCAAAATATCATACAAAGAACACAAGACCAATAACTATGTGAAAGAAGAAATCAAAAAGCGTGTGGGCCCCCAAGAGCCTTTGCTCTCCACCATAAAGAGGAGAAAGCTGATGTGGTTTGGTCACACCACAAGACACAACACCCTAGCAAAAACCATCCTGCAAGGAACAGTCGAGGGCAAGAGAAGAAGAGGCCGCCAAAAGAAATCGTGGGTTGACAACATCAAAGACTGGACCGCCCAACCCCTGCAACATCTCCTACTAGCCACACAGGATCGTGAAGCATGGAAAAAGATCGCTGTTGCGTCTTCTCTCATGTCCCCCCTACGTCCTTTGGGACATGGGACTGAGTGAGTGTGAGTGAGTGATACAGCTATACATACATTGTTTTCCTACAGAAAGTACGTATGGTTTACAGTCGTTTTCAAGTCGGATGTATGCAGCCACG
>CM060330.1:15795829-15813329 GCA_030674155.1 Stramonita haemastoma
CACGTGTGAGTGTGCGTGTGTGTGTGCGTGCGTGCGTGCGCGCGTGCGTGCGTGTGTGGGCTAGCCTGTTTCTTTTCAAGTCATTTACATTCCATGTACTTATTTATTTATCTATCCATCTACCCACATACATGTGCATTGTTGTCAGCTACACTTCTACTTTGTGATGTCTTACAAAACCCCAGCAGTCCTGGCTGTGTAAGGCAGAACAGAAAAGAAGGAAAAGACGTGTGGACAACAACAGCTCTGATTGTATAGAACAGAATCGTATGTTGCTACCAGATTCAGTAAGCTTCAAAACTTGTTCCTTAAACAGCAAGTAGGTGCCATGCATTCTGACCACTCATTATGTGTCTATAAATTCTCATCATGAAGTAATAACTTAGTCTGGTTCTGATCCTAAGATTGATACCTTTGCTTTTCTGGGTGTTAGAATCTTACGTTAAGGAGTGTTGTGTTGTTGCCTTCGATAACGATGGAGAGAGTTAGTTAAAGTCTGTACCGAGCCTAAGGCTCATCAGGCCGGTGCTTATCCCGGTTTCTGTGGCGTTAAGCGACTGAGAGTCATAGACTCCCCCTGCATAGGACGCCAGTCTATCGCAGGGTTAACCCCCAACACAAGGTTGGTACCCCTTTTACACCTGGGTGGGGTGAGAAAATAGCCGTAAAGTGCCTTTTCCAAGGGCACAACGCCATAGTCGAAAGCTGGGATCGAGAGAGTGGGAGGGGGAAAACATAGTAACAACAACAATACATAATGTAGGACAAGCTGCTTTCAAGAGGCTGGCTGCTTGCTCTGCAGTATGCGTTGCTTGGCTATGGCTGCAAGACGGGGTGTAAGGTAGTCAGTCCTTAGAGACTGGGCAATGTTGCAGGTGTTGTAACAGTCAGGTACTGAACATGTTGTTCATTGTAGTGTAAGGTAGTCTTTAGAGACTGGTCAATGTCGCAGGTGTTATAACCATGATTGTGGTGTAGAGTAGTCTTTAGAGACTGGCCAATGTGGCAGGTATTATAACTGTCATGTAATGAACATATTGATAATGGTAATATACGTAGTCGTCTTTAGTGACTGATCAACGTCGCAGGTATTACAACTGTCATGTACTGAACATATTGATAATAATGATGATGTAAGGTATTCTTTAGTGACTGGTCAATGTTGCAGGTATTATAACTGTCATGTACTAAACATAGTGTTAACGTTGGTGGCTGTTGAGCGTTCCCTAGATCAACATCCTGAGAGTCACACAGAATCTGCTCTTTGTCTCAATCATCACGCTCCGAATGACTGTGAGAGCACAGATTAGATTAATTGTTTCCGTGTATGGATGTTCTTACATAGGCAACTACACTCCAGATTGTGGGGATTTTTTTTATCCCTGAATAGAGGATAAAGATTGGTATGGTGAAAGCCTATCAAGAATAAAAAATATAAAAAAATTAAGATAACGCTGCCAACTTGTAACAACAGTCTTTGGTCCTAGTCTTTTGATTACATCGATAACTGACAGTCTTTGGCCCGTACTTGGTATTGAATTATCAGTAAACGGATGACGCTAGACCATCTTTTGGTGCACTGGTCTAAGCCAAGACCTGTTGATGACCTCAACTTGGTTACTAAATAATGGCTCGGCATCACCATCCAAACGTATTGCTCACACAAATCCCCCGGGGATCTGCTCAGGGAATGACTGATTTATTTTATCTATTCTTTTATATCAATGATAATGGAATAAGCACTCATGTGTTTTTTTTTACATCCAGTCCCCGTGTGTATGCAGTTTGTAAATCTTGTCATCTGTTCCCACCGGCACACGATGGTCTACTATTACGAAAAGCGGAACAGGATTTAACGTGTGCGCAAGATGTTCTATGTGCGTTCGCACACGGAGCCTCGGTTTATAGTCTCATCCAAAGGGCTTTTGGGGGAGTGGAGTCAGCACTGATGTTAACTCCAGAGGAAAAATCCCCTAAATAGCTGAATGAGTACATAATCTTTAATACACAATGATAAATTTTGGTTTTTTCTTTTCAAGTTGAGGCTGGTCTCACAATTTGCTTTTGTAAACAAATATGCATCAGTGTAAACAAACACCATCCACCTTCAAGCACACACACACTATTCAGGGTGAAGGGATAGCTTGGTGGCTAGAGTGATGCACATTGTACTCGTGATCTGCCTACCCGGGTTCGAATCTCATTCAAAAGGATTTTTTCTCTGGAGTTAACATCAGTGCCAACTCCACTGCACGGTTTAAAAACCGATTCCACTTTTCGGAAGAGTAGGTCATCATGCGCCGGTGGGAAAGGATGACCAAATTTACAAAAAAGCATACACACAGGGACTGGATGTAAAAAAAAAAAAAAAGCATATGAGTGTTTATTCCATTTGAATTAAAAGATATTTTCAACTAAAAAAAGGTTTAAAAGGGAAGTAAATTTAAGGGAAAAGAGTGTTGCTGCTCTTGTAATGACATACTCTTTCTTCCCTGGCAGAGAAAGTGGAATTTGACACAGAGAAATTAATCTGCCGGCATTGAAAGCAGTATACAACACGATGCAGTGCAAAACAGTGACTGGAAGAGGAGACAAAGAAAATCTGGCCAGCGACATAATTACTATTTTTTTTAATTTAATATCTTTTTCCTCAACAGCTGGCGGCATGATTGCAGTGTGTAACATTGTATTGTATTGTATTGTATTGTATTGTACTCTATCGTATTGTATTGTATTGTATTGTACTCTATCGTATTGTATTGTATTGTATTGTACTGTATTGTATTGTATTGTATTGTATTGTATTGTATTGTATTGTATTGTATTGTATTGTATTGTACTGTATCGTATTGTATCGTATCGTATCGTATCGTATCGTATCGTATTGTATTGTATTATATTGTATTGTATTGTATTGTATTGTATCGTATTGTATGTATTATATTTCATTGTAGTGAGTTATATGGTATGGTAATCTTATTGTATTCCGTAATATTGTACCTTACTGAAATGCATTGCATTGTATTCTATTACATTGTATTGCATTTCATTGCAGTGCCTTGTATGGTGTGGTATTTTGTCATATTGCATTTCATAATATTGTACCTTGCTGTGTTGTATTGCTTTTCATTATATTGAATGGTCATGGGATGTATCGTATTGTAAACCATTTTTAGTCATGGCAGATTTTTCCCCATAAATTTACGGACTGCTTGCTCTCCACCGGGAGACTGCTTCACCGCAAGAGCAGCACGAGTCAATTCTCTTTTATTTTTTTCAGATTGCATGTGCATTTGTTTCCCTATGAAATAAATTAATGTCGATCATTCTACCCTATTGATGGCCAATAGCTCCTCATTTTGTGTTCTAATTAAGATAATGGTTGTTTCGCGTCCTTTGAGCGCTTTGGGAGAAAGGATGTGGATAAAAGTACCATCGATTTTTAGCAGCTCGTTGTATGTCTGCATTGTAGGAAAGTAACGAAGCAGGTTTTTTTAATTGTACAAAGACAGTGCCTAGTCTGAGATGAACGTGAACCACCCACCCACACCCCACCGCATGCACGCGTACACACACACACACACACACACACACACACACACACACACACACACACACACACACACACACACACACACACACACACACACACACAAGCATATATATATATATATATATATATATATATATATATATATATATATATATATATATATATATATATATACATATATATATATATGCTTGTGGGGTGTATGGGGTGCTTAAGGAGAGGTGGTACCTTTGTAAACCTGGCAGTAGCATCCTTCGGGATGGACGGGAGCACTGGTCCTCACTTGGCACTCAACTCTCACTTCTGGGTCCGGGTCCTTAACCCACCCACACCCCGGTAACCGCTTCTACTGGCGGGCGAAACGTTGTGAGGGGCTGGTGCATTCTTATCCACCAGTAGGAGTCTTGGAGAGGAGATGGGCGCCACCAAGCTTCCTCAAGCCCACTGCAAGGACATGATGAGAAAAACAAAACAGAATGACATGCCGGATCGGTCGAGGCCCGGATCAACAACGACCGCGCTACCCACTGCAAGCCTCCTGGGTGGGAGCGACAAGTGTGTTACTGGGGCAGAACCAAGTCTAAAGCTTCCAGCTAAAGGGGCAACCATTGGTACATGGAATGTAAGGACTCTGTACCAAACAGGAAGAGTACAGGAACTTACACATGAATTACAGAGGTATAAATGGGACATCATAGGGCTTGCGGAAGTCAGACGGGGGACGGATAGCCTAGTGGTCAGAACATTGCGCTGGCAATTTGACGACCCGGGTTCGAGTCCGGTCGAGGAAATTTTCTTCCTGGAGTTAACATCAGTGCTGACTCCACTCTCCCCAAAAGTCCTTCGGATGAGACTTTAAACCGAGGCCCCGTGTGCGAACGCACGCAGAACATCTTGCGCACACGTTAAATCCTGTTCCGCTTTTCGTAAGAGTAGGCCATCGTGTGCCGGTGGGAACAGATGACAAGATTTACAAAACTGCATACACACGGGGACCGGATGAAAAAAAGCACATGATTGCTTATTCTGTTATCCTCGATATAAAAGAATAAAAGAAAAAAAAAAAAAAAAAAAGATGGATTGGCTTCGGAGAAACAACCACGCAAGACGGCCACAAAATATGGTACAGCGGAGAAGAGAAACTACATCAACATGGAGTAGGCTTTATTGTCAGGAAAGAGATTGTGTCAAGCATCATCAGCTGCACACCAGTATCCAGCAGACTCATCTCAATCAGAGTTTCTGCAAAACCCCAGAATCTCACCATCATCCAAGTGTATGCTCCAACATCTGACTACGATGATGATCAGATAGAAGAATTCTATGAAGAACTTGAAAACGTCATCTCCAAAACGCCCCCAAAAGACATCCTTATTGTGGAAGGCGACTGGAATGCTAAGGTGGGACCTGATGCCTATGACACCTGGGCAGGAACCACAGGACGATTTGGACTGGGAGAAACAAATGACAGAGGACAGCGGCTGCTGGAATTCGCAAAGAAGCACAAACTTACTTTGGCTAACACACTCCACCCTCACAAGCCATCCAGAACATCAACCTGGCACCCACCAAATGGTCTGATTCATAATCAAATTGATTACATTCTGTCACCCCAAAGATTCAAATCCAGCATAAACAAGGCAAACACAAGAACATTCCCAGGAGCTGACATTGGCAGTGACCACGACCTTGTACTTACCACCATCAGACTGAAACTGAAAGCAAAACAACAGCCAAAAAGCCCACGCATAAGATTCGACCTGGAAAAACTCAAAGACCCAACAGTGGTTGAGATCTTCCAAGCCAACATAGGAGGAAAGTTCGCCGCACTCACAGCCATCGACAATGATGTGGACACATTGGCCAACAACATCAAAGAAGTGCTAACGACAGCAGCAGAAGAAACATTAGGAAGAAGCAGAACAAAGAAACAACCCTGGGTGACAAATGAGGTTCTTGACCTCTGCGACAAAAGAAGAGAACTTAAGAAACAAAAGTTCACAAGTCAAGAAGCTTACAAGAAGTACATGGATAGCCACAGAGAAGTGAGGAAAAAGATGAGAGAAGCCAAAGAAGGGTGGATAGAAGAACAATGCAACAACATCGAAGCTAGAATGACCAAGGGAAACAGCAAAGCAGCTTACGACACTTTGAAAGCACTAACGAAAACCACACAGCCTAAAGCCTCTGTTATTGAAGACAAAGAAGGAAATCTTTTAACGGAAAACAATGCCATCCTCCAACGCTGGACAGAATACTGTGAGGGATTGTACAACTACCCACTACGCCCAGATACCAACATAGTTTCTGACAAACCCCCTGAACACCAAGATAAAGACCCACCAATACTAAGGTGTGAAGTAGATGCAGCTATTAAACAATTGAAGAAGGGGAAGTCCCCTGGAATTGATAACATCCCAGCTGAACTCATAAAAAATGGAGGGAATAAAACAGCAAGGCGATTCACAGAACTTTGTCAGAAGATCCACGACACCAAAGAATGGCCAAAAGAATGGACACAGTCTCTTGTAATACCCCTGCTAAAGAAAGGAAACCTCAAGAAATGCCAGAACTACAGAACCATCAGTCTCATAAGTCATCCTAGCAAGATCATGCTGCAGGTAGTCCTCAACAGACTGAAAAACCAAGCAGAAAAACTCCTGGCAGAAGAACAAGCGGGCTTTAGACCAAAACGCAGCACAATGGAACAAATTTTCAATCTGAGAATTCTGATAGAGAAGCATCTCCAACACCAAAAAGACTTGTACCACAATTTCATAGACTTCAAAAAGGCCTTTGACAGGGTATGGCATGACGGCCTCTGGCAAGTACTCAGGCACTTCAACATTGACAGCTGCCTAATTGAAGTCATCAAGGCTCTGTACGAGAATGCAAGAAGTGCAGTTTTCATGAACAACCACGTGGGCGAGTTCTTCAAGACCACGGTTGGGGTTCGCCAGGGCTGCCTTCTCTCACCTGTACTCTTCAACCTCTTCCTCGAAAACATCATGACAGAGACACTGCAAAACCACCACACTTCCATCTCCATTGGTGGAAGACCCCTTTGCAACCTCAGATTTGCAGATGACATTGACCTCATGGGCAGCAGCAAACAAGAACTGCAAATCCTCACAGACAGTCTAACAGATCGAGCGAGCGCATACGGCATGGAGGTCAGTACAGAGAAATCAAAGATCATGGTCAACAGCGCGAGTAATGACAGCACGGAAATAAAGATGAATGGAGAAACACTAGAAGAGGTGAGCCAATTCAAATACTTAGGCTCCATCCTAACAAAAGATGGCACATCAAACAATGAAGTGACAGCTCGCATTGCAACAGCAACATCTGCTCTAGTCAGACTCGAGAAGATCATCAGAAGCAACAACATCAGCTTCTGCACCAAATACCACCTTTACAAATCCCTCGTGATATCTATCCTCCTATATGGCTGTGAATCATGGACTCTGACAGCAGAGTTAGAGAGAAGAATCCAAGCATTCGAGAACAAGTGCCACAGAAGACTTCTCAAAATATCATACAAAGAACACAAGACCAATAACTATGTGAAAGAAGAAATCAAAAAGCGTGTGGGCCCCCAAGAGCCTTTGCTCTCCACCATAAAGAGGAGAAAGCTGATGTGGTTTGGTCACACCACAAGACACAACACCCTAGCAAAAACCATCCTGCAAGGAACAGTCGAGGGCAAGAGAAGAAGAGGCCGCCAAAAGAAATCATGGGTTGACAACATCAAAGACTGGACCGCCCAACCCCTACAACACCTCCTACTAGCCACACAGGATCGTGAAGCATGGAAAAAGATCTCTGTTGCGTCTTCTCTCATGTCCCCCCTACGTCCTTTGGACATGGGACTGAGTGAGTGAGTGATATATATATATATATATATATATATATATATATATATATATATATATATATATATATATATATATATATATATATATATATATATATATATATATATATATATACTATCATATTTTGTTTATTTGTATTCTTTATTATTGTTTTCTTTTATTTATCATTTTATGCTTTATTTCGAGGATAATAGAATAAGCACTCATGTGCATATCGTGCCCACAAGCATGCCTGCGTTCACATGCACACACAAACACAAACACAAACACACACACAACACACACACACACACACACACACACACACACACACACACACACACACACACACACACACACACACACGTACCACGAGTACACGGAACACACATACGTTCACGTGCACGCTTACTTGCACGCACGCACGTACGTACGTCAGGGCAAACGCATGAACGCATGCCTGTACAAACAGGGAGCAAACAGGACAGTGTCCTTCCAACGGCCTTTCCTCGCCCTCCTCCAACCCTGAAGGGGACGGGATAGCCTAGTGGTCAGAACATTGCGACCCAGGTTCGGTTCCCGTTCGAGGAGATTTTTCTCTTGGAGTTAACATCAGTACTGACTCCACACTTCCCCAAAAGTCCTTCGGATGAGACGGTAAACCGAGGCCCCGTGTGCGAATGCACGCAGAACATCTTGCGCACATGTTAAATCCTGTTCCGCTTTTCGTAACAGTAGGCCATCGTGTGCTGGTGGGAACAGATGACAAGATTTACAAAACTGCATACACACGGGGACTGGATGTAAAAAAGCACAAGAAAGCTTATCCCATTATCCTCGATATAAAAGAATAAAATAAATAAAGGCTGTGACGCTAACTCGCCACAAGTATTAAAGTATCTGAGAAACAGAAGCTGAAGTCATCATGAGAACAGAGCAAGTGGGTACACCGAATCAGAGACAGGTTTCTTTTATCGTGTGATAGTCAACGGTGACGATAATACTGAATATTAATAAAGCTGTAAGTCTGTAAAATGAGATCGACTGGCTTGCCCAAGACAGAGATGGCTAGAGGAGACTTGTTTGCGCCTTTTGCTCCACCCGGAGCGAGGAGGATTAAGTAAGTAAGTATGTAAAGCTGAATGAATAAACATGTAAAATATTGAACCTTGTAATCAAAATGAAAAAAAAATTCAATTACAAGAGAATACTCTGCGTGAAATTCACGAAGTTTTCCCACAGGGACAGTATGTCGCCACAACAGTGGCGCAGCCATTTTTACAAGAATACATTGTGTGCTTTATTCGGGGCGGGGCGGGAGGGGGTAAGACAAACCTGCATTAAAATGAGAAGTCAAAATTAACAGAAAAAACAGCTCCCCTCATGTTCGGTGTGAGTTTTGCCTTACTCAAGTCACTGGCAATGTTCATTAGCTCTCTGTGAAAACAGAGACTGGACACAGTCAGTAGCTTTGGACAGACAAAAGTCAGATGTTTGAGGGCGGAGGCTGCAGAACTGAACCCAATCCAATGATGTTGTTTACAGCCTCGCCGACCACACAGGCCATATGGGGGCTGTCACTTCGTCAAATTTAAAACTCAGATTAAAACAGTGCTGAAGAACTGTTTTGTCATTTTGAATGACAAACTTAAAGAAAAACGGTATGACAGAGTCCTATTCAGAAAACATGTGGGATAGGAGAGAGTCTGAAGTGTCTGCTCAGATGTTGGCAGCAAGGTTAATACGGTATCTAGCCTAGGCAAAAAGCTTTGTCAGTCATTGATGTAAGTAGACTGGCTTAAAGGTGTCCCATAAGCTATGCGGTCGTTGAGGAGAGATAAGTCAGACCTCAGCTTCTCCAGGGGCCAGCATATTGCGGGTGGTGCCCATCTCCTCTCCCTCAATGCTTATCCTTCCCTGACCCTAAAAAGGGTAGGTACCCATTTACAGCTGGGTGAACTGGAAAACTACACTGCCGAAAAATCTCTGTAGTTTGTGGGACTCCAGATGTGGTTATTCGATCCTCGGCTACAGCTCTGAGGTTCATCAATTGTGAGATGTTGCGTATGTGACCGTTTTTGTCCACCATGAAGGTAGCCACATTCCGACTTTTGGGATTATATGGTGGGTATGGTTGTGTTTACCTTAACCCACCAAACGCTGGCATGAATAACGGAATCGTTTTTTTTTAATTTGCATATTTGATCTTCTGCATGTGTGTATACACGAAGGGAATTTGTACTGGCAGGCTTGCACTTGAAGTTACCTGGGAGATTGTAGAAATTCCCACCCTTAAGTCACCAGATGCCGCTGAGATTTAAACCCACGATTCCCTGGACCCAGGGGATTGAAGTTGAAGGGTCTTAACTGTTGAAGGGCCTATAACGTCGGTCACTCCAGATACCAACTCTAAACACTACTACATTCTGTTTTATTGCTACCATCCTGTGGAAGGCAGAACTTGTGAGTGTCGTATAACTTGATATAAATAACTACATATGTATTGATATAACCAACAATTGATGTATTGATATAACCAGCTATTGATGTATTGATGTAACCAACTATTGATAAATTGAAATAATCAGCTATTGATGTACTGATATAACCAACTATTGATGTGTTGATTAACCAACTATTGATATATTGATATAATCAACTTTTGATATATTAATATTACCAATTATTGGTGTACACATATAACCAACTCCTGCTTGTTTAGGATATTGCTCAAGATCTGTTGCCTTCAGTACCGTCAGTGAAGATGACAGTCAAGCCTGGCTTGCATACTGGTATTCATTAGATGGATATGCACGTGTACATGTAGTGTGTGTGTGTGTGTGTGTGTGTGTGTGTGTGTGTGTGTGTGTGTGTGTGTGTGTGTGTGTGTGTCTGTGTGTGTGTGTGTGTTTGCATGTGTGTGAATATGCGTTTGTGTCTGTGTGTGCGTTTGCGCGCGCGCGTGTGTGTGTGTATGTGTGTGTGTGCACGTGCGCGGTTGTGTGTGTATGTGTGTGTGTGTATGTGTGTGTGTGTGTGTGTGTGTGTGTGTGTGTGTGTGTGTGTGTGTGTGTGTGTGTGTGTGTGTGTGTACAGCTATGGTTCATACTTCATTCCTCTCCGCATAATCGACCATCAACACTCACCCATCTTCTATTTCTCTCTCCTGGCGCCACAGCAATGACTACAGCTCAACGCCAATGACTGTTGTGGGTCTGAGTCACACCATAGAACCAGCAGAGGACACTTCAGGAAAAAAGACGGACAGAACGTCTTCAGAGGAGACGAACCTTGCTAAAGGTAAAGGCGTCCAATAACCTGTGCCGTCGTAGGGGAGCAAGGCGTCAGAGACCTCAGCTTCTCTAGGGGGCCAGCATATTGAGGGCGGCGCCCATCTCCTCTCCCTCGCTGCTTTACCTTTCTTGACCCTAAAGAGGGCAGGTACCCATTTACAGCTGGGTGAACTGGGGGACTGTACAGACGCGCGCAAATGGTCGGTCCCCCATCCACTTGGTAACCACGCTCAATGCTGCTTAACCTTGGCTGGGGGAAAGTGAGTGCTCTGACCACTGAGCTGTCCCGTTGCCTGACTGACCTTTCTTGCTGGAGCCAAAAGCTTTGTCAATAATTGATGCTGGTTGAATGCCGAAGCCTACATTTACATGTTACTGGACAGATGCCATTGTCAAGTGGTTACGACTGTTCAACTTCAATCCTATATGTCTATGATGTCGTGGTCTTAAATATCGGCGGCGTCTGGTGAATTGAGGGTGGGGATTTTTACTATCTCCAAGGTCAACTTTAAGTGCAGACTTGCCAGTGCCCTAATTTCCTTTGTGTATATACCCATGGATAAGGTAAAATATGCAGATTAAAGATTCCGTAATTCGTGACAGTGTTCAGTGGGTTACAGAAACACGAACATATTCATAATACATCCCCAAAGTCAGACTGTGGATACCTTCATAGTGTTTAAAAACGGTCGGATACAGAAAACCTCACCATTGATGAACCTTAGAGCTCTTGATAAGGAACAGAACATATGCTGGTATGCTTTCAAGTAAAATGATGTGATAGTCTTCGGCAAGACAAGCTCTTAGCATATCATCCTGTTCTCGGGATAGCCTGGAGGTCAGAACATTGCGCTCGCAATTTGACAACCCGGGTTCGATTCCCGTTCGAGGGGATTTTTCCCCTGGAGTTAACATCAGTGCTGACTCCATTCCCCCCCCCCCCCCGAAGTCTTTCGGATGGGACTAGAAACCGAGGCCCCGTGTGCGAACGCACGCAGAACATCTTGCGCACACGTTAAATCCTGTTCCGCTTTTCGTAAGAGTAGGCCATCGTGTGCCGGTGGGAACAGATGACAATATTTACAAAACTGCATACACACGGGGACCGGATGAAAAAAAGCACATGAGTGCTTATTCCATTATCCTCGATATAAAAGAATCAATAAATAAATAAATAAATAAATAAACCCTCGAAATAAAAAAATAAATGAATAAAATAAAACAAGAAAAAAATCCCCTGAAGTCGGAGCATGTCTGCATAATATATGGTAGTTAGAAAGAGTCATACACACCAACTTTTCATCCTGTGTATACTTTAAGCCTCACAATGATTCCCAGGTGGTGCGAGAGAGAGACAGAGTACATCATTATTCTGTGTAACCCACAGGGTGTACAGAGTGGAAGCAGGCATGATGAATACGAAAATATTATTATCTCCCATTTCAGAGAAACTCATGTGTGTTATAAGCCATACATTATTTTTTTCGTTCTAAGGTTTGAACTCTGAGGTTTACCAATGATGAGATGTGTGTGTACGTGATCGTTCCCTCCCCACATAAAAGCAGGAAACACTTATAAATAATACTCAATCCCACTATCATTGTGTCTCGTAGCTGTTTCTTTATTTTTGCTTTGCATGTTCATTTTCATCTATCTATTTATCTATCTATCTATCTATCTATCTATCTATCTATCTATCTATCTATCTATCTATCTATCTATCTATCTATCTATCTATCTATCTGTCTGTCTATCCCGTAGTCTGGCGTAGGAAGGACGGTGGCAGGATGGTTAAGACGTTCGCCTGCCAACAAGTAAACCATGAGTTTCTGGGTTCGTACCCAGCCTCGCCCTTTCTTCCTAGTTTGACGAAAAAATCGAAACTGAATGTCAAAGTCATTCGAATGAGACTATAAACCGAGGCCCCGTGTCCGAACGCACGCAGAACATCTTGCGCACACGGTAAACCTCGTTCCGCCCTTCGGAAGAACAGGCCATCGTGTGCCGGTAGGAACGGATGACAAAATTATTATTTAAAAAACCAGCATGCACACAGGTGTCGTGTTTAGACACCATCCCTGAGGAAAAATCGGGGGGTTGGAGTCCCAGGGCGGCTCGGGGCTGTAGGCTATATGGCAACGTTCTGGTGGCTCCTGCGACGGTACTGGAACCATTCGTATCGGCCATTGCCTTTCCAATGGATCATTCCAGTGGCGTGGAGAGGGGGGGTCTGCTGCATGGGTAACAGCTTGCCCTCCATACTTACCTACCCAGGCTTTGCGCTCTAAAGACTAGAGCGCAACTCCATAGTCTTCCGAGACTGATGGGTGCCTACTACTAGTCTGGCAATCGTGGGGGCACCCCCGAAGACTTGACAACCAGTTCCCTCCATTTCTCTCCAGTTCATTTTCATACTCTTTTGAATAAAGACTGGAACTCTTTGTGTGTTTAACAGTGACTGAGTGTACATGTTTCCTAAAGTTACTGAAAACCCAATGCCTCTAAAACTATGTTCTGGTGACCAGATTAATGGAACTTCTTCCTGTACTCAAGGAAAATTTCTTGAGGCAGTCTACTTGAAATTTCAGGGTGTGACTTCGACAAATTGAACCTGGTGGAGAACACCCTTCTCTATCTGTAGTGTGCATGCTGGGTACGTTTGTATCATCCATACTACCGGCCATAAGTACGGTTGGTATTCCCTAAAAAAACCATGGATAGGTGTTTTATTTTGCGCAAGATGATATGCATGTATTCTCTCACAGAACCAGGATTTATAACTGTGTTACCTTTACCAATGTGGTCATTGGGGAGTGAGGCGTCGGAGACCTCAGCTTCTCCAGGGGCCAGCATATTGAGGGCGGTACCCATCTCGTAACATGTGTTGCTTTACCTTCCTTGACCCTAAAGAGGGCAGGTACCCATTAACAGCTGGGTGAACTGGGGAACTGTACAAAATCCAAGGCGCACGACCAGTCACCAATCCAAGGGACAACCACGCTCAACGCTGCTTAAATTAGCTGGGGGGCAAGTATTCTGGCCACTAAGTTATCCATTCCGTGGTTTATAGTCGTATCCAAAAGACTTGCAAAGAAATGGCATGGGAGAGAATGTTCATTGCAGAAGAAAAGTCCCCTTAAACGGACACACGCAGATTAGTGGTGGAGACGTAATGAACTTGTCTGGAGAACGAGTTCGTCTATGTTTTATATGTTTTTGCTGTTTCTCTCAGGCCTCTGCTTTTGTCTCTGTCCTATATTGAGACAGAGCTGTTTCCTGCAACCGCCATACTGTTTTAAATCTGCTGCACGTCAAATATGTGTTCGGCTGAAAAATAAACTAAAAGTGAATTTCAATTATCCAAACAGAAAATAACAAAAAATACTTGAATAATGCGCACCAATGTTTCAAGCTCATTAAAGACGGTACTGATGAGATATGCTTGACTTATAGGGAAAAAATCAAAACAATTTTTGGCAGATGCTACAGAAATCCTTTTGTACCAGTCTGCTTAATATGACTGCACACAACTAGAGCTGTTTTCTTGTAGGAAATATAACAAGAAAACGTTTCTAGTTGTGTGCAGTCATGTATGAATCTTTTTCCTTGTCGCTGAATAGCCTGCCTGCTGACCTCACTTCCAGCTGTGGCAGACATTTTTCAAAGCCCTAACAATCACCATAATGTGGAGATAGTATATCATTCTATAGTATTATACTATGCTATATTATATATAGGTATATTATACTATCTCCAACTAGCAGGAGGGTGCAAGAATCTTGAGGAGATGGTCAACTTTAGACTGATGTGGTGGGCTGTGAAAACTGAAGACCTCGTGGTTATTCAGCATAGCAGGTTTGTAGTGTACCACTATACTGCTGACCATCTGGTCTGGCTGAAGGCCTCTCTCCAAAGCACCCCCAAAAATTGGGAGAGGGGGAGGTTTGTAGAGCGTATGTTGGTCATGTTGTCTTTAGACAGCAAGATCTTTACCACATCTTTGTGGACTTTGAAAAAGGCATTCAACAGAGTTTTGCATACAGCTTTGTGGGCAACCATGTGGCTGTTTAACATCAATTTCAGCCTGATCATAACTATAGAATGCCTCTATAACAAGGCAACTTGCGCAGTCTACCTTGACAACAACAAAGGAGAATGGTTCCGAACCACAGTTGGTGTGCGCCAAGGATTTCTGCTCTTTTCCCCCTCTTCAGTATTTTTTTGAGAGAATGATAGCTAAAAACACTTGAAAACCATGAAGGAACAGTCAGAAATGGAGGAATGACAATTGCAAACTTACGTTGTATCCAGGAAGGAAGGAAGGTGGCAGGATGGTTAAGACGTTCGCCTGCCAAAAAGTAAAACGTGAGGTTCTGGGTTTAATTCCCAGCCTCGCACTTTCTTCCCAGTTTCACGAAAAAAATCGAACTGAATGTCAAAGTCATTCGGATGAGACTATAAACCGAAGCCCCTTGTGTGAACCCACGCAGGACATCTTGTACACACGTTAAAACCCGTTCCGCCTTTCGGAAGAGCAGGTCATTGTGTGCCGGTAGGAGCTGTTGATAACAAATTTTTTTTTAAAAAACAGCATGCACACAGGTGTCATGTCTAGACACCATCCCTGAGGAAAACCAAGGAGTTGGAGTCTCCAGGGCGGTTCAGAGCTGTATATGGCAACGTTCTGGCGGCTCTTGCGACAGCACTGGAACCATCCGTATCGGCGATTGCTTTTCCAATGGACCATTCCAGTGACGTGCAGAGGGGGGTGGGGTCTGCTGCATGGGTAACAGCTTGCCTATACATACTTACCCAGGCTTTGCGCTCTGGAGCCTCGAGCGAAACTCCATAGTCTTCTGAGACTGACTGATGCCTTCTTCTACTAGTTATACCCACGACAGTGACACCCCATCTGGAAATTAGCAAGAGCTGGTCAACTGAGTAAATCGCCTTGATAAAGCCTCTCCCGCATATGGTATGCAGAACAGCGCAGAGAAAACCCTGTTGATGACAACTTATGTCCTTGGCATGAGCACTGACATTGTTATAAGCAGCAAGAAATTCAGACCATCTCCAGCTTTCAACATCTGGAAGCTATAGTATTGGATGAAGGATCAAAACCTGAAATTCTCCAGGATATCCCAGTTTACAGCTGCAATCACCCAACTGAATGTCCTCTGGAACGACAAGAACATCACCATCACCTTCGCGATTAGACTGATAAGTTTCTTGATTTTGTCTAAAGTTTTGTAGGCATGTGAATTGCCGACCATAACAGCGTACAATGAAAGAAGGATACAGGCAATGGAGATGAGATGCTTCTGCAAACTTCTTGGTGTCTCATACAGAAATCACATAACTAACGAGGCTGCGAAAACCAGAATTGATAACGCCAATCTGCTCAATATGAAGAGCTCCTGACTTAAATAAAAAAAAACGCAACTTGAAGTGGCACGGGCACATCACACGAGCATCTGGACATGCAGACTGTCCTACAGGAACAGTGCAAGAAGGGAGACAAAGAGGCAGGAGAAAAGTTATGGGAAGACAACATTAGAGAGTTGAGAGTTGATCAGCATCTTCAGTGGTGTCCCAGTGATCTACTAGACTACGAGCGAGGTACAGTTAAAGATGAAGGAATACATCTGCATTCCAACCAGTGTAAAACTGCTTGCGTCCTTGCTAATGAACTGGCTGAACATTTTTTGAAATGCAAACTTCTTTAGTTTTAGTGTCTTATTCTGGTCTTTGTTGTCGAAATATTATATATTTTGAGCATTTGTAGTTTCATGGTATGTGCACAAAGTTGAATGAAAAACAAATGAAACTAGTTTTGTCTGGATTTTAAGTTAAAATATATATTTTCAAAGCTGTTTTACACATTTCACACATAAAAGCACAAACACACATACACACATGTACGCACACGCACGCACCGCACGCACACACACACACAGCAAAACACAGCACAACACAACACTACCACCACCATACAACTACGTGTGTGCGCATGTGAAACAGAAAATAACAGGAAGAAGCCAAACTATAACAAACAAAAATTTACTGCAATATAAAAAATCATCTACTGCACAGTGTTCGACAGTTTAATTTTTGCAAATGAATCATATCAAAATTTTGTTCGTCACAGTATTAAAGCATACCACATTTATTGTAGAGCCTTTTTTTCTTTGAGCGGTAATAGGCGATCAACTTGAACTGGTAATTCAAGATGGGAGAATTTCAAACTGATGGTAGGATAAACAAGATGTTTTCTAAAATTGAATTTCTCTTCTCCTTTCCGAAATCAGTTTAGAAATATTTTAGAAAAGAAATTACCTGCTGATTTTTGTTTCACGTCACTTCTGATAAAAAGAGCTTTGCAATCTGTTTTTTTTATTTCTACACAACGTGTTATTATCTTCAACATATGGATCACTCCAAACGCAGCCAAAACCAGATTCTTTAAATACGTTTACCTTAATGCGTGTTTACCAAGAACATACAGCAACTGCATTGTTATGTAGATATGAAAAAAAAAGTTGAACAAGCTTGATATTTTGTCAACTGCAAAGTGCACTAAACTATCTGACATATGAATCATTCGTGCATTAACAAGGAATAACACCCTACTTCAATAAAAGATATTTCTTTTTGTTTTTGCATCTTCTTATTAAAATCATATTTCTAACTGCAAGCTTAGATTTATCATTGACATTCTCGTAACCTTTTTGCAACCATATCGGAACATCGGAACAACCGGCTTGTTAAATAGATCTAAGATAAGAATAGGCAAATGT
>CM060330.1:15818329-15835829 GCA_030674155.1 Stramonita haemastoma
TTACACCTACTGTTTTTAAACCTACAATACAAGTAAAAGTTGGGGTTTGGGAAAAAAATTATGGCTATGCGGGTTTTTTTTAAGAATACCCCTCGTTGGAATGACCTCCATGGCTGTGTGTCTTGTGTTAGGGCCTTTTCTTTCTTTGTTTTAACTCTGTGAAGGTATTTAGACTCTGCAATGACGATCATGTTTACCATATTCCTCTATTTCAGTAGAATGGAAAAGCTCGAGTTTACGGACGGGATAGCTCAGTGGTCAAAGTAATTGCTTTCCCTAAGCTAAATTTAAGCAGCATCGAGCGTGATTACCAATTGGATAGGTGACTGTCTGCGCGCCTTGGCTTCATTACAGTCCCCCAGTCCACCCAGCTGTAAATGAGTACCTGCCCTCTTTAGGGTCAGGGAAGGTAAAACAGCGAAGAAGAGGAAATGGGCGCCGCCTCAATATGCTGGGCCCTAGAGAAGCTGAGGTTTCTGATGCCTTGCTCCCCTACGACCACACAGGTCATGGTACACCTTTACCTTTACCTTTTTTACAGAAATAGCTTTCATGTACAGTGTGATAGTTTGTTGTTGTTATTGGCCTTATTGTACTTACTCTTTATTAATCAGTTTGCTACGGCCACTGATCCTGCTTTCGTGTCCATATCAAAATACCTTTTTTATTCCTTTACAGATGTCGCCAGATGTTTATATGACTGATGAAATGCCTGGTGATCTGGCAGACTTTTTCCATTGATAAAATGCTCAACAACTATAATACATGTTTGATGTTTTGGTACGATTCATTTTTATGTGTGCATTGATAGGTAGAACATTAAACCTGGCTTGTGAGATGGCAACTCTAAAACAGTAGGTATCCATGTCAGACGCATATTTTTCTTTTTCAAAAATTATTTTAAATGATCTGTAGTTGTCATATCTGTCACGGTCTCTTATAGTGCCAGACCATTCTTGGTATGTAAATCAATGAGTCTCTGCTTAAATAGTCTTAAAAAATCTTTGATCTGACCAACACCTTGCTGCAACCAAACAAAACTAAATCCTGTCTCACATAAAATTTCCCTAATTTTCGACACCCAGCAATCTTTACCTGCTTTGTCCAATTCCAATAACATCTGATAAGCTATATGTGGCAGTCTTTCAATCTTCATTTGTAGCAATCTAAACCAATACCTTAAGACTGAAACACAAGAATTAACATGAAGAGGAAATCTTCCCAAATCACCATACACCATAACATTTGGTGTTCTGACTGGAACACCTAAAAATCTTTTGCAAGCCATACAATGAACTTTTTCTGTATGATCTAATTTAGTTAAACCCCATATTTCGGATGCATACAGTAGAATTGGTTGAACTTTAATGTCAAAAATCTTAAAATATGTTTTCGCAGTCATTTTCTTGCATTTTGAAAAGCTTTATTTGACTGGACTACTGCTTTCTTACCCTTAGATGCCAAACGTTCAGTACCTCTTTTCATACTAATCATTGTAGTAAAGTGGAATCCCAAATAACAATAACTATTCACAACATCTAATTTCTTAGCATCAAAAAAACATTGCTCATGTTGTCCTAAATACCCCCTTTTCTGAATACCATAACTTTTGTTTTTTCAGTGTTCACATTTAATTTCATGTCATTACAACAGTTCTGGAGGATATTTAATTGGTTCTGTAAACTATGTACTGTAGTAGATAGTAAAGCCACATCATTCGCAAAAAGTAAAATAAACAATTCCATAATATCAGGCAAAACTTGGATACCATGTCTTCCTTTCAAATTCATGTGATCAGCAAACTGATTAATAAATACAGAAAATAAAGTAGGACTTAAAACACAACCTTGTCTCACACCAATAGGACACTCAAAATATTCAGAAAGTTCACAATTTGCACGTACGTATGAGACTAAAGAAAAATACATTTCTTTCAAAGATGCCAAAAACTTGCCATTCACACCTTGGTTTCTCATGCATTCAAGAAGTTTGTCATGGTGCACAGAATCAAATGCTTTTTTAAATCAACGAATGCCACATACAATTTTCTGCGTTTCTTCCTCATACATTTTTGAACAGCTGCATATAAATTAAATATTTGATCTACTGTTGAGTAGCCCCTACGGAAATCTGCTTGACTTTCAGAAATCATATTATTGTCTTCTAGCCAGTTATAGAGTCTTGCATTTAATATAGTTGTATAGCATTTTGAAATAATACTTAACAATGACACTCCTCTGTAATTATCTGTATTATTAGGATCTCCTTTCTTGTAAATAGGTATTATAATGGCTTTTGACCAGTCTTTGGGATATACACCTAAAGTAAAAATAGTGTTGAAAAATTTTACCAAAAACTCTATTACAACTTTACCTCCATTTTTTAACATTTCAGCAGATATGTTGTCAATGCCAATGGATTTTCCTATTTTAAGTTTTGATATTGCTTGTGTTACTTCATTTACAGATATATCTTGATTCAAAATATGATCGGTTCCTTCCTTCAAATCAATATTGAAATCGTAACCTTCCATGTTATCATCAATGTTCTGAAAAACACTTTTGAAATGATTATACCAGTCCTCAGTACTAATATTGTTATAGGTTACTGTGCGGTTACTACAACCCATACTTCTCACTTCTTTCCAGAAAAGAGAAGAATTTGAAATGCTATTTGCTAAGGATTCAGCTTTCCTTCTTTTGTAATCTTGTTTTTTTGTTCTTAGCAATCGTTTGTATATTTTCCTTTTCTCAACATAAATCAGTCTGTCACCTTCACTTCTGGTTTTTCTGAAATTGTTCAGTTTTGACCTACTTTCTTTCTTGGCAACTTCACATTCATCATCAAACCAGTTCACTCCTTTTACTTTTATACTGAGACATCTTTTTCAACATGCATGCGCTAGCCTCTTTCAAACTTTCAACAAATATTACTAAAGCCTCTTCTACATTGTTTTCTATTGTGCTTGTGGCCATTGCAAATTTATTCTGTACGTCAACAGTGCTTAATGCCTGAAGAAAGTCATCTCTCTTATTCTCATTCCATATGAAATTGTTGCAAGATACTTTACTTTTAGATGCCTGATTGTGTAACTTATCTGAAATCTTGTTAGCAGTTTCCTATCTTCATTAAAACCGGAAGATGGTCAGATTCTGTCAAACCATCAACAACCAGAGAAAGTATTCGAACAGATGCTAATAATTCTAAAGAGGCAATAAAATAATCACTGTACTTGAACCTGAAGATGCTATGAATGTATAACTACCATCAAAGTCTGGGTTGCAAAGCCTATTCAAATTCGAGAGAGAGAGAGAGAGAGAAGAGAGAGAAGGAGAGAGAGAGAGAGAGAGAGAGGAGGGAGAGAGAGAGAGAGAGAGAGGAGAGAGAGAGAGAGAGAGATGAGAGAAGAATTGAATTGAATTGAATTGAATTGAATTGAATTTTATTTAAAGAGGGTAATGGCATAAGAAAACATGCCTTTTTACAACCAGCCCTCTGGGCAAAAAAAGAAACAAACAAACAACAAAAAAACTCTTTTTTTCTGTGTCCTGTCAGCAACTGTATTTGTTTCCCTATCAGAGTGGCTTTTTTCTACAGAATTTTGCAAGAGACAACCCCTTTGTTCCTGTGGGTTCTTTTACGTGCGCTAAATAATGATGTGTAACACACCGGACCTCGGTTTATCGTCTCATCCGAAAGACCAGCGCCCAGACCACCACTCATGGTCTAATGGATGGGGGGAAAGTTTGGGCCCAAACGGGATTCGAACCACCGCACTCTCCGACCCGAACTTTTAGCTTTCTAGGCAGGTGCGTTACACCTAGACCACCGATACACCACGCTATGTACTAGTAGCTTCAACTTTACTCTTCATGTTTGCTGTAAGGGTGAGGATCTACCATAGTGGGTAGCTTGTGGCGAACGCAGTACTATCGGGAACACCCGCATTACCACAGGTGCTTCGACAGATGCTATAGCCGAGTGGTTAAGACCGGTCTACTTCAATTCCATGCGTCTATAATGTTGTAAGTTCCAATCTTTGCGGCGTCTGGTGAATTAAGGTGTGTGATTTTTTTAAATGTCGAGATCAAGTTCAAGTGCAGACCTGTCAGTGTCTTAATTTGCTTCGTGTATATACCATGCAAAAGTTCAAACATGCACGGTTTAAAAACCCGGTTATGCATGCCAGCGTTCGGTGGTTACAGGAAACACGAACATGCCCAGGACACATCCCGAAGTTGAAATGCGGCAACCTTCATGGTGGACAAGAAACGCTTCTCCACCCACTACTAATGTAGACCAACAACTTGCTTCAAATTCAGCGATGTGTCTACAGGACACTGGACTCCGTCTTCTGAGTGTCTGTGGCCAGCTTTAGGCTGTGTACCATCGTACAGTATTCACATATCCCCGAGGTCGGAATGCGGCTACCTTAATGGTGGGCAACTGGAAGCTTACACAAAATCTGTCGGAGGTGTAGCCGAGGAATGTGGGGAAGCAGGAGAGAAACACACTTTGGATGGCGGTGTTTGTTGTTGTTGTTGCTGTTGTTGCTATTGTTTCAGAGCCGAGGGTTCAAAGAAGGAAAAGAAGAAAGATGAAGTGTTAGTGTCAGTGGACATTACTTTATTGTGGAGGAGGAGACTCGGTAGAAGAGACTTACAGTAAAGATTTTGTTTTTTTATGAATGAAGACAGTTGGTGCTTGCTAGTGTGCTGTGGCCATTATTTTTTTCTTTTTCATCATTTCAGTGGACGTGTTGGTGCTAACGTGTGGGTACTGGTTGGTGAAATGATGTATGTGAGTTTTTGTTATAGATTTCAAAGGAGATTATCTATTTGTTAGGTTTGTGTTGTAGAATAGATTCTTGTTCCTTTTGAGTGTTGGATGGGAAAAATTTGAATTACTAATAAGATATGTTTTCTTCTTGGATATTGTTGTGTTACTCAGTGCTGTAGTTTGTGAGTGTGCAAAGATTCTGGGGAGGGGAGGAAGCTGGTTACAGAATCTTCAGTTGTGCCCCCACGGTCCACAGGACTACGGGACAGGTGAAGGTAAAGGTAAAGAAGGTGGACACCTATGCAATAACACATTTCCAATATTTTTTCAACTTCATCCTCACCTATCCCGTAGTCCTGTAGACCCTGGGGACACCACTAAAGATTTTGCAACCAGTTTCCTCCACTTCCCGCGGTCTTCTACTGTCCGTAGCAAATCACATTTGTTACAAACACTGTAACAGCAGTCTGTGACAGCGGTAACCCCGACATTTGCTAAGACACTGTATTGTCCTGTACCTGGATATCCAGCAGTGAATAAACAACTACGTGTCACTCGGTAAAACAGGAAATTACGGATGCTATAGCCGAGTGGTTAGATTTGTTCGACTTCAATCACATGAGTCCATGCACTCATTGGCTCGAATCTCATACGCAGAACATCTTGCGCACACGTTAAATCTTGTTCCACTTTTCGTAAGAGTTACGTAGGCCATTGTATGCCGGTGGGAATAGATGACAAGATTTACAAAACTGCATACACACGGGGACTGGATGTTAAAAAAGCATATGAGTGCTTATTCCATTATCCTTGATATAAAAGAATAAAAGGGGAAAAAATCTCGGCCACGTCTGGTGATTTAAGGGTAGGGATTTTTTACTCTTTTCCATACCAACTTCAAGAGCAGATCTACCCGTGCCTTAATTTCCCTCGTGAATAATTATAAGCATGCAGAAGATCAAAATATGCACGACAAAGATTCCGTAATTCAATTCAGCGATCTGTGGGTTACTCAAACACGGATAAATTCAGCAAACATCCTCGAAGTTGTAATGCAGCTACCTTCATGGTGGGCAAAAACGGTCGCATACGCAAGATCTAACCATTGGTGAACCTCGGAGCTCTAGTTGAGAAAAAGAAAGAAAACAGACTACACAAACAGAAAACTGTTTTATTCAACGCTGTGTCACCCTATGCCTTCTGTGCAGTGGCTGGTAGCTTAGTACATGTTCAGAATAATCCGAAAAAATCTCCACTGATCGTTTGTCTTCAAAAAATGTTGCCTTTACACCTCATGGAAAGAGCCTGAGTTGTAATTGCTGAGACACTCCAAAGTCGGAATGTGGCTACCTTCATGATGGGTAAAAATGGTCGCATACGCAAAGTCTCACCGTTGGTAAACTTCGGAGCTCTAGCCGAGGAATGAAACAAAAATTGTGGAGAGTGTGAATTGAAGCTGGACAGCCATACATTCGAAAACCGACACTCGTGACTGGTTAGCCAGCCTAAATTTCTCAAATTAATGCTAATATGCATTTTGCATTTCATTTAATATATCATATGACTGTTTAATTTTGTCAGTAACGGTCTGTCACTTTGCTACTGAAAGGGGAAACTTTTGTTTATTAACATATTTTACTTACAGCCTTTTTCTGTCAATAAGGCACTTCGCCGTGTTCATTTGACAATTATGCTTTTATGCCCCATGTATCATGCCCCCATGCCCCATGTATCATGAAAATCGAAAACAATTTGTTTAATTTGCATCCTAACAAGACTTGCACTCAGCTCAAGGGAGAAAAATCTGTCATTTCCATCACTATTGCTTGATTGCTTACTTCCCATGTAACGATTCACTCACGAAGTTATCGTTTTTGATCAATTTTTGCTATCTTTAAGTAAAGTAAATCTCATGTAAAGGAAGAACAACGAAAACTTGTTCCCAGCACGAAGATAAAACAACTTCATCAGAAACAGAGGTACTGCTATAATTTCACGCAGAGAAATCTGCTGTGACATAAAGTGGGTTTGTTTTTTTTTGGGGGGGGATAAATAAAATTTCTAATATTTTTTTTTCTTTTCGACTAAATGATCTATCAAAACAAAACTAACTGGCAGCAAAAAATAAAGCAAATGACCCAGTCTTCTAAAAAAAAAAATTTTAATTTAAAAGCTACAGTGAAGACTCGAACTCACCTTTATTTCAAACACCTGCCTCCGATAGAAGAACTACTAATGGCCGCTTTGACTTCTGGCCTTGGAATATAAAAAAACAGACCGGAAATGCAACAATAACTAAAAGCACGGGCTGCCATAGAAAAAAGTCAAGGCTTTTCCACAAAAGCAAAAATTGCTTAAGAATAAGCAACAAACACTGCTAAAAGCATAACTTTCCATGAACAGGTGACAGTTAATAAGCGGATCTTTTTTTAACAGCTCGCAGACTCCATGGAACGTGTGGACGGTAAATACATAATTATCAAATATTATTTTCATGTCGGGGTGTTCAGATAATGGTAATGGAGGAAAACAAGAGCAGGTAAGTAGTAACAACTTCTCCATCGTTTTAAAAACTATTTATCAAACATTCATTGGAAAAAAGCAGACACAAAAGAATCCTAGAAAACGATATTTTAATGACAGCTTGTTAGACATTTTTTTTGTAAGAACCATGTTAAGATGGGTTATTAATTGTTGTTGTTTTTGGTTGTTGTATTTTTCTAGTCTTAGAGACAGCCAATCTGTGTTTTAATCAAACATCCTATAAGTTGTTTATCATCACCTTAACTGAGATTCTCTTTTTCAAGAAAAAAAACATTGTTAATAAAATCATCAACAGAGAAAAAAGCTTTGATTTTTTTTCAACTTGAATCTTCATTTGCTGCAGAGAAACTGAAAGGACTTGGTCCATGCCACAAAAGAACTGTCAGGTCGAAACACGGGGTGACAGCACTGATGTACAGAGACAGTTCTTTGGGTGTGAGCTATGCTGTCTGGTTTCTTAACTACTGTGGTGGTACCTATTTATTTATTTATTTTATTTATACCACATTATGACACAGCAGATTTCTCAGTATGAAATTCGGGCTGCTCTCCCCGGGGAGAGCGCGTCGCCACAAGTACAGTGCCTACCCATTATTTTTTATTTATTATTATTATACAACCCCGAGCCGCCCTGGGACAACAACTCCCCGATTTTTCCTCAGGGATGTGTGTCTAAACACGACACCTGTGTGCATGCTGTTTCTTTTATAATTTTGTCATCCGCTCCTACCGGTACACAATGGCCTGCTCTTTCGAAAGGCGGAACGGGGTTTTGATGTGAGCACAGGATGTTCTGCGTCCGTTCGCACACGGGGCCTCGGTTTATAGTCTCATCCGAATGATCTTCTTCTTCTTCTTCTTCTTCTTCTTCTTCTTCTTCTTCTCTTCTCCTCCTCCTCCTCCTCCTCCTCCTCCTCCTCCTCCTCTTCCTCCTCCTCCTCCTCCTCCTTCTTCGTCTTCTCTTTTGCATTACACCTTGGATGTGTCGGGGGTAAAATAATGACAGTTTTTTTCCAGCTCCTCTCGTAGGCTGTACAGCTTGGTTTGCATGGTAATCTCTGTCGCCACACAATCTCCCTGAGGTCAATGTATGGCGTGTTTGATACTTTTACATTAGTACAATAGCTATGGTGATCAAGAATACAGAACACTTTTCATACACTGCTTTGAAATTTGAAAAAGCCAGTTTTTATTTTGTTACTTTAAATTATTTAGGGGGGGGGGGGGGCGTGCATCTTTGTGTGTGTGTATTCTGCGACGTGCATTAGTGCTGCATACGCGTATGTGTCTGTGAGCACACGTTTGCATGTGTCTCTATGCACACGCCGATCATAGTGCGCGTATAAGCTAGTCATTCTGTTACCACTTTTGCTTACCGTTGTGAAAGAATGAAACATATTGCACACAATGCAATTGTGGTGATATTGGTGACGAATTCCTTTACTTTTATAGTAGTACATTATTGAATCAAAGTTTTACAGAAATTGTTACCAAAACTATCATGTTAAACATTCAAATACTTTCACTACCATGTAAGCTCTTTTCCTTAACAAACAGGCTGACACTGGTCAACGTAAGAACGTGTAAAACATGTCTGAAGTGTTTTAAACATGTGAGCAAAAAGAAAATTGTTCTATAACACGGTGTTGAAATATCTCGTGAAATGTTGCTTGGAAACCAAGCTGTTCAATCAAGATCTTCTTTTTTGATGTTATGTTTAAATCATTCACATTCATGAAGGGATAATAATTTTTTTAAAAGAATATGAATTTGATCGAATACTTTTTGTTGCTTTTTTTTCTTTTGGGAGCTAGATAATTTCACAGGCATTTTCACCAGAGCTTGCCATTGTGGAGCATATCATGTGAAATATTGTATGACTTTTACAAACAATAAATTACTATTGAGGAAATAGTAGTGCGAAAAATCAAGTGCGGGTAACCACTTACACCTTCTCAATCATTTTGAAAATGATGCGTCAAAGATTCAGTCTGAAAAATCTCGAAAATGACATCTTTCAATGAAAACATTTGGGGCAGTTTTAGTGAGACCTGACTCGAGTTTCGATTCCTTGGTGAGCCTCTATCAGAGGTCTCCGCGGTACGATGATTGATCGTATAGAAATCGAATGGACATGTGAATATCAGTAGCCTTACTAACAACTTCATTTAAATCAACTGACACACCCAAGAGAGTCGAATGGAAGTTTTAATCATGACTTGATAATCTATCCGAACTCTGTAGAGTCTCTGGGGCCCTGCATTGAATGTTTCAGGCATTTTGTTGCATACAAATGGACTCTGGCTGAACCCAGCTATATCCATAACCTTTAAATGAACACTTTTTTTCAAATTCTTTACCCACTTTTGTTTTACCCCAAGTTCTATCCGTCTTTGATGTAGAAGTAGGCATAAGGCACCTTGGTGCCAAGAGATGAGAAAGCAGCAGACTTGCACACATAAAAAGATTGCCAAAACATTTATCAAGAATTTGGCATCAAAAACATTTCAACGATTGTTCGATACTAAAAGTAGGCATATGATGCTCCCGGGTAGGATAATCAAAAATGTCATGAAAACAGATGGTCATTCACAAGATTTTGACTGCAATTCACTGATCCCCAAAGTGACACATGCAGCACAGGCATCGATGGAGACACGGCATACTTATTCAAATGTTCACATTCGTGCTGTGAACCCACAAAGGCTATTTTCCTGCAGAAATGTTTTCATGGGCATCTATATACCATAGCATTTGACCTCTTGATGAACGCACATCAAATTCAAAACACAGTTAATTTTGCAAAACAGTACATTGTCATCATCATTATAGTCATCATCATCATTGTCATCAGCAGCAGCAGTAGTAGCAGCACAACCACCACTGCCACCTTTTCTTTTTCTTCTTCTTCTTCTTCTTCTTCTCTTCTTCTTCTTCTTCTTCTTCTTCTTCTTCTTCTTCTTCTTCTTCTTCTTCTTCTTCTTCTCTTCTTCTTCTTTGCATTCTTCTTCTTCTTTGTAATTCTTCTTCTTCTTCTTCTTCTCTCTTCTTCTTCTTCTTCTTCTTCTTCTTCTTCGCAATTCTTCGCAATTCTTCGCAATTCTTCGCAATTCTTCGCAATTCTCCTTCTTCTTCGCAATTCTTCTTCCTCGCAATTCTTCTTCTTCGCAATTCTTCTTCGCAATTCTTCTTCGCAATTCTTCGCAATTCTTCTTCTTCTTTTTCTTCTCCAATATAAAGATGGTGTGTATTTCGTCTTAACCGCTTAAGCGTCAAGCTAAATGAAAGGTAAAAGAGGTTGGGATTTCAAGTGCCTTCGGCATCCTCTGACCCCTCCTCTTTGACCTTTCTTTTACTGATGATTATGTCTGCTAAAAAAAAAAATAAATAAAAAAACTATGGCATTATTGTACTCAGACTTTACTTTCTGGAAAATGTCCTGTGGACAGGCATTAGATCAGGAGGGGGGAGGGTCTTTTTTTATATATTTGTTGTCCTTTTGGTCTTGAAGCTTTATTCCACTTTTGTTCTTATTTCGTCAGCTATTGTTCATTTTGATTTGTTCCAGTTTTTGGTGGTTTTTTTTTTTTTAATTTGGTGGATCCGCTTTTGTTCATGTTTGTTCTAGTTGGGTTTTGTTTTGTTGTTTTGAACTGGTTTTGTTTCCTTTCCCATTTTTGTTCAGATTGATTTTTTCTGCTCTTATTTTTTGGTTTGGTTTGTATGGTTGTTTTGTTCTGCTTTTGTTCTGGTGTTTTGTTCCGCTTTTATTTAGTACTAATGTTGTTGTTATTTTGTTCTGCTTTGTTGTTTTTTGTTTTTCTTTGTTTTTCTTCTGCTTTTGTTGTTATTTGTTCTGCATTACATCATCCTTATCATTATTGATCATCATGCAATAAAAATGTCTCAGATTTGGTAGCCCCAGTTGCTTTGGTCTCATGGTGACAAAAATTTTGGTTTCCCATACACTTCTGTACCTACGGTGAGTTCATGTCAAAGTGTGGGGGGTTAAAGATTCATGGGGGAGTGTTGTTAGAGGGATGTTGTGGTGGTCACCCCTTGGGTGGGTGACTTATAAGTCTAGCTCCGCAACTGACTAATACTGTTGACAGTGAAGGGTCTGAGTACGTGGTGTCCTGCGTATTTTAGCTCCACTGAACACCACCAAAGTGACCCAGCAACAATGCAGGGTCCTTCTGTCTGGTGACCCGATGGTGGCCTGACATTGATGGGCTCTCTGTGGACTCCCAACCCTGAGGATGCGACATAAGGAATCTGGGTATGGCTGGGGCAGAGAGATTGAAATGGACAGCATAAGAACAGCAGTACAAGAATGCCACAAAAGGTGACGTAGCCAAAAAAAAGATGTTTTTAATTTTTTGCCAGAGTAAAAATCTGTTTTGTGCATGACAAGTTTGGCTTTGTTTATCGGTCGTCTCTCAGCACATCTTCATTCACGTTTGGCTGCCTGGAGCAGAGGCCCTGTAGCAACAAACCAGAGTGCAGGGGGACAGTGGGAGACCTTGCCTCTGGTGTGAGGGAGCATGCTGGTTGAGGCAGTTGGGTAGGATATTCCTTTGTCAGCAGAAAGTGGCTGAAAGTTGGGGCTGTGAGAAATGATGTCTGACTGTGATATGAAAAGTCAATGGTGGATAGGTTCCTGGCTATGACATAGGTATGACAGGGGGGGGGGGGACTTAGATTTTTTAAGTCAGTTGAGGATGCTGTGGGGGTCAGAGGGCAGAATTTGAAGGACATCAGTAGACTGGAGGATATTTTCACTGTCTCTGCAGATCAGCCAGTCTAAAGTGTGTCCTTTGGCATAATTTGGAACATGGATTACCTGTGATGAATCGAAAGTATTCAGATCACATGAGGAAAGGTCAAGATGATGGTCCATTTTTCAACACACGCTGCAAACATCCTCCAAACAGCTTCATCACTCCACAAACCAGCAGCTGTGAGAATCTTCACAGCATATTAATGAGGTGTTACCAGAGACATGCTACAATGCGGTTATTCTCCTGACAGGTTTTCTGAACATGTAGATAGGTATGGCAATGGCTAAACAAATGGTATCAAATGAAAACTTGCTTTTTCTACGTCATTTGACAGCAGATGCCTGCGCACACATGAGTGTGTACACACAGGCAAACACAGCACAAATGAACGTAGACTGATACACATACACAGAAGATTTAATTCTTTTATATCAAGGAAAAAAAATGTAAACTAAGTAAAATGTCAAAGTTGTTGGCGAGCAAAACTTCAGAGATTTCAACTTGTCCAGGGGCCAGCAAATCTGAGGGTGGGCCCCTTCCCTCCTTCGCTGCTTTACCTTTCCTGGCCCTATAAAGGGCAGGTACCCATTTACAGCTGGGTGAACAGGGCAACTGTACTGAAGTAAAGGTGCGTAAATGGTCACCCATCCACTCGGTTACCACGCTCAATGCTGCTTAACTTACTTTGGGGAGAGCACATGCTCTGACCACTGAGCTATCCCGTACCGGGAATTAAAGACATGTTTTAAATTTTCGTGTAGATGACATATGAGAAAAGCAACAGTTTAAAGATGAGCAGGTCTGATTGATTTTCTTATATGTCCTTTACACAAATCTCGTTGTAGTGTCTGCAAAAGTTTTAGCATCATTGCGCCTTTTAAGTAAATAGACATAACACAAACATAGAAGAGACGCTGTGGTGGTCGCCATCCCGTATGGGTGTCTCACTCAGTCTTGCTCAGCGACCGAGCTATTACTGCCATCAGTAAGGGGCTTAGTGGGTTGTGACCTGCGTACGTTAGCACATATCAGGCACCACTGAACACCACCAAAGAGACCCAGCGGCAGTGCAGGGCCACTTTGGATGGAGGCCCCACGGTGGCCTGATATTGATGGACTCCCTGAGGATGCAACATGACATATCTAGGTGTGGCAGGGGCGGAGAGATTGACATGCGTGGAGTGGGAACAGCAGGACAGGAACACCACAGACGCTGAGGCAGCAAAAATGAAACCAGCTGCGAAATGTTATATTGATAGAACTGTACATTGGACAGTAAAACCATTCCAAAGAACTTAGGATAGAGCAATCAAAGAAAATAGAGGAATCTTGAATTGATATATTCTGTGTGGTGCCCAGGTGACTTCAATAAGTCAACGAAGAAAAATAAACCCAAAACGAATTAAACAAGCCCTGTAAACTTTGATGGTTACTTCAGCAATAAGTATTTCTTCTCTTTCTTCGACAATTCAGACAGCAACTGCTTTCTGTAATATGAACGAAAATTTGTCGCACTGCTGTTAAGAGCCTCACAAGTCAGGACTAGTGCGTCCATTGGTATTTCATTAATAACCCGTAGTCATTACCTTCTATATGGACAAATTATTTCATTTGTGTCATACTTTTCCAAAGCGACTGTAGGCTTTACAAATAATTCTTGCTAGTACATACTGATTTGCTATTGGAAAAGTTCATTGAGTTTTTCTTTGTGATTCTGTACAGACAACAAAATGGAAACAAACGTTGGGTCGTTTCTCTAAATTTGCTTCCATAAGCGAAGTAGACAAAAAAGTTAAAAGTGTTGTTAAAAGTTGCAGTTAATATGTAAATTCTAATGATAACCCAGGCTAGGTTGTCGTAAAGGCCTCCCGCCCTTAGGTTGGGAATGATCACAAAGGTTGTTCTGATGATCACAGCTGGTGAGATACATATGATGAACAGAACAGAGGTACTGATAATGACTCGAGTTATCGCCTCATCTCTTGAGTTGACAGAACCAGAAGCAGACGACACAGTCTCTCGCCATTTGGACAGTTTCTTCAGTTTGACAGCAGTGATGACTGTGCACACAATGACAGAAGAGAAAGAGACTCCAGGTAAAATCAAACCAAAGACTATGCTGTACATGATGTCCATGACAAACTGATGGCGATAATAAAACTCTGAGGGCTGAATAACGTACGAAACACTGTTGTCCTTCGGTTTAAATATGCACATCGCATTATAGCGGATCCCAATAACAAGCATACTACCACTAGTGACGATGACAATCATCACCCATAGCGCCACAACTGTGGTCTTTGTGGGCATCAGACTTTTCACCAGAAGAGGGTGTGTGATGCACAGACATCTCTCCACAGCTATGACAGCGTATACCATCTGTGATGCCGTCACCAGACCGTACAAGCCACTCAGATGATTTTGAAATACAAACAAACTGGAAGGTCCAAGCTCTCTTTCTTTCCCCATGATAAACAAATACGTTGCATCACTGTTTAGATAAAACCCCACAGTGACACCCAGAAGGTCTAGTAAAGACAGGGTGAAGAGACAGGCGTTGATTCTTTCCTTCAGCCCGTGTTTGTAGAACACGACCATGTTGATGATGTTGGTGAAAAAGCCCACTACAAATAGCAGGGGCAAGAATACTCCTGATACCACAAATCTAAACAAGCTTTCCGCTTCCATGGAGACCAGGTTGTGTTCGTTGTCCCAGGGAACAAAGGTCATCACCTGCCTGGTCACACATCCTTCAGGCACAGGGATCACACTGCTGTTACTGTCAGTCACTGAGGTCACAAGGCTTTCACTGACTGATACTGTCTGCACCGTTGACATTGTCACTGATTATGGTATTATGTTTTACCAGGCACTCTTTTCAATTAATTGATTAAAATTTTGTTGAAAAAATTTGTTTCCATTCTGAATGAAATTTCTTTATTTGGTTTTGAAGAAACTCACTCAGTTCACTATAAAGATCTGCATAAAGGAAACACAAGATATGTGGACACTTTCGAATAACGCATTAGCTTCACAGACCAAAAAACCCTTCACAAGTTTACAGATTTCTACAACGAGAAGATAGATAATGAAATCTTATATAATTATACAACCAATGAAATGATACACGTTAAGGTAATTAGTTTGATGGTAATTTGACATGTTTATCTTGTTTGCACAAATACAATAACATGAAAAAACTTTGATTTCAGATGTATATTTTTATGTGTATAGGTTCAATGTCTACATTAGTTTTCCTGCAGGCAGGGAACATATTACTGGTGCCCGATTGCATTTTATACCCCTTGTTGTCATCCTACTTAGGGCCAGTGTCACCATAGCATGGACTTGTGATTCTATGTATGTGTTATTGTAAAAATCACTTTGTCTGCATAAGCACGAATGTAAATGTACCATGGGGTGGCGGGCTTAAAATAACCTGTAGCTGTATGTCTTTCCCCTGCTGTATTGCTGTCTGCTTAAAACGTATGTGTATCAAGTTAACATTGTTTATTCATTTATTTATTCTTTTATTTCGAAGATACTGGAATCAGCACTCATGTGCTTTTTTTTCCATCAGTCCCCCTGTGTATGCAGTTTTGTAAATTTTTTCATCCGTCCCCACCGGCACACAATGGCCTACTCTTCCGAAAAGCGAAACGGGTTTTAACATGTGCGCAAGATTTTCTCCGTGCTTTCACACACAGGACCTCGGTTTATAGTTTCATCTGAAGGACTTCTTGGGGGGTGGAGTCTGCACTGATGTTAGCTCCAGAAGACAATTCCTCTTGCACGAGATTCGAATGTTTAAACCAATAGCAGAGACAGACGCTACAGCTGAGTGGTTAAAAGTATTTGACGTCAATCCCTGATGTCCTTGGAGTTGTAGGTTTGAATCTTGGCATCAGTGTCTATTAAATCAAGTGTCTTTTACAGTCACTCAAGTCAATTTAAAGCACATATCTGCTAGTGTGTTAATTTCATTTTTATATACACGTACCCAGATGTTCAAATACGCATGATAAAGATCCTGTGATTCATGTCAGTGTTCGGCGTGTTAGGGAAACATGAACATACCCAGCATGCATCCTCTGCCTGGAAAGAGAAAGGCTTCAGCGTGTTCAACTTGTCAAAGGGTCACCGTCTAAACAATCCAGTGCTGTGATCCAAAGACCCCTCAAGACATCAAGGAGTAGTGAGAAACAGGGTAGCCTGGTGGTTAGAGCATTGTGGATTGTACTAGCAATCTGCCGACTTGAGTTTGAATCCCATTCAAGGATATAATATATAAAATTTTATTTTCCCCTTGATATAACATCAGAGCCAAATCCACTCGCACCAAAAGTCCTTCAGATGAGACTATAACCTGAGGCCCTGTGTATGAACGCAAGCAGAACGTCTTGCGCTCACATGAAAACTTGTTTCGCTTTTTGAAAGAGAAGGCCATTTTGTCCCGGTGGGAATGGATGACAAAATTTACAAAACTGCATGCATACAGGGACCAGATGTAAAGAAGCACATGAGTGATTATTCCAATATCCTTGAAATAAAAGACTAAATGAATAAATAAAAGGTAGAAGAAAGAAGCGGAGATACACTAGCAGGGCTACGAAGGACACAAGGGGGTGTAACACTGCTTTAACTTACCATAGTTGTTTGTTTATTCCCTTGTCTGTCATTGTTTAGATCAGTTTATTTATTTATTTATTTATTTATTTATTTATTTATTTATTTATTTGAATTTATTTGCTGCAACACAGTCACGTATCTCTTGATAACAACGTCCTTTAACATCAAATAACAACAGCAACGCGACATAACAAAACTGCATTAGCATTCAACTTAGGTTAGTGTATTATGGTACTTCTTCTTGTTGGGGTACTTCGCACCAGCAGAACTTTTTTGCCGGTAGGAATGGGTTACCTTAAATTGTCGCATGAACACTGCTGTCGTGTTTAGACATCATCCCTGATGTCGGAATGTGGCTACCTTAATCATGGGCATAACAGTAGCATAAACAAAATCTCACCATAGGTGAGCCTCAGAACCCTTGTCGAGGAACAAAAATAATTATTGTGATTCCTCAATCATTCTTTACCTGATAGAATAAAACTCTGTAATATTTGAAAGTGGATATTATCAAGGTGGTGTACACTATTTCTTCACATGATTTGCACTCCTTTTGGCAGCTCTGTTGGCCCGTTCCCTTTAAGAGAAAACTAAGTGACAGAGGTACCTAGCATAGAGTACTCACCCTTGTTCCTTGTATATACTGTGTATTATTGCGGGGAGAATTTCAGGGGGGGAAAAAGATGTTAGACTGTTTCGTGTGTGAGTATGAACTCCGCGAATATAGGGTATATATTGCATCTAAATATAACAGAACATAAAATATA
>CM060330.1:15840829-15845829 GCA_030674155.1 Stramonita haemastoma
AGGGGCAGGATAGCCAAGTGGTCAGAGCGCACGCTTTCCCCAAGTCAAGTTAAGCCGCGTCGAGCGTGGTTACCAGTTGGATGGGTGACCGTTTGTGCGCCTCGGCTACAGTACAGTTCCCCAGTTCACCAAGCTGTAAATAGGTACCTGCCCTCTTTAGGTTCAGGGAAGGTAAAGCAGCAAGGAAGAGGAGATGGGCGCCGCCCTTAATATGTTGACCCTTATAGAAGCTGATGTTTCTGATGCCTCGCTCCCCTACGACCACATAGGTTATGGGACACCTTTACCTTTTTTTTTACCTTTAAGCCGTCTCAAAGCACCCACACTTCCATAGCAAGCAGCATTCCAACATCCTCATCTTCTTTGACCATCGTGCTATCAAAGCAAAATGTCTTTGTTCAGGTGACCCCAGTTGCCCTTTTCTCATCGGGATCTCGGTTTTGGCTTCCCCATGCACTCATGTGCCTGTTTTGAGTTTGTGTCAAAGCCTTCCGAGTTATAGACTAATGGGAGAAGGTCGTTAGAGGAACGTTGTGGTTGTCGCCAACCTGGGTGCGCGCCTCACTCAGTCTGGCTCTGTGACTAAGCTATGACTGTCGACAGTACGGAGTTTAATATGTAATGTCCTACGTGTGTTAGCTCAGGACAGGCATTGCTGACCACCACCAAAGTGACCCACCAGCAGCGCAGGGCCCCTCTGGCTGGCGGCCCCATGGCAGCCTGAGATTGAGAGGATCTCTATGAATTTCTGACCTTCTTTGAGGATGCGGCATAACGAGTCTGGGTATGGTTGGGGAGGAGATATTTTTTAAAAATTAATGAGCCGGGTGAAAACAGCAGGAGAAGAACGTAAGGATGATGCAGCAAAAGTCATGTGGCTACACATCTTTCGCACGCTCAGATTCTGCTTCTTGCCTGGTCTCTTAACTACTGAGGTTGTCCGCACCCACAGAAACTTCACTTTGAATTTTATAGAGTTAAATTTGTAGTGACAATGATGCACTGGCATACAACGTAGCTGTGATTCTGTGCTAGTGTGTAGATACGTGCGCGCGCGTGTGTGTGTGTGGGGGGGGGGGGGACTCTGTGTGTGTGTGTGTGGTGTGTGTGTGTGTGTGTGTGTGTGTGTGTGTGTATGTGTGTGTGTGGTTTGTGTTTGTGTGTGTGTGTGTGTGTGTGTGTGTGTGTGTGTGTGTGTGTGTGTGTGTGTGTGTGTGTGTGTGTACCTGCCTGTTTGTTCATCGGTCTGTTCATTCGGAAGCACAGTAAACAGCCTGTAACTCTTCATTTAAGCTATGCATACACGAAAAGTACAGAACAGTTCGATTATAGCCATGCATACTGTCTTTATACAAACATCAAAGGGTAACCAGGAAGGATGGTGGCAGGATGGTTAAGACATTCGCCTGCCAATATGTAAACTGTGAGTTTCTGGGTTCGTACCCAGCCTCGCCCTTTCTTCCCAGTTCGATGAATAAATCGAACTGAATGTCAAAGTCATTCGGATGAGACTCAAAACCGAGGCCCCGTGTGCGAATGCACTCAGAACATCTTGCGCACACGTTAAAACCCCATTCCACCTTTCGGAAGAGTATGCCATCATGTGCCGACAGGAGCGGATGACAAAATTATAACAAACCAGCATGCATACAGGTGTCGTGTTTAGACACCATCCCTGAGGAAAAATCGTGGAGTTGGAGTCCCAGAGCGGCTCGAGGCTGTACGTATATGGCAAAGTTCTGGTGGCTCCTGCGACGGTACTGGAACCATTCGTATCGGCCATTGCCTTTCCAATGGATCATTCTAGTGCCGTGGAGAGGGGGGGTCTGCTGTATGGGTAACAGCTTGCCCTCCATACATACTTGCCCAGGCTTTGCGCTCTAAAGACTAGAGCGCAACTCCATAGTCTTCCGAGACTGATGAGTGCCTACTAAAGGGTAACACCATTACCCAAATGAGGACAAAAACAGAAGATATAGCAGGCCCTCAATCCGTCCGAATGTTTCTGATCAGGAATGTTTGTCATTCAACTATTTGTACAAACGCTCTCGATCAGGAATCGGTGAATTAGATTTTGGTTTATGTCCAGGTTTATGTGTTCACCTGTCGGCATCACCATTTCTCATCGTAGCTGCTGGTGCATGCCCTGTCAGTTGTTTCCGTCCCCTCCTGTCTTCGGTTCTTCTGGAGATTTAGATTCCATCTTTGGTAATTTCGTTCACTAAACTTTTTTTTATACGCAAGAAGTTAGAGGTCTTCCGTGTTGTCTTTTGCGTTCAATTTTGTCCTAGGTCATAGTCTTCATTGCGTGACAACTCTACTGTTATATGGCATCTCCAATATATTTCATTTTACTTTCTTCTACGATGCCTAAAAATTCAGGCTGTTTATTTGTTTATTTTCAAAATAGTTTTGTCTTATTCATCTTTTGTTACAGCTTATTCTTGGAGAGTTCTGTAAATTCACATCTGTGCATCGCATTCTTTTGTTTTTTTATCTGCGGCTTGTGGAGTCCATCCTCCACTTTCATTTAAGCTAGCGGACATAATTGGTGTTAGCAGTGTTTCAAATTTGAGCTTATTTCTTAGGTCTTTATCTTCAGATCTGATTGAGAGCTACCGTTCTTTGGTTGACTTGAGCAGTTATTGCTTTAATGTCTGTGGCACATGAGGCATGACTGATCTGTATGACCCAAGATGTTAAACACGTTCAACAGCTTTGAGTGGTTCTCCAACAAATTGTATATTTTCAACCATGAATTCGCCAATATGCATGACCTTCTATCTATCTATCTATCTATCTATCTATCTATCTATCTATCTATCTATCTATCTATCTATCTATCTATCTATCTATCTATCTATCTATCTATCTATCTATCTATCTACCTACCTACCTATCTATCTATCTATATATCTGCCTACTTATTTATCTGTCTATCTATCTATCTATCTACCTACCTACCTACCTATCTATCTATCTATCTATCTGCCTACCTATTTATCTATCTATCTATCTATCTATCTATCTATCTATCCCTCAGTCTGGCGACCGTGGGGGCACCTCTGAAGATTTGGCAACCACTTCCCTCCATTCCTCTCTCTGTACTGCCTTTCTCACGACCTTAGTCTTCTTAATATTAAGCTTATGGCCTGCTAGTTCCATTTGCTTAGTCAGCGTTTGCCAGCACATTGTCTCTGCAGCTTGGGCAAGAGAGCAGTATCCTCTGATTACGTCACCAACAGATGAAGTACAAAGACATGACAAAACTGTAAATGAATGCTGCAACTCTTTTTTCTTCCCCTTCTCTTTATTGCTTGATAAGTCTCCACTCACCTAATATAATATTGTTGATCCTACTGCATGCATCCCTCAGCCAGACACGGGTGCAGATCCATGTCAAAGAGTCAGGATGGTCAGTTTCACTAATAAAGGCAGTACCAGCAACAGGAAAAGGACATAGTTATGCAGAAAAAGTGCATAGTTATGCAGGAACAGGACATAGTTATGCAGAAAAAGTGCATAGTTCTGCGGGCAAATGACATAGTTATGCGGGAAAAGGACGTAGTTATGCAGGAAAAGGACATAGTTATGCAGGAAAAGGACATAGTTATGCACGAAAAGGACAGATGCGGGAAAATGACACAGTTATGCGGGAAAAGGACATATGCGGGAAAAGGACATAGTTATGCAGGAAAAGGACATAGTTATGCAAGAAAAGGGCAAAGTTATGCGGGAAAAGGACATAGTTATGCACGAAAAGGACATAGTTATGCACGAAAAGGACATAGTTATGCACGAAAAGGACATAGTTATGTAGGAATAGGACATTGTTATGCACGAAAAGGACATAGTTATGCACGAAAAGGACATAGTTATGCACGAAAAGGACATACTTATGCAGGAAAAGGGCATAGTTATGCAGGAAAAGGGTATAGTCATGCAGGAAAAGGGTATAGTTATGCAGAAAAAGGTCATAGTTAGAGCATGTTGTCTCTTCCTGAAACCTGCTCTTTGCTCTGTTGCAAGCTGTTGCTACCCCCGCCCTCTCTGCTGTCTGTCTTTCTGTCTGTGTCTGTCTGTCTGTCCGTCTGTCTGTCTGTCTGTCTGTCTGTCTGTCTGTCTGTCTGTCTGTCTGTCTGTCTGTCTGTCTGTCTCTCTCTCTCTCTCTCTCTCTCTCTCTCTCTCTCTCTCTCTCTCTCTCTCTCTCTCTCTCTCTCTCTCTCTCTCTCTCTCTCTCTGTGTGTGTGTGTGTGTGTGTGTGTTTGTGTGTTGTGTGTGTGTGTGTTGTGTGTTGTGTGTGTGTGTTAGTGTGTGTGTGTGTGTGTGTGTGTGCGTGTGCGTGTGCGTGTGTGAGTGTGTGTGATTTTTCTTTCATTTCCTTTTTTTCGATTTTTCTTTTTTTGTGAGAGCATGGTGTAAAGAAGCTTTGTGCTTATCCATTTACTCTCAATAAACATTTCGAGAGTTCATTTCGAGTTCTCTCTTACAAACTGTGGCCCAGTTTTTGTCTCCAGTGGTAATGGCTTTGGACGTGGTTTTACCATACATATCGATGTAGGCCTTCTTTTTAGGGCTTGTATGTCCTTTTTTTATATAAAATCAGAGTTGAGTGATGGCATATAGCTCCCTTGTAATATGTAAGCTCGCCAGGAATCCCACTATTCTGTATCCTGCAAAAGGGCCCTATTTTTCATGATATGAATATGATTTCTATCCACAGGTCAGTTTTTGTCCTAAAGCTCGACCCTTATAAACAGAGTTTCTTGTCTGTCCATTCTGCAACTTGCTCTGTCTCTGCTTCTCCCCCCTTCAGCAGCTAGCTAACAGTGAGAATGGCCCCAGAAAGCTCGCTGGGTCTTCTTTCAGAGACAACACAACGTCCTGTTTGTAGACGAACGCCAGAGCTGGGTCAATAAGAGCGTTTGAATTCCATTCCATATCTCTTCGAAGTTCTGGGTTCAAGTTTTGGCTGTGGCATCTGGTGACGTAAAGGTGGG
>CM060330.1:15850829-15853329 GCA_030674155.1 Stramonita haemastoma
ATTTTTCGGACTCCGGACGCTTCCTACCCGGTGTGAGTTTTTGCTATGGGCTTATAGGGAAGACTGTGACCACACAGTCAAGCTTCAACCTCTTTACGTGTGCCATTTAAAAGAGTGTTGCTAAAAGTACAAGACCAACACTGCAGGTGTCTGTATCTCTCGGGCCTGGTTGATGCCAGGATTGATCATGATAGAAAGCGTGGAGTACAACCCTGTCAAGTAATATCAATGCATATACCCTTCCATACCAGTATTGTTGCATCATCCTCGTCGTCATTGATCATCATGCGATAAAAGAAAACCATCTCTGATTTGGAGGTCTCAGTTGCTCTGATCCCGTGGTGATCTCATCTTCCGTTACTCCATTATACTTCTATGCCTGTAGTGAGTTTGTGTCAAAGCCTTTGAGGTTGGAGGTTAACGGAAGAAGGTCGTTAGAGGGACGTTTTGACAGTTGATAACCAGGATGGGTGTCTAACCAAAGATAGTATGTACGCCCTGGGGCGCACTATCTTTGGTCTAACTCAGTCTCCTTTTTTTTTTTAAATCGAGGATAATGGGATAAGCACTCTTGTGCTTTTTTACATCCAGTCCCTGTATGTATGCAGTTTGTAAATGTCATCTGTTCCACCGGCACACGATGGCCTACTCTTATGAAAAGCGGAACAGGATTAACGTGTGTGCAAGATGTTCTGCGTGCGTTCACACACGGGGCCTCGGTTTATCCATGACTGAGCTATTACCGTCGTCAGTGGGTATTTCGTAAGTGATGTCCTGTGTATCTTAGCTCAGAGCAGGCACCACTGACCACCACCAAAGTGACCCAGCAGCAGTGCAGGGCCCCTCTGGCTGGGGGCCCGACGGCAACCTGACATTAATATACTCCATGTTAACTTCTGACCATGAGGATGCCACATAACAAACCTGAGCATGGCTGGGGCGGACAGGTTAAAAAAGAGGGGCTAAGAGGCAGCATGACGAGAACATCATAGAAGCAAGCCAAATCAAACAAGAAACAACGCATCTTACCGTCAGACGGTTTGAAAGAGACTGACGGCTGTGGCTTCTTGGTGTCGTAGTTTTCAACTTACCCACCCTCATTCTTCTTTTACATAATGGATCATCTCATTACAGACTATTCCAAACCAGCAATCTACACGGTACTGTTGGCAATACATTGCCGGAAGGATACTAATTTAATGACACGTTGTGAACAGGTACTGCTGTGAATCAATCTGACGAAGCTTGGTTGTTTCTGATTTGCTCCAAAAGTACATTCATTTCTCTTAAAGTACCACAGACCTATTAATAAACTACTTGCAAAATACTCATTATCTTTTAAGGTACCACAGACCTATCAATAAACTACTTGCAAAATACTCATTATTTTTTTTATTAAGGTACCACAGATCATTAAAAAAAAACTTGCAAAACACTGAGGAAACGACTGTTGCCTACTAAAGACAGTCAATACATTTGTCCTTACAACAACATTCCCCTTTATATTCTCCATTGAAGACACAGACACAACCTAGCATTCGAATTTGAGAAATAATCGAACTTCAAGTTGTTATGGCAGCTGGGTGCAAAACAGAACAAGATTGGTAACATTGTTTCTCAATATTTTATGACATTCAAAACAAAATGAAGCATAATAATGAATGCGGTGCATTTGATAGCGTGTCTCGGTACATACCAGGCCTCAGAGACACAGACACCTGCAGAGTTGGTCATGAAATGTCAATGACACCATCAAAAGTCGCATTCACAGACCTCATGACCTTCGACTATCTGATGGTGCCAATTTTTCCAAAGACTCTGTGCAGGGCTTTACCTGTTCTTTTTCTGTATTGCGATTGCTCTATCTATTTCCATGTCCATAACTTGTCTTTTTTCACGACATACTATCGTTATTTTATTAGGCCAGCTATGTGTTCAGTCATTCGGTTGAGGCCCCGTGTGAAATGCACGCAGAACATCTTGCACAAACGTTAAAAACCCGTTCCACCTTTCGGAAGAGCAGGCCATTGTGTGCCGGCAGGAGCGGATGACAACAAAATAAGAAAAACAGCATACACACAGGTGTGATGTTTGGACACTATCCCTGAGGAAAAATCGGGGAGTTGGAGTCCCCAGAGCGGTTCGAGGCTGTAGGCTCCTCTGGCAACGTTCTATCGCGACGACAGTGGAACCATTCGTATCCCCTTTTGCCTTTCTCCGGCGATGTGGAGAGGGGGAGGGGAGGGGAAGTTCTACTGCATGGGTGACAGCTTGCGCTTCATACTTTATTACCCAGGCTTTGCGCTCGTCTTCTGAGACTGACGGATACCTGCCTGCATTATGTATTGTTGTACCTTAGCCTTTTAGGCATCTTCAAGGGTTTTTTTTATTTATTCTTTTATTTCGAGGATAATGGAATAAGCACTCATGTGCTTTTTTCCATCCAGTCCTCGTGTGTATGCAGTTGTGTAAATTTTGTCATCCAATCCCACCGGCACAC
>CM060330.1:15863329-15885829 GCA_030674155.1 Stramonita haemastoma
GAGACAGAGAATTTTTTCCCTCTCTCTAACTGTATCCCCCTCATTGACACACACACACACACACACACACACACACACACACAACACACACACACACACACACACACACACACACACACACACACACAGAAGAGCACGTTCAAAAACGAGGAAGAGAAAGAGAGTTTTTTCTCTCTCTTCTCCACTAACATACAAACGTCCCGTGAAAGCAGTTTGAGCGATAAGAGATGGTATTGAAGGCAGAGGAGAAGTCGATAAAAAGCGTGCGAACAAAGGAACCAGGTTTCTCTAAGTGGGAGTAAGCATTGTGTAACAAGGCGATTGTAGCATCATCTGCTCTTCTGTTGGCTTTGTATATGGTGAATTGAAGAGGGTCCAAACATGAAGAAGTGTAGGGAAGAATATTTTTCAGAATAATACGTTCAAAGCATTTCATCCCTATTGGGGGGAGATCTACTGGTGGGTAATCATTTAGAGACTTGGAATTTGGGGGGTACAGGACACATCATTGGGTTTTTTTCCAGAGGTTATAGGTATACAACATAAATTCAAAAACAGGGGGATAGATAACAGTTTTGTGATGGTTGGTTGTTTGGTTTGTTAATGGTTTATTGACCAGTAGTTTTCCTCTTCTTAGTTGCTTGTTTGTTTGCTTTATTCAACACGCGCGCACTCACGCACGCACACACACGCACGCACGCACGCACACGCACGCACGCACGCACGCACGCACGCACGCACTCACTCACGCACGCACGCACGCACGCACGCACGCACGCACCACACACACACACACACACACACACACACACACACACACACACACACACACGGCAAAACAGATAGAGACAGTGGAGTAAGCAAAAAGTTCATCAACAAGCAGAAAATCCTCCAACGTCATAGAAATGTACTCCTTGAATATAAAATAACACACTGGTATAATGCTAAGAGCTTGTCATGGCTGAAGGCAATCTCAGCACCATTTGTTAAAGCATGGCCACGACCTACAATAGTCATTGGCAGTTTGCTGGCAGCAATAGCCAGTAACTCCTTTGCCCTGGGTCAAAATCTTTGTTTCAAAGAGACGTGCAACAGAAACAAATGATTAGCGTTGTAAAACAAACCTGATTTCATGTAATGTGATAGTCTTCTTCGTCTGCATACTCCCAGTACAACAACGTGCTTATAAAGTTGGTCCAGTTTCGTGTCTTTTGTTTCATATGCTGTTCTCTAGAGTAAAAAGGGAATATATATGATATACATTATTCTAGAAATAGTAATTAAGACAACATTCAATTCTTCAAAAGATGATCAAAACAAAAGAGTAAAATTTACGAACATGAAACAAACAAATAAAACAATATATACACAATAAACAAAAATTCTACCCAAAAAATCAGGCGAGACACAAACATCATTATCGTCATCATGACCATCATCTTCATCATGATCACCATCATCATCTTCATCATAACCATCGTCATGACCACCATCATCATCATGACCATCATCTTCATCATCATCACGACCATCATCTTCCTCATTATCATCATCATCATCATGACCATCATGAGCATCATCATATCATCATTATCATGACCATCATCATAATCATCATCTCATCATCATCATCACCATCATCATCTTCTTCTTCTTCATCATCTCTTCTTCTTCTTCATCATCATCATCATCATCATCATCATCATCACCATCACGACCACCACCACCATCATCATCATCATCATCACCATCACCACCATCATCATCATCAAGTTGGCCTGCAGCGGGAACACGAGGGACATGTTGGTGGACAGTGTTCTCCAGGCTAGCCTGTCTGTCTTCAGCCTTTCACAGCAATACGACACAGCCATGTCAAGGTCGGTCTGTCTTTGGTGCTCTGCATCCAGTTCTTCATCTTCTCTCCCACAGTGTCTTCCTCCCTCAAGTGCCCCTGCAAGATAGTCTTGGCACAAACAGCATCCAAAAACAGGTAGGCAGATGCTGTAGGTCATTTATATGTCGATAGTAGCAGTGTACAAACTCGTAGTATAATAGTCAGATGCTGTAGGTCATTTATATGTCGATAGTAGCAGTGTACAAACTCGTAGTATAGTAGTCAGATGCTGTAGGTCATTTATATGTCGATAGTAGCTGTGTACAAACTCGTATAATAGTAGTCAGATGCTGTAGGTCATTATATGTCGATAGTAGCTGTGTACAAACTCGTAGTATAGTAGTCAGATGCTGTAGGTCATTTATATGTCGATAGTAGCAGTGTACAAACTCGTAGTAGTCAGATGTTGCAGGCCATTTATATGTCGATAGTAGCAGTGTACATACACGCAGTAGTCAGATGTCGCAGGTCATTTATATGTCGATAGTAGCAGTGTACAAACTCGTCATTAATATGTTGATAGTAGCAGTGTACAAACTCGTCATTAATATGTTGATAGTAGCAGTGTACACTCGTCATTTTATATGTTGATAGTAGCAGTGTACAAACTCGTAGTAGTCACTATGTCGCAGGTCATTTATATGTCGATAGTCAGCAGCAGCAGCACAGCAGCAGCAGCAGCAGCAGCATCATCATCATCATCATCATCATCATCATCATCATCATCATCATCATCATCATCATCCTTTACATCCAGTGGTGTGTAGGGCAGCAACAAAGTCTTTCCACCCCTGCCTAATGTCGATAGTAGCAGTGTACAAACTCGTAGTAGTCACATGTTGCAGCTCATTTATATGTAGATAGTAGCAGTGTACAAACTCGTTCACGCGTGTGTACAGTGGCTACTATCCCAATGTAAATATGCTGCATGCCGTTTCTCTCTCTGTCGTGTTCGAATATCATTACATTACCTATAGAGATACGAGGTAATAAGCTATATACAAAGTTTTCTGTTTTAAAGAATTCAAAACTATGGAAGATACTGCTCAAAATGTGATAGTGCTGATAATATTAAAAAATATGAATAAATTGTCGAGTGTATATGTAAATTCACGTTCCTGCTGGCAGAAACGGTAACTATGACGGCCAATGCCCACAGTATACAAAAAGCTTATCAAACGATCTATGGATGAGCTGGCACTGCAATGCAGAGACTGTGCACGTCTATGCTATGACAAGTTCAAATCTAAACTAAAGCTTAGACGTGTGTGATGGGCGTAATTAGATTATCTCCCATGTGAACGGAGCGCGCAATCGCAGCGTCGTGTTTCTGTTTAGAGACACACCTGTGAATTGTCGATGCTCTGATTCCTTGGGTAGTGGTCGAAAACCCTTCGTTGCATGCGCTTCGCCTTCATGGTGACACGTATTTATGCAACCTCTTTTAGAGGTCACATTCTAAACTGACTAGCTGTGCCGTGTTCCCGAGGTTTGTGCAGAGATGGGACATCACATATGTCCACTCTGTTACAAATGGTGTCAGAAGTGGGATCCAAGACCCAAGTAGACAGGAATAGTGTTTTGTAGATAACCGTTGTCAGGGCTACTGGTTTTGCAACATCAAATATGCCAACCAGGTAGCCTACCTTCGGATGGGGTGGAAGACCCAAGTAGGATTATTTTTTTGTAGATAGTAGTTTAAGGGGCTACTGGTCGGCATCAAATATGCTGGCCAGTAGCGTACCTCGGACGCGTACAAGTTGGCCGGTGTGGATGTGATGGGCGGTAATTAGATTATCTCCCATGTGAACGGAGCGCGCAATCGCAGCGTCGTGTTTCTGTTTAGAGACACACCTGTGAATTGTCGATGCTCTGATTCCTTGGGTAGTGGTCGAAAACCCTTCGTTGCATGCGCTTCGCCTTCATGTGACACGTATTTATGCAACCTCTTTTAGAGGTCACATTCTAAACTGACTAGCTGTGCCGTGTTCCCGAGGTTTGTGCAGAGATGGGACATCACATATGTCCACTCTGTTACACGTGCAAGACCATATATTCAAAAGAATGTTGAAATGTGTCACAGGGAATTGTATCATAAGTACCGGCGATATAAAAAAAAATGTTTTTGAAAAATATATTAATATACTTCCAGTTGATTTGAGAATCCCTCTCATGAAATTCAGAACATTAAATCACAAATTACTAGTACAAGAAGGCAAGTTCAGGGGCATCGGAAGAAAAAGAAAGATTATGTAGAGAATGGAACCAGAGGGAACTGGATGACCAATTCCATTATATTTTCAAATGCCCATATTTTCTGGAAAGCACAAAAGGAATTCTAAAAAATAGATATATATTATCACAGAAGGCCCAATGTTACAAAGTTTTGTGCACTGTTTAGTACATTTTTAAAGTGCTCTTAAACCAAGCAAAGTTGATAAAACCATAGTAAACTATATCAGTTAGCAAATTTGATTTTTATTTGTCGAAACTGTTTATATTTTGCAGATGGATATTTTTCCATTTTTCCGTTGCTGTTGTTGCGTGTTTGGGGATGGGGGTGTAGCTTCCCATTTTGGAGGGTGATCTCTCTGTGGCTGGCTGTTTAGAAACGATTACAATCTCGACTGCTGATGGTGATTTGGATGGCTTTTTGTATGCATTTCCACGTACCCAAATAAGTTTTGATGTTTTGCTTTTTAATAAAGTATTTGACTTTACTTGGTAAAGGGAAATCTTGGTACAGAATTTTCAGAAGGCTGGGATGCTATTTATACTGACAGTCCCTCTGGCATCCCTGGGCTACAGTTGCATGCAGGAAAAAGAAAAAAAAATGGGTAGGCGCTGCACTTGTGGCGACGCGCTCTCCCCGGGGAGAGCAGCCCGAATTTCATGCAGAGAAATCTGCTCTAACATAAAGTGGTACAAAATACAAAATACGAAATCCCAACGGGGGGATATTCTGTATGACACCACAAATTAAGAAGAATAAATAACGTGAGGGACGCAATTCTTAAAAAAGAAAAAAGACGTCGTCATCATTGTTAATTTAAAGACTGCTTTGTACAGGCGCAGATCTCTCTATTCACAATTCACACAATTCAAAGATTTATTATCTCACAAATAGAAAAATTCTTGTGGGTTACAACCCGTACATAAAAAAGTAAATAGGAAAGAAAAAAAAATATCGCAGAATAACACAGCACAGTATGCAACCATCACCTCGCACACACTACAAGACAGTACCCGTAACAACATTAAATACACACGTAAAATCCTGTTCCGCTTTTCGTAAGAGTAGGCCATAGTGTGCCTGTGGGAACAAATGACAATATTTACACAACTGCATACACACCGGGGACTGGATGGAAAAAAGCTCATGAGTGCTTATCCCATTATCCTCGATATAAAAGAATAAAATAAAAAATAAATAAAATAAATAAATAAAATACCAATACCAACACCAGCATTTTATTAAAGAAGAATTCGCGTGGTCTCAATTCTATTACACCAGTGGTTGCCGCGCAATGCATACTGTAGAACAAACTGCCAAGTTGTGGATGGCAGTATGATCCACGTTATGCACGGCTGCGGCTGGTCAACAGCAGCTTACTAGGCGATAATATAAACACTCGTCGTCATCAAACAGTAGCAGCTTCTCATCATCATGTTTTGCTTTTTGTTGGGGTGGGGGGGGGGGGGGTAGTTCCTCCACTAGAGTTCCATTGGTGAAATGGTGAGATAAATGATGATGATGATGATGATGATGATGATGATGATGATGATGATGATGATGATGATGATGATGATGATGATGATGACGATGATGATGATAATAATAATAATAATAATAATAATAATAATAATAATAATAATAATAATAATAATAATAATAATAATAATAACAACAATAACAACAATAATAATGATAATAATGATAATAATGATAATACATGAAATTTATATAGCTCTATATCTTGCAAGAAACAAATTGTACGTATACGATCGTTTTTGTCACCCACTGATGTAACGGCATTCTGATTTGGGGGATGTTTTTTGCGACAAGGGTAGTGATAAAAAAAACAAAAGACGAATACATACATCACCGACCAATAACAAAGAACAAAAGCAAGAAGAGAAAAGAACATGAACAACAAAAAATAATATTGATTAAAACAATATTGATAACGTACAAAAAGAACTAAGAAAATAAAAAACAGAGCAAAATTACAAAATATGTTTTGCATGGACCCAATTATCAAATATCACTGGCTCGAAGAGCACTAACACACTACATTACACTGAATTGCATTGCATTGGGTTGAGTAACATAGCATCGCAATGTAGTGTAGTGTGGTGGAGTGGAGTGGAGTGGAGTAGAGTAGAGTGGAGTGGAGGGAGGGAGGAGAGAGGAGTGGAGTGGGGAGGAATGGAGTGGAAAGGGGAGGAGTGGAGTGGAGGGAGGAGAGTGGAGTGGAGCTGAGTGGAGTGGGGCGAAGTGGAGTGGAGTGGACTGGAGTGGACTGGAGTAGAGTAGGGTGGAGTTGACTGGAGTGGAGTGGAGTAGAGCAGGGTGGAGTGGAGTGGAGTGGAATGGGGTGGAGTGGAGTGAAGTGGAGTGGAGTAGAGCAGGGTGGAGTGGAGTGGGGTGGAGTGGAGTGAAGTGGAGTGGAGTAGAGCAGGGTGGAGTGGGGTGGAGTGGAGTGAAGTGGAGTGGAGTAGAGCAGGGTGGAGTGGAGTGGAATGGGGTGGAGTGGGGTGGAGTGGAGTGGAATGGAGTGCAATGGGGTGGAGTGGGGTGGAGTGGAGTGGAGCGGAGTGGAATGGAGTGCAATGGGGTGGAGTGGGGTGGAGTGGAGTGGAGCGGAGTGGGGTGGAGTGGACTGGAGTGGAGTAGAGCAGGGTGGAGTGGAGTGGAGTGGGGTGAAGTTCAGTGGAGTAGAGCAGGGTGGACTGGAGTGGAGTGCAATGGGGTGGAGTGGAGTGGAGCGGAGTGGGGTGGAGTGGACTGGAGTGGAGTAGAGCAGGGTGGAGTGGAGTGGAGTGGAGTAGAGCAGGGTGGAGTGGAGTGGAGTAGAGCAGAGTGGAGTGGAGTGCAATGGGGTGGAGTGGTTGGAGTGGAGTGGAGCGGAGTGGAGTGGAATCGAGTGCATCTTATCATGATGCATTGCGCTGTACTATCTTATAACCTATTGCAGTGCATTGTCTTGTATTGTACTCTATTGTAGTGCATTGTGTTGCGTTGCAGTGTTCTGTGATGCAGTGTAGTATAGTGTAGTGTGGCATGGTGTAGTGTAGTGTAGTGTAGTGTAGTGTAGTGTAGTGTAGTGTAGTGTAGTGTAGTGTAGTGTAGTGTAGTGTAGTGTAGTGTAGTGTAGTGTAGTGTAGTGTAGTGTTAAAAAGTTAAAGTCTGTCCCGAGCCTAAGGCTCATCAGGCCGGTGCTTATCCCGGTTTCTGTGGCGTTAAGCGACTGAGAGTCATAGACTCTAACCGCCAACACAAGGTTGGTACCCCTTTTCACCTGGGTGGGGTGAGAAAATAGCCGTAAAGCGCCTTTTCCAAGGGCACAACGCCATAGTCGAAAGCTGGGATCGAACCCGCAACCTTAGATTACGAGTCCAACGCCCTAACCACTAGACTACAGCGGCGGCAGTGTAGTGTAGTGTAGCGTAACATGGTAGGTAGTAGTGTATGTGGGTGAGTAGTGTAGTGGGTAGTGTAGTGTAGTGTAGTGAGTGTAGTGTAGTGTAGTGTAGTGTAGTGTAGTGTAGTGTAGTGTAGTGTGCTATGCTGTTATCTAGTAGCGTTGCTTGATTGTATTAGCGTAGTGTAGTGTAGTGTAGCGTAGTGTAGTGTAGTGTAGTGTAGTGTAGTGTAGTGTAGTGTAGTGTAGTGTAGTGTAGCGTAGCGTAGTGTAGCGTAGTGTAGTGTAGTGTAGTGTAGTGTAGTGTAGTGTAGTGTAGTGTAGTGTAGTGTAGTGTATAGGGCAGTGCAGTGTGGGTGATGAAGTACACTGTACTGTACTTTACTGTAGAGTACTACACCGTGAACTATAATACTATATTGTACTGCACTATAATGTACAGTTCCAGGGCGGCTCGGAGCTGTATATGGCAACATTCTGGTGGCTCCTGCGACGGTACTGGAACCATTCGTATCGGTCATTGCCTTTCCGATGGATCATTCCAGTGGCGTGGAGAGGGGGGTCTGCTGCATGGGTAACAGCTTGCCCTCCATACTTACTTATCCAGGCTTTGCGCTCTAAAAACTAGAGCGCAACTACCATAGTCTTCTGAAACTGACAGGTGCCTACTAACTAACTATTATGTACAATATTGCATTGCATTGCATTCTAAGGTATTCTGTTATGTACTCGCTCTTTTCCAAAAATGCGACTTTTAGATTACTCTTCGGTAATTTCCCTTTGTAAAATGAGTAAATAATGTGAACTTGGCTTGGATTGAACCATGAGTTACATTCTGCTTCAGTGATTTTTTTTTTTTTTGGACAGATGATCTTATACTTTGGTGACTCCACCGATCACGGGTGTCACAGCTCAGCGGTCCCAGAGCACATCGCCATCGTGTCATAGGGGATCCGTGAACTGTGCCACCGTTGGATCTGTTAGCACCGTCACAGGGACAGAAGGGACAGAAGCACTTTGCTGCCAATGAATGAGTTTATGACCTCAGCAAAGACTAGTAGTCTTGCAGTAAGCTTACCTCCATCGTGTAATGACGGGAACGGGGCGGGGGACGAGATAGCCGGGGACGGGGGAAGGACGGGGGACGGATAGCCTAGTGGTCAGAACATTGCGCTTGCAATATGACGACCGAGTTCGATTCCCGTTCGAGGGGATTTTTCCCCTGGAGTTAACATCAGTGCTGACTTCACTCTCCCCCAAAAGTCCTTCGGATGAGACTATAAACTGAGGCCCTGTGGGCGAACGCATGAAGAACATCTTGCGCACACGTTAAATCCTGTTCCGCTTTTCGTAAGAGTAGGCCGTCATGTGCCGCTGGGAACAGATGACAAGATTTACAAAAGTGCACACACACGGGAGCTGGATGTAAAAAAAAAAAAAAAAAAGTACATGAGTACCTGTACCATTATCCTCGATACAAAAGAATGAATAAATAAATAATAAAATAAATAACATGTTTTTCAATATAAAAAAAGTCTTAATTGAATCTTTGAAAAACTATTTTCAAAAATGATGGAGAAGTTTTAAATTCTTTTCCTCCTCTACCATTTTACGAATAACAACAAAAGTAAGGGAGAAGGTCTTCATAATTATTTCTTTATCGTCGAACGCTCAGACAGCAACCACCGTTGTCTGTCTTTTTCGTTGTGATTCCGTTAAGCGCCTGGCAAGTCAGGCCCAGCGCATCCGGATTCGGCGTGTGCGAGAATTGTAATACTTGAAGTCTTTCTGGAAAAAAAAAGCATGAGAATGGACCAAGAAGGCAGAAAACAAACAAAAAGAGGAGGTGACAGTAAGAAAATAAACAAGGTACAAACAAAGAAAGGGATAGAAAAGATAGAATTCCTAGCACAGAATTTCCAGAAAGTGGGGATGCTGTTCATACTGACAGACCTCTATCTTCCCTAAGGGACGAGGGGGGGGGGAGGAGGGAAAGGAGAGGGTTTAAGATTGCACACAAAAGTTTATAACAGGGTCTGTTGATGAATGTTGATTGGGCGTTCCCTGAAACAAACATCGTGATTAACACACACACACACACACACACACACACACACACACACACACACACACACACACACACACAAACACACAAACACACAAACACACACACACACACAAACACACACACACACACACACACACACCACACCACACACACACACACACAGAATTTTAAATGGCATACTACAAGAACAGATAACATTTTTCCTGCACGTTAAACCTGTTCCGCTTTTGGTAAAGTAGGCCATTGTGTGCTGGTGGAAACAGGCGACAAACTTTACAAAACTGCATTCACACGAGACTGAATTTTAAAAAGTAGGCCATTGTGTGCTGGTGAAACAGGCGACAAACTTTACAAACTGCATACACACGAGACTGAATTTTAAAAAAAGCACATGATTCTTATTCCATTATCCTCAAAATCAAAGAATAAATTAACAAATAAACACACATACGTACGCACACACCCGCACGCGCACACACACACACACACACACACACACACACACACACACACACACACACACACACACACACACAACCACACACACACCACAAAGTTCAAAAATACTAAATGCGCTTTGTGGCTATTGATTGTTTTAATACTGAAATAAAGTATAAAACAACATTGTTATGATTAGAACAGTAATGTGGTTCATTTTCCCTGCCTACAGTTTGTATTATTGATTTCAGGTGGCAATGTTAACTCACACAAGAGGTTCGATCCACGTACCACGTTGAAAGATGCTCCAATGTATAGGTTACGTTTGAAGCATTCTTTTCTCTGCTAAATGATCGCTAGTCTAATGAGACCCCTTGATTGAAGTACAACTGATACTTGCTATGTTCCTATTTCTGATAAAACCCCGATGTTGTTGAAGCTATTCTCGCTATCATCCTCAATATCAACGTAGCCAGCAGCAGCAGCAGCAGCAGCAGCAGCAGCAGCAGCAGCAGTAGTAGTATGATAGTAGTAGTAGTAGTAGTAGTAGTAGTAGTAGTAGTAGTAGCTGCAGCAGCAGCAGCAGCAGCAGTAGCAGTAGTAGCAGTAGCAGTAGCAGTAGTAGTATCATATCATCATTATTATTATCATTATCATTATGTTGTCGTTATTATCATCGTTATTAGTCTCATTACTAACACAAGAAGTAGGAGTGGCCATGGTATCAATAGTGGTAATAGAGAAGCAGCAGCAGTGATAGGAGTAGTAGTGATAGTGGTGGTGCTACTACTACTACTACTACTACTACTACTACTACATACTAACTCTACTACTACTACTACTACTACTACTACTATTACTACTACTACACTACTACTACTACACTACTACTATCACTACTACTACTATACTACTACTACTACTACTACTACTACTACTACTACTACTACTACTACTACTACTTCTACTACTACTACTACTACTACTACTACTACTACTACTACTACTACTACTACTATGTATTGTGATGGGTAAGTAGCACTTTGCAATACACAAGATATAGATATAAGTGATTGTTTCAGTTACAAATAGAGTTGCGATTTTGATAGTTTTTCCAGCAAGACCATTTAGACCATGACAACTAGTTTGTTTTAAGCGTTCAAGGGACTGAAAAACTTCAGCTATGTTCAATGGTGAAAACAAACCAGCATCACATATGTCATTCGTGCAGGAGGGCTATGGGAAATTATAGAACTCAGCAGATATAGAGAAACAGAGCAAACTCTTGTGAAAAGACTGACATGGAGCTCCTACCGCTGGAAACCTGGCGATAGAAACGAGGACAGATGCTCCTAATTTCCAAAAACCGAAAGTGCCATGCTTCTCAACACTTCACTTTACTTTGCATACTCATCCTCTGGCTGGCTGTGTTCGGTTCTTGATAGCAACAAAAAAACAAACGGTTCGTCGTTTCCTTGAATTTGCTTCCTTGACCGTAATAATAAAGAAATTGCACGTGTTGTTGATGGCTGAGGCGAAGATGTACACCCTGATGGTGATCCAGGTCAGGTTATCATAGCGGCCTCCTACTTTTAGGTTAGGCACGATTAAAAAAGAACAGCGCATGACCACAGCAGGTATGATACACACAATAAACAAAATGGACGTGGCGACAATCACGCGAGTCATCGCCACATCTCGCGAGTTGACAGAATCGGAAGCAGACGACACTTTCTCCCGCCATTTCGACAGTTTCTTCAGTTTCAGGGAAGTAACGACGGTGCACACTGTAACGCAAATAAAGGCTATACCGGGGAAAATCAACCCGTAAACCACGCTGTACAGAAAGTCCATCATAAACTGGTGACGGTAGTAAAACTCGGTGGGATAATTCACATGCAGAATACTGCTGTCTCGCAGATCAAACACGCACATCACGTTGTAACGAACCCCGGCCACGAACAGGAAACAGCCTGTGACCAAAACGTCATCACCCACAACCCACCAACAGTGGTCTGGTAGGCATGAAAGTCTTCACCAGAAGAGGCCGTGTATGCACAGACACCTCTCCACAGCTATGACACTGTACACCATCTGTGACGCCGTGACCAACCCCCACAACCCCATCAGGCGATTCCTGATAAAGAACTGAGCCGTGAGCCCCAGCTCGCTCCCTTTGCCTACAAAAAACATGTAAGCCACGTCACCGCTGTACCCGGAAGCCATGCTGACGCTCAACAAGTCTATGAGAGACAGGGTGAAGAGACAAGCGTTGATTCTTTCCTTCAGCCCGTGTTTATAGAACACGATCATGTTGATGATGTTGGTGGAGAAAGACAGGACAAAGAGCAAGGGTAGGACCAGGCCTAAGAGCAACAGGTTGACCAGGTTGTCTGCTTCTTTCAGCACCAGGTTGTTCTCGTTGTCCCAGGGAATGAACTCGAAGACCTGCACGGCCACGCATCCTTCAGGTATACTGGTGTTACCTGTGACGCTGCTGTTAACTGTTACGCTGGTGTTACCTGTTACGCTGATGTTACTGTCGTGCATTACTTGATGTGCTGTTTCCTGTCATACTGCTGTTACCTGTTACATGCTGTACTGATCAGACTGGACAGTGATGTCAAACCAGAAAACTGGCGTGTACCCGTGGAAATTCTGTTGATGATGCCATTGGCATTCTCAGATTTTGTTTTATTTTCTGAAGACAGATTTTTTATGTAAAGAAGAAACAGAGCGCACGTGTGCATGCCTACACACCACACTCAACACACACGGCGTGCGCAGCACGCGTGCACACACACACACACACACACACACACACACACACACACACTTGCTCAGCACACTTCAACGCACACACGCATACAACACTAACCAGTGATTTTTCAATATACAAATGCCGCTGTGCACACTCAGAGATATCTGAACAAAAATCGTCCCCTTAGGGAATGCTGTGCGTGAGAGAGTGTTGAGTGAAAAATGGGCATGGAAACCATTCTCAAAGACCTAAGCTATGCCACACAGCCAACATAAATTGATAAATTTTAAAAAATCGTTCTTCATTCCTTTTTTTTGTCTTCTTCGCCTGAGCTTCAAGGCTTAACAAACCCATTTTTTGTCCACCATTAAGGTAGACACATTCCGACTTCGGGACATTTTTCAGTTTATTAATGTCCCGTCACTGTCCACAGTGCAGCGGTGAGGGAGAAAAAGAAGAAAAAACAAAAAGCGTAACCATTTTAACAAGAGACCTCAGTTTCAGTGAAATGTGAAAGATTACCACACACACGGAGTTCAAACTATAGATCTCTGCTTTCTTGATGAGCCACAGCCTGTGAACTTCTAAAGCGATGTGTGTTGTCTTCTTATGTATTTATATTTCTGTCATATGCAATATTCGCTATTACAATGGTTTCTTATTATGACGTAGGGTTAAGAGTTTCACTTCTTAGTAATTTTTTTTTCGCTCATCTGCTAGAGTGTGGTGCGTTGCGTGGTGTGTGCATGTGTGTGTGTGTGTGTGTGTGTGTGTGTGTGTGGTGTGTGGTGTGGTGCGTGTGCGTGTGTGTGTGTGTGTGGTGTGTGTGTGTGTGTGGTGTGTGTGTGTGTGTGTGTGTGTGTGTGGTGTGTGTGTGTGTGTGTTGTTGTTGTTTGTTGTTTTTTGTTATTCTTTTATATCGAGGATAATGGAATAACACCCGTGTGATTTTTTACATCCAGTCCCCTATGTGTATGCAGTTTTGTAATTTGTCGTCTGTTCCCACCGGGTACACAATAGCCTACTCTTACGAAAAATGGAACAGGATTTAACGTGTGCGCAAGATGTTCTGCATGCGCTTGCCACGGGGCCTCGGTTTATAGTCTCATATGTGTTGTATGCGTCGTGTGCGGGTGGTGCATGCGTGCGTGTGTGCGCGAGCACGCGAGCGTGTGTGTGTATGTGTGTGTGTGTGTGTGTGTGTGTATGTATGTGTGTGTGTGTGTGTGTGTGTGTGTGTGTGTGTGTGTGTGTGTGTGTTGTGTGTGTGTGTTTAGGTGTGTCTGTCTATCCTGTCTGTCTGACGTCTGTCCTGCCTGTCTGTCTGTCAGTGTCTGTGTGTGTGTGTGTGTGTGTGTGCGCGCGCTCGCGCGTCATGCGTTAGTGTGTGTGTATGAGTCTCTCTCCTCCTGTCTCTGTCTCTGATCCTCTCTCTCGTTCTCTCTCTCTCTCTCTCTCTCTCTCTCTCTCTCTCTCTCTCTCTCTCTCTCTCTCTCTCTCTCTTCTCCTCTCTCTCGTCTGTCTGTCTGTCTTCTTCTGTCTGTCGTTGTCTGTCTTCTCTCTCTCTCTCTCTCTCTCTCTCTCTCATACTTCTTTTCCTCTCTCTACTCTCTCTCTCTCTTCGATTGAAACTTTTTTTCCAAACAAATCAATTCCATTATCACTGATTACATACGTTTAATTATGTCTCTCTCTCTCTCTCTCTCTCTCTCTCTCTCTCTCTCTCTCTCTCTCTCTCTCTCTCTCTCTCTCTCCTCTCCTCTCGCTCTCACTCCTCCTCACTCACTCACTCATTTTTTAGCAAAGACTGACACTAATGATTTCAAAAATCAACATATTTAATGTGTCTACACACTCCCATACAAGTGCGCAGGCGTGAATGTATAGTGCATGCATGCATGCGCGCGTGCGTGTACGTGTGTGGCGTGTTTGTGTGTGTGTGTGTGTGTGTGTGTGTGTGTGTGTGTGTGTGTGCGCGTGTGTGTGTGTATGTGTGTGTTTTGTGTTGTGTGTGTGTGTGTGTGTGTGCATTTGTTTGTTTGTTTGTGACTGTCTGTCTGAGCTTTTTTGTCACTGTGTCTGTTTTAATATATGTTTGCAATGCACACATAAGTGCAAAGGTCTGTGCGTACGTGCGTCCGTGCATGTGTGCATACGAGCATGCGTGTTTGTGTGTATATGTGTGTATGTGTGTTCATGCACGCACGCATGTTGTGTGTATGAGTGTGTGACTGAGTTTTTTATTTATTCATTTATTTATTTTATGTATCTATCTATCTATCTATCTATCTTCTATCTATCTATTCTATCTATTTATTCATTTATTTATTTATTCTTTCATATCGAGGATAATGTGAGTGTGTGTGTGTAAGTGTGTAAGTGTGTGTGCGTGTTTATGTGTGTGAGTGTGTGTGGCGCGCGCGCACCCGTGTATGTATGTGTGTGTGCATGTGTGTATGTGTGAGTGTGTTTCTGTCTGTCTGTTTGTCTGTCTGTTGCCTGTTTGTCTGTCTGTCCGTATTCGTGTGTGTGCGAGCATTTGCAAGTGTGTGTGTGTGTGTGTGTGTGTGTGTGTGTGTGTGTGTGTGTGTGTGTGTGTGTGTGTGTGTGTGTTGTGTGTGTATGTGTGTGTGTGTGTGTGTGTGTGTGTGTGTGTGTGTGTGTGTGTGTGTGTGTGTGTGTGTGTGTGTGTGTGTGTGTGTGACGGTTTCTCTGTCTGTCTGCCTGTTTCCTTCTCTCTCTTTCTGTCAATCTGTGTATCTGTGACTGTAAATAAGTGTGTATGCGTGTGAGTACGTGTGTTTACTACCGGCTTATTCGCAGACAGGAAACAAGTAAAGATAAAAGACGCTTCCACCCTCCGTATCCCCCCCCCCCCTCCCAAAAAAAAAACAACCACCAGACAAGTACTTCGTTAGGGTACAAAGGACTACTTTCCAAATCTACGCAGACAATTTTTTTCTCCGTTTTTCTACAAGAAATATGTGGAAGCTTGAAAGTGCGGGTGACGTGAACTGAAAGAGAGGGGTTGGTTGAACCGGTGGGTTGCGCTTTAGAGCATCAGACAGCTAATATATCATCACTGTGCATGTTTGATGGGGTTTGGTTGTGTCGGTTTCTATTTATTTATTTATTTATTTATTTATTTATTTATTTATTTATTTCTCATTTTATATCGAGGGTGAGTGTGTTTGTGCAAGTGTGTAAGTGTGTAAGTTTATTCTTTTTTTCTTTTTTTTTTATTACCCATTATGTCACAGCAGATTTTTCTGCGTGAAATTCGGGCTGCTTTCCCCGGGGAAAGCACGCCGCCACAAGGGCAGCGCCTACCCATTATTTGTTTTTTTCTTTTCTTAATCTGTCTGCAACTGTATTTGTTTCCCTATCAGAGTGGCTTTTTTCTACTGAATTTTGCTAGGGACAACCCACCTGTTGTCGTGGGTTCTATTACATGCGTTAAATAATGATGTGTAATATACGGGACCTTGGTTTATCACCTCATCCGAAAGACTAGCGCCCAGACCACCACTTATGGTCTAATGGATGGGGGGAATGTTTTGGGTCCGAACGGGATTCGAACCACCGCATACTCCGACCCTGACTTTTCGCTTTCTAGGCAGGCGCGTTACCTCCTAGACCACCGATCCACCATTCTACAGCTGTTGTCTTTGTGTTGTTTTGTGTTGTATTGTGTTGTGATGTATGGTGTTGTATTGTATTGTATTGTGTTGTGTTGTGTTGTATTTTATTGTATTGTGCGTGCGCGTGTGTGTGTGTGTGTGTGTGTGCATTCGAATTTGTTAAAACTATTAATTGTAATTGATTGCTTGTGTGTTGCATAGGTCGAATGCAAGCACTGTAATTTTTTTTTTTGCAAGATATAGCGCTATTTTAATTCCATGTATTATTATTATTATTATTATTATTATTATTATTATTATTATTATTATTATTATCATTATTATTATTATTATTATTATTATTATTATTATTATTATGATCATCATCATCGTCGTCGTCGTCGTCGTCGTCGTCGTTATTATTATTATTATTATTATTATTATTATTATTATTATTATTATTATTATTATTATTATTATTATTATTGTTATTGTTGTTATTATTATTATTATTATTATTATTATTATTATTATTATTATTATTATTATTATTATTATTGTTGTTGTTGTTGTTGTTGTTGTTGTTGTTGTTGTTGTTGTTGTTGTTGTTATGTTGTAGTGCACTGCATTGTGTTGCTTTGTGTTGCATGGTACTGTGTTGTGTTGTATTGTGTTGTATTGTGTTGTGTTGTATTATGCTTTATCATATTTGTTGTACTGTATTGTTCTGCACTGTATTTTTGTATGCGTTGTTTTGTATTATGTTGAGTTGCATTGTGTCGTATGTATTGTGTTGTATTGCAATGTGCTGTATCATTATTGCTTTGCATTGTGTTGTTTTGTCTTGTGTTGTATTGTACTGTATTGTATTGCATCGTGTTCCATGCTTGCACTGCCTTATGCTGTATCGCTTTGTGTTGTATTGCACCATGTTGTATTGCATCGTGTTCCATGTATGTACTGTCTTATGCTGTATCGCTTTGTGTTGTATTGCACCATGTTGTATTGCATCGTGTTCCATGCACTGCCTTATGCTGTATCGCTTTGTGTTGTATTGCACCATGTTGTATTGCATCGTGTTCCATGCACTGCCTTATGCTGTATCGCTTTGTGTTGTATTGCACCATGTTGTATTGCATCGTGTTCCATGCACTGCCTTATGCTGTATCGCTTTGTGTTGTATTGCACCATGTTGTATTGCATCGTGTTCCATGCACTGCCTTATGCTGTATCGCTTTGTGTTGTATTGCACCATGTTGTATTGCATCGTGTTCCATGCACTGCCTTATGCTGTATCGCTTTGTGTTGTATTGTACTGTATTGTAGTGCATCGTGTTCCATGCACTGCCTTATGCTGTATCGCTTTGTGTTGTATTGCACCATGTTGTATTGCATCGTGTTCCATGCACTGCCTTATGCTGTATCGCTTTGTGTTGTATTGCACCATGTTGTATTGCATCGTGTTCCATGCACTGTCTTATGTTGTATCGCTTTGTGTTGTATTGCACCATGTTGTATTGCATCGTGTTCCATGCACTGTCTTATGTTGTATCGCTTTGTGTTGTGTTCAAAAGTGGAATTCCGTGAATAGGAAAGCCACTGATCATACATACAGCCTCTCACTTTTGCTGTTGTCCCCAGCGTCTATGTTGAGACGCTAGACGCTACAATAATTATTTGAGGATCGTGTCCAACTTTCTCGTGACTACTTGGTGTTGCTCTTTTTAATTTGTTTTTTTACTTTTTACATCTGCTACTTCCATTTTTTTTTACCAAGACCTGTGATAAAAGCCCAGGCACTGAAGGCATAGTGTACTGCTGAAAACAAATCCCTGGAGAAACTTGGCCAGTCTTCAGAGAACAAGTCCCCCCCCCCTCCCCTGCCTTCTAGCAAGTATTTCAGACTCTTCATTATCACAACTCTTTTTTTATTTATTTATTTATTTATTTATTTATTTATTTATTTATTTATTATTCATTCATTCATTCATTCATTCATTCATTCATTCATTCATTTATTTATTTATTTATCTATTTATTCTTTTATATTGAGGATAATGGAATAAGCACTCATGTGCTTATTTACATCCAGTCCCCTTTTTTTTTTCTTTTTACTGTCTGAGTGTCTATATACGAGAGTGACTTTTTCTAAATATTTTTGCTAGGGACAAACTTTTCTTGCAGTCGGCTATTTTGACGTGCACCAAATGTAGGTCCCCTACAAATGTAGGTGGATCAGTAGTCTAGGAGGTAACGCGCCTTGCCGAGAAAGCGAAAAGTCCGGGTCGGAGTGTGCGGTGGTTCGATTCCCGTTTGGGCCCAAAACTTTTCTCCCATCCATTAGACCATGAGTGGAGGTCTGGGTGCTAGTCTTTCAGATGAGACGATAAACCGAGGTCCCGTGTGGTACACATCATTATTTAGCGCACGTAAAAGAACCCACGGCAACAAAGAGGTTGACCCTGGCAAAATTCTGTAGAAAAAAGCCACTCTGATAGGGAAACAAATACAGTTGCAAAAAAACAAAATGGGCAGGCGCTGCACTTGTAGTGACGCGCTCTCCCCAGAGAGAGCAGCCCGAATTTCACGCAGAGAAATCTGTTGTGACATAAAGTGGTATAAAAAAATATAATTTTTTTTAATATGTTGCACAGGGATCTGGGTTCGTCGTCTCATTCGAAAGACAAGCACCCAGACCACCACTTAAGGTCGAGTGGATGGGAGAAAATTCGGATTCAGACTGTGATCGAATCTGCCATTCTCGCTTTCTAAACGGGTAAGATGCATTATTCCTACACCGCCGATGTACCTCCAGTCCATTACCCCGTTGTGTGTGTGTGTGTGTGTGTGTGTGTGTGTGTGTGTGTGTGTGTGTGTGTGTGTGTGTGTGTGTTGTTTGTGTGTGTTTGTGTGTGTGTGTGTGTGTGTTTGTGTGTGTGTGTGTGTGTGTGTGTTTGTGTGTGTGTGTGTGTGTAGTGTTGTTGTTTGTGTGTGTGTGTGTGTGTGTGTGTGTGTGTGTGTGTGTGTGTGTGTGTGTGTGTGTGTGTGTGTGTGTGTGTGTGTGTGATGTGTGGTGGTGTGAGAGAGGAGGGTGTGTGTGTGTGTGTGTGTGTGTGTGTGTGTGTGTGGTGTGTGTGTGTGTGTGTGTGTGTGTGTGTGTGTGTGTGTGTGTGTGTGTGTGGGAGAGAGAGAGAGAGAGAGAGAGTGTAGTGTGTGTGTGTGTGTGTGTGTGTGTGTGTGTGTGTGTGTGTGTGTGTGTGTGGTGTGTGTGTGTGTGTGTTTCAAAAGTTCTCAATTCTCTTTGGATAACCAGGTTGCTTAGACAGTGACCGTGCATCACGCTATACGTACTGAAGTGGTAGCACAGGCTTCTGTCTCAACCTGTCTTAGTATGCACACACACACACACACGCGCGCGTGCGCGCGTGTGCGCGTGCGAGCGCACGCATCCACACATACACGAACGCATGCACGCACACACACAATACATACACAAACACATGCACGAACACACACACGCATACCCATGCACATACTGTTTTTATCTTTTTATTTTACTTCTTTTATTTCAAGAATAATGCATGTACATATGCACACATATGTTCACAGAGATGGATTTGATCAGTAACTTGTTGTGATCACCTGGCTGATTCTGTTGATCATATACAGCCAAACCACGGCCAGACACAGTGTTGAGCTTTGTAGAGCCATTGAGTTCTTTGTTATGGAAACTGACCCTATTGAATTGAAAATGTTTGTTTGCAGTTCAACTGGTAGAAAGTTCCAGATCTGGATTTTGATATTACCCTATATCTCTTTCTATTTTGCTGCTGCATATCTCCTTCAATATAACACAAAATTCTACCGCTTGATTGGTTCTTCATAAAAACACGTGTTCACCCGTATCTGTCGCTGCTGTCGCTGGTTAGGAGTTCCACGTAATGCCACCAGGGTTCGCCATCTTTCTCTGACTCTGCTGAGTTCTATGTTCTCCTGTAGCCCTCCCAGACCACTACCCTTTTTTTTTTGATTAAGACTATTCTTACTTTTTAATAAAGAGAACCGAAAAAAGGTTACAACACAGTGTCTACTATACCTCCTCCACTGGTTTCCAGTTTCACCGAGAGTTAAACGTAAAATCAGTATCCTTCATATATACATTTTTCTCTGCAAACCGTTCCTTCTGTCTACTTCTATACATCATCTTAGATCAACTGGATGATTGGAACAATATACTACTGAAAGCTGAGAACCGCATTGAGCGGAGGAAGCTGGCTGCAAAATCTTCAGTGGTGCCCCAAATGTTGACCTTGAGTATGGGATAGGTGAAGGTGAAGATCAGTTGTAGTCCCCAGTTTCAACCAATCACCCCCTTCCCCTCCCCCTTCTAAAGTTTGGTCCATCAGCTCGGAATGATCTGTGTTGTTGTGCGTTCCCCAGCTTAACACTCTGGGTTTCACCCAGAATGTGCGCTCTGACTCATTCATCCCACCTGGGAATCACTGTGAGATTGAAATTGCACACTGAATGAGAAGTTGGTGTGTGTGACTTTTTCAAAGTACCTAGCCAGAAGATCCACGACACCAAAGAATGGCCAAAAGAATGGACACAGTCTCTTGTAATACCCCTGCCAAAGAAAGGAAACCTCAAGCAATGCCAGAATACAGAACCATCAGTCTCATAAGCCATCCTAGCAAGATCATGCTGCAGGTAGTCCTCAACAGACTGAAAAACCAAGCAGAAAAACTCCTGGCAGAAGAACAAGCGGGCTTTAGACCAAAACGCAGCACAATGGAAAAATTTTCAACCTGAGAATTCTGATAGAGAAGCATCTCCAACACCAAAAAGACTTGTACCACAATTTTATAGACTTCAAAAAGGCCTTTGACAGGGTATGGCATGACGGCCTCTGGCAAGTACTCAGGCACTTCAACATTGACAACTGCCTAATTGAAGTCATCAAGGCTCTGTACGAGAATGCAAGAAGTGCAGTTTTCATGAACAACCACGTGGGCGAGTTCTTCAAGACCACGGTTGGAGTCCGCCAGGGCTGCCTTCTCTCACCTGTACTCTTCAACCTCTTCCTCGAAAACATCATGACAGAGACACTGCAAAACCACCACACTTCCATCTCCATTGGTGGAAGACCCCTTTGCAACCTCAGATTTGCAGATGACATTGACCTCATGGGCAGCAGCAAACAAGAACTGCAAATCCTCACAGACAGTCTAACAGACCGAGCGAGCGCATACGGCATGGAGGTCAGTACAGAGAAATCGAAGATCATGGTCAACAGCGCGAGTAATGACAGCACGGAAATAAAGATGAATGGAGAAATATTGGAAGAGGTGAGCCAATTCAAATACTTAGGCTCCATCCTAACAAAAGATGGCACATCAAACAATGAGGTGAAAGCTCGCATTGCAACAGCAACATCTGCTCTAGTCAGACTCCAGAGGATCATCAGAAGCAACAACATCAGCTTCTGCACCAAATACCACCTCTACAAATCCCTCGTAATATCTATCCTCCTATATGGCTGTGAATCATGGACTCTGACAGCAGAGTTAGAGAGAAGAATCCAAGCATTCGAGAACAAGTGCCACAGAAGACTCCTCAAAATATCATACAAAGAACACAAGACCAATAACTATGTGAAAGAGGAAATCAAAAAGCGTGTGGGCCCCCAAGAGCCTTTGCTCTCCACCATAAAGAGGAGAAAGCTGATGTGGTTTGGTCACACCACAAGACACAACACCCTAGCAAAAACCATCTTGCAAGGAACAGTCGAGGGCAAAAGAAGAAGAGGCCGCCAAAAGAAATCATGGGTTGACAACATCAAAGACTGGACTGCCCAACCCCTGCAACGCCTCCTACTAGCCACACAGGATCGTGAAGCATGGAAAAAGATCTCCGTTGCGTCTTCTCTCATGTCCCCCCTACGTCCTTTGGGACATGGGACTGAACTCTGAACTCTCTAGCCATATATAGGCAGCCATACTCCGACTTCAGAGGATTTTTCTCCTTTAAAGGAGAGTGATGGTTTGTTTTGTTAAGAGCTTGTCATGGCTGAA
>CM060330.1:15888329-15900829 GCA_030674155.1 Stramonita haemastoma
TCCTATCCCAAGCCAGAAAGGGCCAGCGCGTGTTAATTGTAGCAGGAGCTGACCACACTTGGACTAAGTAAAAAGAAGACTTGACTTATGCCTGTGAATTCCCGTGGGAACAAAGTGCCGCAACAACACCTCTCCAACGGACTCGGTTCTAGGAGATCCTCTTCAGCTCGGCCCATGTCATTCCGGAGGGGCGTGCTAAATTTAGCACTCTGGACTGAGTGATGTTGGATGTGTGCGCTGAGGCTTGTGGTTTATGGGAGGGTTCCCCGCTGGCCTCAGCCGACATATTCCGACTTCAGAGCAGCTTATTTCATTGTGCAGGTTGCATGCTGAGTATGTTCGTGTTTCTGTAACCCATCGAACATTAACATGAATGACTGGACTATTAAACGTGCATATTTTATTTTCGGCATATGTATATACACTGAGAGAATAAAGGCACTGGCAGGTCTGCACTTGAAGCTGACTTGAGAGACTGTAAAAATTTCCACTCTTAATTCACCAGTTGCCCCGAGATTCAAACCCATGACTTCATGGACCTACGGGATGTAAGTCAAACGGTTTTAACCACTTGGCTATAGTGTCCGCTGCAAGGACTTTTCATTTGGATACACACAAAAATAAGAAAGACGTGTATTAAAATCTGTTCACCTTCCCTTTAAGCAGTTATTTTGTTCCAAAGTATCTTAAATACAACGGAAACATCATTTATGCCCGAAACGTCACCCTTCATCCACGAGACCGTGAGTTGTGGTCTGGGTACTAGTCTTTCGTGTGAGACGATAAACCAAGCCCTGTGTGCAACATTGATTCAGCACACGTTTGTTTTTTTTAAAGAACCAACAAAAGAGCTTTCCCTGGCAAAATTATGTAGAAAAGCAACTCTGATAGAGAACCAGATACATAAGTACGCAGACAGGAAAAGAAAAAAAAATGGGTGGCGTTTCTCTTGTGGTGACGAACTCTCCCCGGGGAGAGCTAGCAGCCTGAATTTTACGCAGGATATATCTGCCTGGACTCAAAGTGGCATACATACAAAAGTATGAACACAACAGGAACTGACAATGCAAGCTATTTTTTATCGCAAGCACAACGATCTTTGGGGATGCTGGGGAGGAGGGGGGAGAGGAGATAAAAATAATAAAAAAAACTGAACCAGAAAATAGAAGGATGGTAGTTCTTAAGACGGTAGCATTCTCCTTCTCTCTGACTCAGGCCAAAAGCTTTTTCCCGTTATTAATGGAAGCAAAGCGTCAAGGCCTGTGGCAAACTCTTGTAATGGAACTCTTTCTCCTTCGTCCCCGTCAAACGGGCAGACGGCAACTTCCATTCTGTGTCATATGGGCTCATACGAGTTGTGCTGCCGTTAAGCGCCTGACAAGTCAGACCCAGTGCATCCGACATGGGTGTGGGAGAGAAGTGTTATCTTTTGAGTCTTTCTGTAAAAAAAAAAAAATAATAATAATAATAAAAAAAGGAGAGTGAACCAAGAGGGCAGAAAATAGACAAGAGGAGGTGGCATGAAGAAAATGGACTGGTCAGTATCAAAGAGAGTGATAGAAAAGCGGAAATTCCAAGCACAAAATTTCCAGAAAGTCGGGATGCTATTGATACTGACAGTCCCCCAGCACCACTATGAAGGAAATCAGGTATTGATCTAACAATATTACTATTGATCCATTTTCCTGCCTTTTTTTATCAGAAAGGCAAATAATAAATTATAGCAATTCTCTCCTACGCCGAAGTCGGATGTGCTGGGCCTGACTTGTCAGCCTAATGCAGTTTTGCTCACATGACATGACAACAATAATGGCTGTCTGGGCGTTCAACGATGAAGAATACTTGAAGAATACGTAATTTGTTTAGTTTCTAATGTTTCTGACACAAATCTTGTCTTTCTATCTATCTATCTATCTATCTATCTTATCTATCTATCTATCTATCTATCTATCTATCTATCCCTTAGTCTGAGCGACCGTGTGGGGGCACCCCTGAAGACTTGACAACCAGTTCCCTCCATTCCTCTCTCTGTTTCTGCCTTTCTCGAATTTTTTTGTTGAGTTCTTGTCTGTTAGTGACTAATAAAATCACTGCACTACCAAGCATCATAAAACTGATCCAATAGTAGTGCAAGGATTCTCTTCAGGGGTGTCCTCATGGCGACTGACACGGACATCTATCTCAGTGTGTACAGCAGACGATAGATTCGCCACACAACGATCTCCTGTATACCTGTACGCATTGAGTTGTAACCGAACTGGAGAGAGAGAGAGAGAGAGAGAGAGAGAGAGAGAGAGAGAGAGAGAGAGAGAGAGAGAGAGAGAGAGAGAATGAAGAGAAGAGAATTGATAAAATAAATAAATAAACTTTATTTTTCAAGGGTTACAGAGTAAGTATTTAACCACTTTTTCATCGGCCTTGCCATGATAGGATATGCTATAAAAAATTAAACAAAAAAATAAAATGAAATATTTTTTTAAAAGGTCATAGCAACCCCTAACCCACAAACACCCTCACAAACAATCCCCTCCACGGGTGTCCTCAAGGCGACTTGAAAGGACATCTCACCGAGTAATATTGTTTAGAGAGAGAAGGAAGAGAATGAGAGGAGAGAGAGAGAGTGAGAGAGAGAGAGAAACATGTTTTACTTTTTTCTATGGTAATTCATTATTGATTTTTTCTTTTATTTCGAGGATGATTAAATAAGCATTCATATGTTTTTGAAACGTTCAAACCCCGTGTGTATGCGGCTTAGTAGTACATTTTGTCATCCCTTCCCACAGCACGCAATGCCTACCTTCCGAAAGTGGAACAGGTTTTAACGCATACGCAAGATGTTCTGTGTGCGTTTTATACACGGGAACTCGTTTTATGGTCTCATTCGAAGGGCAGAGGAGGGAGGGAGGGAGGGAGAGAGAGAGAGAGAGAGTCAGACGACAGACGACAGACAGACAGAGAGACACAGACAGACAGAGACAGAGACAGACACAGACACAGATAGATAGATAGACAGACAGACAGACAGACAGACAGACAGACAGACAGACAGATAGATAGATAGATAGATAGATAGATAGATAGATAGATAGATAGATAGAGAGAGAGATAGAGAGATAGATAGAGGTGTCCCACCAAAGAGATGCGAAGAAGAAGAGACCTGAGCGGAGGAGAAAGATATCCACAGGCAACCCTGAACAGCCGGGAAATAAATCCAATAGAGGAAGCAGGAACAAGTGTGGCATTCATACACCACAGTGAAGCTGGAACAGTCGCACGTATCACAGATCCAATGCTATTAGCGACACAGCCATTTTATCTGTGATATGTACTGCTAGGTAGCATACACAGCATGTGCAATATCTGGTCATTGAAGAATAACACCTATGGCTGTATGAATCATAATCTGTGCTGTTCTTCATTCAAGCACCAACACACATCATAATTCATTGTCCATGGCAAAGAAACATGATCATTTACTCAAATATTTCAGGATATGTGGCATTTTAAATCCATTCGAGAATATAACCTTTAGAAAGAAGTATTGTTGGCATACCCACCCCTGCCTTCATTACCCAAAACACAGAGAAACCTAATAAATCGCCTAGTGGTCAGAACATTGCGCTGGCAATTTGAAGACCCGGGTTCGAGTCCGGTCGAGGAAATTTTCTTCCTGGAGTTAACATCAGTGCTGACTCCACTCTTCCCAAAAGTCCTTCGGATGAGACTTTAAACCGAGGCCCCGTGTGCGAACGCACGCAGAACATCTTGCGCACACGTTAAATCCTGTTCCGCTTTTCGTAAGAGTAGGCCATCGTGTGCCGGTGGGAACAGATGACAATATTTACAAAACTGCATACACACGGGGACCGGATGAAAAAAAGCACATGATTGCTTATTCTGTTATCCTCGATATAAAAGAATAAATAAATAAAAAATAAAAAAATTCAATGCTTCCAGATTATTGTGAGATTCCAAAAGCTATTCTAAGGCACAAGCGCCATGTTCACAGAAACACACAGACAATTCTGATGAGACAGATCTCCAAGGTAAGATAGAGGGCAGAAGGAAAAGAGGCAGTCATACCATCAACATCCTACATTGCCAACATCACTGAGATCAGCTGTCTGGGAGGGCTACAGGAGATCGTAGAACTCAGCAGAGACAGAGGCAGATGGCAAGCCCTGGTGGCATTGCATAGAGCTCCTACCGACAACAGCGGCGATAGAGACAGATGATTTGATTCTAGGATACTACTTTCTGCAGAAGCAGCATACTGATCTCCACATAAAATGAACAAGCAACTAAATCTCTGTTGAACCATTGCCAGTTGTTTCTCTTAAAGTTTCACAATAAATCTTTTCTCTTGTTCCAGTCAACATTCGAACTATGGTTTTTTTTCTATGAATCATCTTTTTTCAACTTTCCAAGGAAAAAGCAGCATATTTTGACGTCCTGCCGTTTTGTAATGCTGTAAAATACACTTAGTACACTTATATTTTATTCTTACTGAACTGAAAAAACATTCATGAAAAAGAAATACTTCAAATGTTGTCAGACTGCTTAAGACTTTCTAAGTTGTGATGATGATGATGATGATGATGATGATACTGATCATGACGGTGACTGCGACAATGGTGATGATTTAATAAAGGAAAATGTATGAACCAGTGAAGAGTGGACATTAGCTGGCGATGCATGCTTGTACGTAAAATAGTAACTTAATCAATAGTTTTATAACCAGGTTATGGTTTAAACATTTAATGGAAAAAACAGGGATGATAAAATGGGTTTTGGTTTTTACTTATTCATGTTATCAAAAACGACAAAAAAAGAAATATTGAAATGGTTAGACAAATATATCAGACAAATTTTATTTCATAAAATCAACTACCAGTGGTTATATCGTAAAAAACTATTTACGGTTTGACTTCATACTTGAGGCAACAATGCAACAGGTACTGTATTTTCAATGGTCTCTGGTCTTTAAAAAAAATGCAGTCAGATGCGCTTCTGTTTCGGTGAGTTATCTTTTCCTGAGTAAGATACAGTTTACTTTCAGCACTCTACATTGTTTGTATATGTTTAGGAGACTTTCAAACTTTCAACAAATTTGTAGTGTGATTTTTTTTAAAACGTGTGTGTTCTTTTATCAGTGAAATCCCTCTGGTGTTGCAGAAGGAAGACCGGGGCAGGTTGGGCCATGGGGCAGGTTGGGCCACCTAAAAAAATAATCACCTATACCGTAATTTTCCGCTGTTTTTTTTTCATTCCATTCCTCGTTTTTGATCACCTGGAACTACTGCAGACACCATTTTGCGAGTTGTGGTACATGTGCCTTGAAGTCATCTGGCAAAAGCCCTCTGGTTTTTTTCTTTATTGTAATTAACTTTTTAATCTTTTCTCCTGCCTGAATAAGTGCTCAAGGAATTTGCTATTCAATGTTTTATTTAATGCAGTCTATTCTTAGATCATTTGGCAGAATATTTATGCTTGATTTGCAGCTGAATTTGATTGGTGTGTAATTGGAAGTTTAATTTTGGAAGCATACAGTATTGGCAGGTTGGGCCGGCGTAGGTTGGGCCACGTCCAACCTGCCCCAGGGTTCCCCAACCTGTCTAATAGTGATCATTAATACTATTTACTCTCTTTTTAATTAATTTTAAATTGTTTTCATGCTCTTTTCTCTTCTTTTTTCATGAACAGATGGAAAGAACTAACAAGAAGAAGAAACTCGAGGACAGGTCTCCACGAGTGTCTGCTCAGATGCTGTAGATTCTGTTTTGAAAGGGCGATCATTGCTTAAAGCTGCTGATTCTTTTCATATTCCAAGAGACCCTGAGACATGCAGTTGAAAAATCAATAGAAGGCAAAGAACTCCAGAGTTTTACAGATAGGTTGCAAGACTAGACATGTTTTCGATGAAACTGAGGAAATGGGAACTCACAGAATTTGCACTGAAAAATTCACAGATAGTTTTCCCCTTGATTTCAAGACTAGAAGGAGACTATCACACTATACCAGCTTACAGAAAGAAACAAAATCAGGTGGATACCTAGCTGGGCTGTTAATGGAATGGCAGGTGAGGACTGGCTTTCAGGCTTTTTTTTAAACGCCACGAGTGTATAACATGTTACACCTGAAGCTACCAGCCCTGCAAAGGCACAGCATTCAACAGAACAAATGTTAAGTTTTCTTTGGCATTTGCAAGAACTGCATTCACGTTACTCATTTTCACCTAAGCTAATTTACAACCTTGATGAAACAGGGCATACAATCACAGAAGCCACAGAGAGTTGTTGCAGAAGTACGCACAAAGCAAATTGCACAAGTCTTGTCACATGAACATGGCCAGACTGTCACCATGTCTGGCTTCATCAACGCAATAGGCAATGCAGTACCACTTGTCCTAATCTTTCCACAAAAAAATGTCAAATTCTACATGCTGCACATATGCCCCAGCAGGAGGGAAAGGTCTTGCCAACCAAAGTGGATGGATGACAGGGGATCTATGTCAGGAATATCTACAGCATTTTGTACCACACAGTTGAAGCATTGAAATTTTTTTGTGAGCATTAAGTTGCAGAGGAATTGACTGGTGTTTTTCATGTTTTATTTTTTATCACAATTGATTTTCTATTTCTAATGAGAAGATAATTTTGTCCCAACCTGCCCTAGAACTTGGGCAAATCGGGATACTTTGGGTAGTCTCTTTAACCATTAATTACAAATAAACACTCACTTATTTTCAGTCATATCTGGTTTCCCATTATTTCTAAAATATATAAACATTCGCATCAAATCATTAAAAAAATTATTTCTGTGCTCAAACTTGAGTGAGAGCAAAAAAAATATTTAAGTGTCCTAACCTGCCCGTGTCTCCCCTACATTAGCCTCTTATGTAGTTTTCGTCTCTGGTTAATTCTATGGTTGTCTGTGATTATCCCACACCATACTTGGCACTGGTAGATCTACATCTAGTGTTTATTTAGAATCGATATCTCAGTCATGAAGATCAATGGCCAACAAAAAAACAAAATGCACCACCTTGACCAAGAAGCTTGTTCTGAGACAGTAGAAGCCCAAAAAATATATAATTACAGTTTTTTAAGTATTCATTATACAAGTTCGGTCGGGGTTTGTGCCTATATAACCACAAGAAGAAAAAGTATGTTCAAATGCAACATGTCCTGTTTTAGAGAATGAATTTTGTTTTATTATTGAATGTTCCTAATTCAAAATTTATGACAAGACTTTATTCCTCAGCATTTTCTTCAACCCATATAGTTTTTGTAGGCTGATGAAACGTAAATCTCTAAAAGTTCTCTTGTCTCCATCAAAAGTCATAAGATTTGCCTGTATCTCTCAAAATTCATGTTGTCTTTTGCTTTATGGGTGATGATTGTATCTTTTTTTAAAAATCAATATATTTCATGTAAAAAATAGTCTCGAGTCTTTCTCGTCCATTTATCCTTTTAGGATTGCTGTTCATTCCATGCTGAACTCTTGTTTCTCATTTCCTGGTATTGAAATATTTTGGGGTGTTTTGCTGTTAGGTTCATTCTCTTGTTGAATTTGTTTGTAATCCTCTATACCCCAAAAGGGGTGAAAGGAATTACCTCTTGAATCTTGAATGAAGAACGATGGCCATGTTATCAAGACACCAAATGTAATGTACTGTCCAGCAATCAGCTGTTGCATCGGTGCATCTGTTGCAAACCAGTGCCAACCGCAGATCAAGACAAATGGTCATCAATTCTTTGAGACATATATGGCTGTATAAGCGTCCAACTAATTCCTGAAGATCCAAGAAAGATGTTATACTTTTAGAACAAACGCTTTATCCCAAATAGCTAAAAATTTGTAGTCATCAACCCTAAGTTTTGTTCCATATTGTGTGATTCAATTTCTTTGTTCAAAATTCCGCATCCATGAGTGATAATAACACTACAAGGAAATACTCAAACTCCTCATTTTGAAAGACACTGTTAAGATCTTTGATTCATCTTTGATTTATTGACGTTCCAGTTTTTGATCTTGTAGCATCCATATTGGTATCGCTGTCTGTCGCTGTCTTGTCCTTTGTGCTGGCATTGTGGTAACAAATTGACAATAACTGACGGGTCGTTTCTCGAAATTTTGTTCCAAAAATGTAATAAACGAAAAAGTTAAAAGTGTTGTTGATGGCTGAAGCCACCTGATAGATTCTTCTAGTGACCCAGGCTAAGTTGTCATAACGGCCCCCCACTTTCAGATCAGGCACCACAAGAGAGGAGGAACGCATGAGAACTGAGGGAAGCACACACACGATGAACAAAATGGAGGTGCCCACAAAAACGCGAGTCATCACCAAGTCTCGCGAGGTGACTGTATCAGAAGCAGACGTCGTTTTCTCCCTCCATTTGGAGAGTTTCTTCAATTTGACGACAATGACGACTGTACAGATCATAACACAGACCAGGGAGATGCTGGGTAAAAACAGACCATACACAATGCTGAACAGGATGTCCATGATAAACTGGTGGCGGAAATAAAGTCGGTGGGATAACTGACATAGGATATGCTGCTGTCTCTGGGTTCAAATACACACAGTACCCCATAGAAAACCCCGCCAGTAAACACGTAACCACCAGTGACGACGACGGTCATCGCCCACAGTGCAATGACGATGGTCCTTGTGGACATCAGATTCTTCACCAGCAGAGGTTGTGTGATGCACAGACACCTCTCCACAGCTAAGACAGCATACACCATCTGTGATGCAGTCACCAGACCATACAAGCCAGTCAGATAATTTCTAATAAAGAACTGGAAGACAGGTCCTATCTGCCTTTGTTTCCCCATAATAAATACATATACCGCATCACTGCAGATGCAAAATGCCATGGCAACCGCCAACAGGTCCACAAAAGACAAGGTGAAGAGACAGGCGTTGATTCTTTCCTTCAGCCCCAGTTTGTAAAACACTATCATGCTGATGATGTTAGTAACAAAGCCAACGATAAACAATAGGGGCAGACATATTCCAGTCACCACAAAAGTGAACATGCTTTCGGCTTCCATGGAAACCAAGTTGTCTTCATTGTCCCAGGGAACAAAGGTCATCACCTGCCTGGTCACACATCCTTCAGGCACAGGGATCACACTGCTGTTACTGTCAGTCACTGAGGTCACAAGGCTCTCACTTACTGAACTCATATGCACCGTTGACATTATGAGGGTTTTTTCGTTTCAGGGTGACGTGTGTGCTGCTAATGTATGTTTTTTTTTTATCTTTAGTAACAAAAAACCAGTCTGAGAATAAATTGATATTAAAGAATGATTGTTTTAAAAGCCAGTAAAATGTATCTGCACAGATACCCTGAACACAAAATGCAAAGAAAATATAGGAAAAACACACCAACACTAGTTTACACGCAAAACAAATAGTTATTACTGGATAAAAATTTAGACAAAAACTCAAACATAACATATTAAATCTGTACATGTATATTGTCAATGGATGGTTTGTTTTTGGATACCTTGATTATTCATCAAAAGGAATATAATCTTGAATGATCAAGCAGAAAATTTGGTTTGGTTTGACAGTTCTCTGGCACCAAACATGGATGCATCAATAACAGGCACAAAAGAAAATAAATGAAATAATAAAAATAAAAGTTGGGGGAGGGGTTATTTCTGCAATTAAAGTTGAGTTTCTTCAATGCTTCTATTGTATTGGACAGAGAACATGCTGCAGCAATGAAAGCTTTGATACACTTAGCAATAGTACCCTCTCCCGAACATATAGGTATATAGGCCAACATCCACTGGCACTGATGAGGAACTCAAACAGTTTTTAGCGACTTTCAAACTTTTAGAAACAAAGTACCAAAAAGGGAACCATGTATTAAAATGGGTGACCTCAATACAAAAGTTGGTAACGGTAAAATACAGAGACAGTAAAACTGGACCCTACAGACCAGAAGAGAGAAATGAAAGAAATGACATGCTGGCATCGGTGGTCTAGGTGGTCACGCGCCTTGCCTAGAAAGCAAAAAGTCCGGGTCGGAGTGTGCGGGGTTCGTACCCCGTTGGACCCAAAACTTTTTCCCCATCCATTAGACCATGAGTGGTGGTCTGGGCGCTAGTCTTTCGGATGAGACGATAAACCGAGGTCCCGTGTGTTACACATCACTATTTAGCGCACGTAAAAGAACCCACGGCAACAAGGGGGTTGTCCCTGGCAAAATTCTGTAGAAAGAAGCCACTCTGATAGGGAAACAAGTACACTTGCATGCAGGAAAAAAGAAAAAAAATGGGTAGGCGCTGCACATGTGGCGACACGCTCTCCCCGGGGAGAGCAGCCCGAATTTCACGCAGAGAAATCTGCCGTGACATAAAGTGGTACAAAATACAAAAAAACAAAAAAAAATACATTCTGTCTAGAAAACAAGATGGAAATCACAAACATAGTCTTCAAGCAGCCAGTCAGATGACGATACATGTGGATATTGCCAGGAGACAGAGTGAGGAATCAAATCGGCAATACAATTGATGAAAGATCAAAGTCAGCTGCAGTTCTAAACTCTAAAGACCTTGTCAGGTACAGACTATGACACCAACCACATACTGGTGATGATGAAAGTAAGATTCAAAGACATGAAAAATAGCAAACTACACTATTCCCTAAATTTGGTACTGAAAAACTTGAAGGTCCAATCTTTGCCTCTTGTTTCTCATTTAAAATAAGTAACCGTTTTTCACAATTGCTACAAATATGGGCATAAAATGATAAGTTGCCAGAGAAAATTCGGACTGACATGAAAAATATCTATTCTAAATCAGCAGAAAACAAAAATTAGAAAGAAAAAAATCGAAAGAAATCTAAATCATAAGAGACGAGATATTGGAATTAGCCTTAAAAAAGCAAAGCCTACAAATCAGGTAATAGAGATGAATACTCACGATTAAAGAAAGTACTCGAGAGCAAGATTCAAAGAGACAAGAAAAACTGGCTGGAACAACAATGTGCAAGGATAAATGAACACAACTAAAACGAAAATCGAAAGAACTCTTTCAACAGATCAGTTCAGTCCAACAAAATGTATTTTAAGCCAAAAACCAATATGTTCATACTTCAGATGGAATTACCCTAACTGATCCAGAAGACACTCTGAAAAGGTGGCATGAACACGGGAAAACATTCTTCTATGGCCAAAAAGAAAATATATCTCAAACTGAAATAGATTTTAAGTTCAATACAAACAGCTCTGAGTCAGATCCAGAATCCTTTATCAATGAATTAGAGACAGGTATCAAAGAGCTCTAAAGCAGAAAATCACCTGGTCCCGATATCATTTCTTAGAACTAAAATAGGCTAAAACCAAAAGTAGAGTTTGAACTGTTGGAATATCAAGCAGACTACAGAACAAACATAGGAACAATGATCATGTTATTCGTGTCAAAAAACATCACTGAAAAGGTGATAAGTATGAATGAATAACTTTCTATTACCTCCACAGACTACAGCAAAGCCTTTGAAAATGTAATTCACCAGCACCTATTTAACATGTATAAAACAGGATTTTCAAAATACATCTTTCCTCTAATCTCTTCACTTTATGAAGACCAAAAGGGCACTATCAGATGGATCAACCAAAAAAATGTTAATTTTTCAACGTCTCAAAAGGAGTTGGACAAGGATGCATTCTCTCACCCCATCTTTTTAGAATATACCCAGAGCAAGTCATGAATCATGAGAGTCTGATGTTGAAGACATAGGTCAAGATAGGTGGCAGAAACACAAGAAATCTGTGCTACGTTGATGATACAGTACTGCTAGCTGATAACATTACCAGCATGAAGAATTTATTACACAGAGTAGATGTAACAGGAAGGAGAGCCAGATGGAGAACCAGATGGAAGGAGAGCTCAATGCCAAAAAGACAAAAGTGATGCATGTTTCCAGAACCAGCTGCCAAACAGAGCATGAAGTAAAGATTGACAGAACTCCTTTAGAAAATGTCAAAGACTTTAAACATCCTGGCTCAATGAAAACAAATAAGGAGCATGTACTATGGACATAAAGGCAAAAATAGGCAAAGTAGTAAGATCCCACTAAACATCTGAAAAGATTGCAGTATTCCTTAGTAGCTGAAAATGAAAATAATTAAATGCTTAGTATGGCCCATCATGTTGTATGGCTGTGAATTCTAGACACAGAAAAGACTTGAAAAAAATTCTTCAAAGCAGCTAAAGAGTGAGTGAGTGTGTGTGTGTGTGTGTGTGTGTGTGTGTGTGTGTGTGTGTGTGTGTGTGTGTGTGTGTGTGTTTACAGGCTGTTCAGAGTAACACAATATTTTCCTACACGTCACAACTTGGGGCTGGAAAGCAGCTGCTGAATCAGTGGCTGTGTGCAAAGTCAACTGTTAGAAAAAAAAAGTTGACAGAAAAAATGTGTCTACCCGTTAGCCGACATCCTTCTCCTTCTCCTTTAAAACCGTTGCCATGAATGATAAAGT
>CM060330.1:15905829-15918329 GCA_030674155.1 Stramonita haemastoma
GCTGGATTCAGTCACCAAAATATCACAAACACACATACACACACACACACACACACACACACACCACACACACACACATCAACGCACGCAAGCACCATCACACAAGCCGCACACACACACAACACACGCGCCGCCCGGGCACGCACGCACGACGCTCACGTACGCACGCACGCACGCGCACGTACGCACGCACAACACACGACACAACACACAAACACACACACACACACAAACAAACAAATCTACGTCAGTATGGCCATTTACCGGATACATGGTCATGCTGAAACGGTTCTGTGAGATACTGGTGGGAGAGGGAAACAAAGAGGAAAGTTGTTGTTTTTTAATGTGTGTGTGTGTGTGTGGTGGTTGTGCTGGGTGTGTGTGTGTGTGTGTGTGGTGGTGTGTGTGTGTGTAGTGTGTGTGGTGTGTGTGTGTGTGTGTGTGTGTGTGTGTAGTGTGTGGTTGTGTGTGTAAGTGTTGTAAGTGTTTGTAGTGTGTGTGTGTAGTGTGTGTGTGTGTGTGTGTGTGTGTGTGTTGTGTGTGTGTGTGTGTGTGTGGTGTGTGTGTGTGTGTGTAAGTGTTGTAAGTGTTTGTTGTGTGTGTGTATGTTTGTAAGTGTTGTGTGGTGAGTGCATGCGTTAGTGCTGGCCCGTGCGTGGTGCGTGTATGTGTGCGTGTGCGCGGGCGGTGTAAGTCTCTGTGTGTGTGTGTGTTGTGTTGTTTGTGTGTGTGTGTGTGTGTGTGTGCACACATTCCTAATCTGTTTATATGTATCTTTGTAAGTATGTGTATGCATCGTTTAAATGTAGTATTATGTTGTGAGAGTAATCGCGTAGTGAATATGCATATGTGTTGTCACGTGTACACACATGGGCGTACGCACGCTGCACACTCATGACTGTGCTTGTGTGTGTATGTAGGCCTATGTGTGTGTTTGTGTTCAAATTTATTTCACGTCTTTTCACAAGATGTGATATCAGACGGTGTGTGTGTGTGTGTGTGTGTGTGTGTGTGTGTGTGTGTGTGTGTGTGTGTGTGTGTGTGTTGTGTGTGTATTGTATGTATTTCGTACGTACGTACGTACGTACGCACGCACGCACGCACGCTAGCACGCACGTACGTACTGATGTATGATGTATGTATGTGTCTGTATAGTATGTATGTATGTATGTATGTATGTAGTATGTATGTATGTATGTATGTATGTAGTATGTATGTATGTGTGTATGTATCTATGTATCTATGTATCTATGTATGTATCTATTCATGTAGTATGTATGTATGTATGTATGTATGTATGTATGTATGTAGTGTTTATGTAATATGTATGTATGTATGTAATGTATGTATGTATGTATGTATGTATGTATGTATGTACGTATGTACGTATGTACGTATGTACGTAGTATCTATGTTTCATGTATGTATCAGATTGACTAGAACTTAAACCTCTCATGTTGGAAATCTACTGCTCTAACCTCTGTACCATGCTTGCTGACCATGGCCTGAAGCACTAACCTGTGGTCAGTGACCGTAATAATAATAATAATAATAATAATAATAATAATATGATGATGATGATGATGATGAATGATATGAATGATGATGATGATGATAGAAGAAAGAAGAAGAAGAAGAAGAAGAAGAAGAAGAAGAAGAAAAGAAGAATGAATGATGATATATAATAATAATAATAATAATAATAATAATAATAATAATAATAATAATAATAATAATGAGATGATGATCATCATCATCATCATCATCATCATCATCATCAGAAGAAGAAGAAAGAAGAAGAAGAAGAAGAAGAAGAAGAGAAGAAAGAAGAACGTAATAATAATAATAATGAAAATAAAAAGTTTTAATTATATTATTATAACCTGTGGTCAGTGACCGTAGGGCGATGGCTTTCTCTGAAATCCACAATGGCTACTTTCAGGTCTCTTGGTTGAGACGATCTTTTTCAGATGAAAATAATGTCAATATCTTAACCTGGTAAAAAACAATTGTGAAACCTGAATATTAAACAGGGTGCAGTTGTTTCAATTGCATATTGCTATTGGTATTGCTTTTGCTCTTGTTGTTGTTGTCATTGTCGTTGATTGTGGTGGTGGTTGTTGTGGTGACGATGATCATGATGATGATGGTGACGACGATAACGACGTTGACGACGACGACGATGACGAGGAGGAGCATAATGATCATGATGATAATGATCATCATCATCATCATCATCATGAGGAGGAGGAGGAGGAAGATGCGTGTTCCTCAGCTTAACACTATAGGGGGCCAAACACAACATACACTGTCTCACTCACACCCCTCCTCACCCCCCCCCCCCCCCCCCTTCCTTCTGTGCATCACGTGAGACAGTATGTAAACACTTGATGAAAATTTTCGCGTGTTTTCAAGTACCTCGTCACACAGACCATCTTCAGGGGGAGGGGGGGGGGGAGTATTTTCCCCCGTGAAAGGAAAGGACAGGTTGTCATGCTAAGGCACAATACCAATGTTTTTGCTGTTGTTGTTGTTGTTGCTATTGTCTTTTGGGGGGGGTTCCTCAGCAAGAGCTCTGAGATTGAAATGGTGATAGTTTTGTGCATACATGTAACTGCTTTTTCCCACCATGAAGGTACTGCATTTTGACTTATGGGGACGGTGTCAAAATACAATATGAGTGTGCATGGTTTTTAAAGTATATCTTGGTCATCCATTCTCAATGGCAAAAATGCCCTACTTTTCCAACAGGCGACACAGATTTGTTTTTTTTTTAATCAATACACAAATGTTCTGCGTGCGTTCACATACAAGACCTCGGTTTATAGTCTCATCCAAAAGACATTCAAGGGAGTGGATTGGTACTATGTTAACTCCAGAAGGAAAAAAACCTGTTAAACGGGCGTCTTAGTGGTGGCTTGAACTCAGGTACAATCTAGAGCTGTCAAGTTGCGAACACAACGCTCTAACCACTAGGCTACCCTGCCCCCCTCTGTACCAGTTTGACAGTGACAAGTTTGATTCTTCACAGAAAACGAAGTGTGCTGGATCATGTGGAATGCTCAGGATCTGGTACTAGGTTTAAACATGATTTGTTCAATACACATACAACCTAAGGGGGACGGGATAGTGGTGGTGGATAGAAGTAGATTGGCGCAATACGCTTGTGATCTGCTTGACCTGGGTTCGAATCCTCTAAGAGTATTTTCTCTCACCGAGAGTTAAATCACATACTACCGATTGCCCCCGAAAGCTTCACAGAAATACTTACACTAAGGTCCCGTTGTGCCAACGCAGCAGAACATCTTGTGTAACGTTAAAAAGCTTTCCCCTTTTGGAAGAGTAGGCATTATGTGAGGTGGAATGGATGAAAAATTTACAAACCCCCTACAAGGACCGAGATGTAAAAGGCACATATGATTATTTTTATACACTAAAATAAAAGAACAAAAAAAAGAATAAAGAATAAGCCAATCGTACAGTACGGGGATAGGACCATAAAGCTACACAGCACTGGTTGACTGATGCTTAGGGGTGATGGTGCCATTCCAGTATTCGAAGAGTGTCTGGGTAAACCCATCACCAACACAGCCCTTGTCTTTGCACACCACTAAGTATCCTCACATCATTGCTATGTTCAAAGTATAGGAGTGTGTATGTGTCTTAATAATTTTAAACGCTATCCACTAGAAATGGTTATTAGAAAGGGTATGTGTGTGTGTTGTTTCAATTTTAAAAGTATTCCACTAGAAAGTGGTTTAGAAAGGATGTGTTGATGTGTGTGCTTCAATTTTAATCGTCAATCCACTAGAAAGAGATATTAGAAAGAATGTGTGTTGTGTGTCTCAATTTTAACGTCATCCACTAGATTGATTATCAGAAAGGAGTGTGTTGTCTTGAGTTCAATTTAAACGAACTATCCACTAGAAAGTAATTAGAAAGGGAAGTGGTGTGTTTCTTCAATTTTAACGTCTATCCACTAGAATGTTATTTGAAAGGGAGTTCGACGCACTGTCAAAAGATAGTGTCAGTGTTGCTTTTGGACCATTGCACCTTGGCTATATTGTTGTTCACAGCGCTTTCCGAGTTTGATAACAACGTAATTTGAATAAAAAAATTATTCATTTAAATAACATGTATCAAAGGCTACGTGTTTGTTCATATGCACAGTAATATTTTTGTTAGTGTGTATTATTACTTTTGTCACCGTGTGGTTATCGGTTTCTTATATTTGGAGTTTCTTTTGTTATTGAAAATTCAGGGGGAAAAAAGGGAAAACCAAAATGTATTGTAAATGTTGTAATGCAATGGTTCGCTTTGAAAGATCATAATGAATTTTTCAGTCTTGTCTTCGGAGTTTTCCTTGATAAAGCTAGCAAAAAGGAACGAAGTAAGGAAGGAAATAACATAAAACAAGAAAAAACAGAAAAATACCTGAGGAAAGAAAAGTGATCCAGGTACTAAACAACCAATAGACAGCGGTTCAAAGAACTAGTAACAACATCAGGATACGATAAATATATGAAAATATAATAATAACATATGATACTGATAATACTAATAATATAATTAAATATTATTATTATATATATATTGAGGAAAAAGTAGTGAGGAAAGACAAGTGTAGGTACCACTTTTCTCAATCATTTTGAAAATGACTTATCAAAGATTCAATTTTTTTTTTTTTTTTAATTGAAATGAAAATAAATTCTAGGGAATAATGTCTTTCAGTGACAGCATTGTAGGCATTTCTGTGTAAGAATCATGCCTTTGGCCTGACCTGACTCGAGTTTCGGCTCCTGGATGAGCCCTCATCAGAGGTCCCTGCGGTGATTGAAACTCCACCTGCTGTGGTACCTTACAGCAAGACACATTTAAAAATTTAAATGTGTCAATTGCATTCAAAGGAATAATTGATATTCCTGTGGCCTTTTGAAGCTGCCCTCAAAAGACGATGATGAAAAGAGAAAGGAAATATGCTTAGAATATATGTTGGAAAAAAAATGAATAAGACAAAATAAGCACCTAGTGAATCTTTGTGCCTTAAGTTTGGGGATCCTATTAAAGGATGCAAGGGAGGTCATAAAGTTTGTATCCAGCCCAGTGGTCAGTCTTAGCTGGATAATAACCCAAACATTACAATACACTTTAAGTGCATGCATAGGCAAGAGAAGTTGGGGGAAAAAATATAAATGGCCTACACTTGGATCTACTAGAGATGCAATTCTCACTTGACCACAAAGTATTATTGAGGAAAAAGTAGTGAGGAAAGACAAGTGCATGTACCAACTTCTCAATCATTTTGAAAATGACTTATCAAAGATTCAAATTTTAAAAAATTGAAATGAAAATAAATTCTAGGGAATAATGTCTTTCAGTGGCAGCATTGTAGGCATTTCTGTGTAAGAACCATGCCTTTGGCCTGACCTGACTCGAGTTTCGGCTCGAGTATTATTATTATTTTTATTATTATTATTATTATTAATTATTATTATTATTATTATTATTTAATTATTATTATATTATTATTATTTATTATTATCATTATTATTATTATAGCAACAGTAGACGAAACTGCAGCTGCAAAAACAAGAACAACTTAAAAACTTAGCATGAATAAGAAAAAAGTAAGCAGGCAAAGGCAATTGGGAACATGCCTAAAATGATTGGAAAATCACATCAAATATGACGGATACTATAAACCAACTACTATGCATGTATTCAAACATCTTTCAGATGGGACAATAAACCGAAATCCCGTGTGCAACACGCCTCCAGTGCATATAAAAGAACCCACGCAACAAGAGAGATGTATTTGGAAAAATGATGTAGAAAAAAAGCCACTCTGGTAGGTAAACAAATTCAGTTGCAGACAGGAAAAAATGGGTGGCACTGCTGCCGTGGCGATGCGCTCTTCCCGGGAAGAGCAGCCCGAATTTCACGCAGAGAAATCTGCCGTGACATAAATCCACCAGAGATTACCAATTTTTGAGATTTTGAGTCTGCGACCGTTTTTTCCCACCATTAAGGTAGCTGCAATCGTCTTTCTGGATGATTCATTACATGATTTTCAGCTGTCTTCGAGTTTTCTATCTTGTAATCACGTTCCTATGGCACGCAATACTACTTTTCCAAAAGAAGTGAACGGAATTAAAACAATGGAGTGGCAATTTATTTCACATCTACCACAAAACTGTGAGCGCTTTTTGCATATTTTTTTAATATTATTCACACTCAGATGATAAACCGAGCCTAATTTACGTCAAAGCAAAGTTTGTTTAAAGTGTTGCTTATTATTTACAAAGATATATGTCACATATCTCCAAATTAAAATGTTTTGCCTTCAAGTTAGTCAGTGAATGCTAAAAAAAAAAAAGAAAACTGTATACACACAAAACACAGGCTTGCTTTCACAAGGTGTAAGTCTCATTCAGCTAATACACAAGAAAAAATCACATTGATTTCACACACAGTATATTTCATGAGGCTCGGAAATCACTTTGAAGATAAATTTGCCAATACTGCCTCTCTCAGCATGTACCTTTTCTTTGTTATAATTGAAAAATCGTCAACTTACGTGATGTCAGAAAGAGTCCAAAGCATACATACAAAACAACTACAGTTAAAACAAGGACTTCGTTTGAAAAAAGACTATAAACCGAGGTCCTGTTAATTAAAACCCGTTCTGCCTTTAGGAAGAGTAAACCATTGCATGCTGTAGGAACGGATGACAAAACTGTAAAAACGCGTGTACACTAGTGCAGTGTTAATGTTTAGACATCATCCCTGAAGTCGAAAGTGGCCACCTCAATGGTAGGTAAATGTTCCCATACGCAAAATTTCACCATTGGCGAACCTTGGAGCTCTATCCGAAGGACAAAAAATAGATAAAAACATTCAACTCTACACATACTGTCACCTGGAAATCACCTCAAATATGGTGAAAACTGCTAACTTACTCAGGTAAAAAGGATGACAAGTAAAAAATATATTAAAGGAGTGTTCTGGCACATTATGTATCAACAACGCATTATATCACAATTTGTGGCATATTACAAAACTGTGGTATTATGTTGCAGTTTATGACATATTACAAACTGTTGGTATTATGTCAGAACTTGTGACATTATTACAAACGGTGATGCTATGACACGATTTGTGACGTATTACATGCTGTGGTATTATGTTACAGTTTGTGACATTTTACAAACTGTTTTACATATGGATGGATGGATGGATGTGATGGATGGATGGATGGATGGATGGATGGATGGATGGATGGACGGATATCTATATCTATATATCTATATATCTATTAACTGTATATCCCTATATATCTATATTATATATAGATATATATCTATATAGATATAGGTATAGATATATCTATATATCTTATATCTGTATAGATATATATAGATATATAGATAAGATAATAGATAGATAGATAGATATAGATAGATAGATAGATAGATAGATAGATAGATAGATAGATAGATAGATAGATAGATAGATAGATAGATAGAGATAGATAGATAGATAGATAGATAGATAGATAGATAGATAGAAGAGAGAAAGAATAGAAGATAGATAGATAGAGATAGAAGATAGATAGAGAGATAGATAGATAGAAGATAGATGAGAGAGATAGATAGATAGATAGATAGATAGATAGATAGATAGATAGATAGATAGATAGATAGATAGATAGATAGATAGATAGATAACAGCACTGTGACATACTGTCTGAATACATTTTGTGACAATATGTGCAAAGAGTAAAAGCATTGTACAAAAATGTGAGTGGAACTGACAAGTGATCTTTAATTTTGTTCTTTTGTAAAGCAGATAGCATACTGACAACACATCAGTACGTCTTTTCTTAATAATAAATAGGCTGTTGATTGCAAGGTAGATAATAGAATGACACCTGACCAGAACAGAAATGATAATCCAGTTGTTGTTTTTCCTCCTTCATTAAGCAGGCTGCCTACTGCCATAGTAAGCACCCATCTTTTGATATCAAATCACTTCATCATTCAACTTGCTCTCTCCTTTAAAGGAGAAAAATCCTCTGAAGTCAGACAATGGCTGCCTGTATGGCGAGGTACTTGATAACAGTCATACACGCAAACTTCTCATTCAGTGTGCAATTTTAATCTCACAGTGATCCCCATGTGGGGTGCACATTCTGGGTGACAGACCCTAGAGTGTTAAACTAGAGAACGCGCAACAACAACTGAATCATTTCAAATTGTGCGGTAGTGAAGAGTCGTGACAAAAAGTGCCAACATGCTATGTTATAAACAGGGCTTGAAGTCGAAACGCATTCCTATCCTGAAGTCAGAATGCGGCTACCTAAATAATGGGTAAAATAAAAACGGTTGCATGCGCAAAAATCTCACCATTGCTGAGCCTTGGAGCTCTAGCTGAGGAACGAAAAGACGCAGAAAAAACGCCTTGATGAAAAAACTTTTCTTGAATAAATTCTGTCTAAACTAATATAACAACACCAAAGCATTGATAGTTCCTTTTTTTTGCCTTCTTGCATATAGCAGCTTATTTACTGCTATAACAATCAGTTACAGATTTATTTTTTAATCAAACTGCTTTCTCCTTGACTGTTAATTCCTTTGTCAGGGAACCTGACTCAAGTCTATCAAATGAAGCTTCTTTGCAGTCAGATCTTTGTGAAGTTTCAGATCCAGACTTTGATATTAACTCGCATCTCTTGTAGTTTGCTGCTCCAGCTCTCCCTACCTATGATGCAAGTAAACATTTGCAACTTGACACGGTTTGTTTGGGGTTTTTTTTCAAAACTGAGAACAAAAATCCTCTCAAGTTGGAGTATGATGTAGTGGATCAGTGGTATAGAGGTAACGCGCCTATATCTAGAAAGCGAAAAGTGCGGGTCGGAATGTGCAGTGGTTTGAATCCCGTTTGGGCCCGAAACTTGGGCCCGAAACTTGTACGCCATCTATTAGACCATGAGTGGTGGTCTGGGTGCTAGTCTTTCGGATGAGACGATAAACCGAGGTCCCGTGTGTTACATATCATTATTTAGCGCACGTAAAAGAACCCACGGCAACAAGAGGGTTGACCCTGGCAAAATTATGTAGGAAAAAGCCACTCTGATAGGGAAACAAATACAGTTGCAGATAGGAAAAAAAATGGGTAGGCGCTGCACTTGTGGTGACGCGCTCTCCCCCAGGGAGAGCAGCCCGAATTCCACGCAGAGAGTCTGCTGTGACATAAAGTGGTATAAGATAAAATAAAAATTAAAAAATTGATAGTGCAGGGTCTTCTTTAACAGGTGTCCACATGGCGGCTTCACGCGGACATCTCACTGCGTACAGCAGGCTATGGATCTGTTACACAACGATCTCGTGCATGCCTGTACACAGGGAGTTGTAATACAAAGGCAGTCACCTGTCACCTGGTATTGTCACCTGTCAATGTCACCTGTTGCCTGTCATTGTCACCTGCCACCTGTCACTGTCACCTGCCACCTGTCATTGTCACATGTCATGTCACCTGTCAATGTCGCCTGTCCTGTCACTTGTCCTGTCATCTGTCATTGTCACCTGTCATTGTCACCTGTCATTGTCATATGTCATTGTCATCTGTCATTGTTATCTGTCATGATACATGTCACCTTTCATGTCACTTATCACCAGTCATGTCACATGTGTCAACTGTCACCTGTCATGTCACCTGTCATATCATCTATCGCCTGTCATGTAATATGTCACCTGTCGTGTCACCTGTTACTTGTCATTGTCACCTGTCACCTGTCACTTTCACCTGTCTCCATCGCTGTGCATGGCAGTAGCAGCTCCCTTCCTTGTTATAAAGGATCCCCAGGCGACACGGTCTCTGTTCCGATGTTTCTTTTTCGTTCCTCGGCGCTTTTGACCTTCATAAAGATAGTTTGGAATACCTGTGATCTCCATAAGGACAATTTACAAGGGTGATTTTCATAAAGACGGTGAAGTTCAAACGGTGGACAAACTGTATCACAGACACAATGCTATCAACCACACAGCCATTTCGTCTGTGATATGCACTGTTTAGCAGCAGACAAACCACCACAACACCTGACCATTACAGAAAAACGCCTGTGAGTGTATGGATGGTGTCTGGGTTGTTCTTTATTCCAGCACCAACACACACTTTAAGTCATGGTCTACAAAAATGAAGCCTGACAGTCGATTTTCTCCTTCATTGAACGCTCAGACAGCTACTATCATTATCTTTGATATGAGTGAAAATGTGTTCCTCTGCCGTTAAGTGCCTGATAAGTTTAAGCTCAGCTCGGCGCATCCGACTTCGGCATAGGAGAGAATCGTTATGTTTTAAGTCTGTCTAGAAAAGGAAGGCAGGAGAAGGACCAAGAAGGAAGAAAACAGACAAGATGGAGGAGACAGGAAGAAAAGGAACAAGGCAGAAACTAAGAGAGGGATAGAAAAGAGGGAATTCTTTGTACAAAATTTCCAGAAAGTGGGGATGCTATTTGTACTGACAGGCCCCCGGTATCCCCGCGGGGGAAATGGATTATTTAAATACTGAAAGATATTTAAGATTCTCATGGCTTTGACTCAGAAAAATGTTGATATTCACAACCCTTGCCACGGCTGAAAGTTTAGTATGTTACTAATGGCAATGAAGTGCCAGAGCTTACATTAAAATGCTGTTATGTTTCAATATATCACGTTACAAATAGCTTTGGCCATAACAAGCTCAGCATTAGAACCAGCAGGTTTTTTGTTGGTTTTTTAGTATTCTAAAGTAAGAGTATGTTAGCTTATACGGAGGGGTTCTCAAACATTTTTTTAAGTCTAAACCTAAAAATATATCTAAAAATCCCCGAAGAAGAATGAAGCTTCCTTCACGGTGAACAAAAAAACGGTTGCATTTGCAAAGCTGCAAATTGTCCAATTTCAGTTTTTTTTCCTGTCATCCCTTTATTATAATTATGGAGGATTTATTTTACAAAATATCAAAGAACAAAATCAAATCTGAACAACATGCATGCAGTACGGACCTAGATAGTTGAACAATTAACCAGAGAGCAAAAAATTGTGAAATTACCCATGTGAGATCCTTTAAACATGGCTTATATGTTAATTCCCATTGTATTAGTGATTTTGACAACATTGAGCAGAGTCTCCATCTTTGTTGAAAAAAGATTTTCTCATACTTCAAATTTGTTTGGATGTTTAGTATGATATTTTTGTACATTATTTTTACGTGTTTTATTTAACATTGGACAAATAAGAAGGTAATGAGATTCGTCACCAATATCACCACTATTGCATTTTGTACAGCATCCTTCATCCTTGAATTCCTTCAAAATGGATGGTGTTGATAGGCAGATTGTTATTATTTCTGTCAAACTGGGAAAACTGAACAGAAACATTGGATTGCAATAAGGGTACAATTTTTCAACACAAAATTTGTTTTTAAACCTTCTATAATAGGTATAAAATGTCTTCTCTATTTGATACTGTGTAGCACTTAAGAATAAAGTCATCACACAAGCATTGTTTGACTTTGTTTTGAAAACCAGTTGTACAAGCGGTTAGTATTTTGTTGATTCAACCAGACCCTAGTCTTCTCTACCTCATGTAACGCGTTAACATAATCTGAAGAAAATCTTCGTTTGGTGTGCAGATCCGGACAAGCAGGCTGTATTAGTTTCCATTTTCTTCCTGAAAATCAAATGCATACTACAGTAGTATGCCTCTGGAACTAACATTTGATCTGCGGTAGTACAAGTTTGCTGTTGTCAAAACCGAGCTTCCTTTCAATATTGCTAGGTTGCATTACGTCCTTTGTTGAAGATTTTGTTTGCAACTTTTTGTTTTACAAGGAAACAGCTCCCAGTTCACAAGGTCAAAGACACTGTAAATATTCAAATCTCTTTATCTTTGATTTATTGACGTTCCAGTTTTTTTACCTTGTAACATCCATTTTCGCACTGCTATACCTCACAGTCTTCTCCTTCGTGTTAACATCGCGGTAACAACATAGAAACAAACGACAAGTAGTTTCTCTAAACCTAGTCCCAAACCTGTAATAAACGAAGAAGTTAAAAGTATTATGAACAGCTGAAGCCGCCTGAAAGATTCTCTTGGTGACCCAGGCTAGGTTGTCATAACGGCCCCCCACTTTCAGGTCCGGCACGACAAGAGAAGAAGAACGCTTCAGAACTGAGGGAAGCACACACACGATGAACAAAATGGAGGTGCCCACAAACACGCGAGTCATCACCAAGTCTCGCGAGGTGACTGTATCAGAAGCAGACGTCGTTTTCTCCCTCCATTTGGAGAGTTTCTTCAGTTTGACGACAATGACGACTGTACAGATCATAACACAGACCAGGGAGATGCTGGGTAGGAACAGACCATACACAATGCTGAACAGGATGTCCATGATAAACTGGTGGCGGAAATAAAAGTCGGTGGGATAACTGACATAGGATATGCTGCTGTCTCTGG
>CM060330.1:15923329-15953329 GCA_030674155.1 Stramonita haemastoma
ACTTGCGCTTCCCCGAAGTCAGATGCAGCTACATGCTGGGCAAAAATGGTCGCATACACACCATTGGTGAACCTCGGAGCTCTAGCTGATGAATAACAAAAAATGAACGTGCAAAAAAAATCTAAATACACACAAAATAGATGGGAAAAATGGGGAGAAAAGATCCGTTGGAAGCAGACGACATCAAACACTGAGCTGAAAGAGTTACAGTTCAAGAGTCGGTGTAGTCTGCTAACATCTGGATTTTAATCACTGTTGGAAACTCAAGGTGTGGACATGTAGGATCCGGCCAGCCTCTACTATGTATACTCATATAAATACATACACACACGCATACACACACACAAGCGCGCGTACGCACGCATGCACACATATACTCTCTCTCTCTCTCTCTCTCCTCTCTCTCTCTCTCTCTCTCTCCTCTCTCTCTCTCTCTCTCTCTCTCTCTCCTCTCTCTCTCTCTCTCTCTCTCTCTCTCTCTGAGAACATCTTGCACACACGTTACATCCTGTTCTGCTTTTCGTAAGAGTAGGCTATTGTGTGCCGGTGGGAACAGATGACAATATTTACAAAACTGCATACACACGGGGACTGGATATAAAAAAAGCACATGAGTGCTTAATGCATCATCCTTGATATAAAAGAATAAATAAATGAGATTAAATCTCTCAACTCTTTTAATTTAACGCCAGTACAACTCATATTAAGAAGAAATTGTGTGATAGTTGGAGTTAGGAAAATTGAAATACGGTGGCAGCTAATCCCGATATGGCCTTGATAGTCGTGAGGCTATAATTAACAAGAAATGAAATGAAACTGAAATAGTTATTTCAGATGAAGGTGATTACAAAAACCTGTTATGTGTCAGTATTGGCTAGTCTTTTTTTAAGTCCAAGTATTTTTGTAGTTTATTCTTCGCCATTTGATACGCTTTTTGATGATATCTTATATTTCTTAACATCTTTTTGTGCTATAGAGATAAATTTTTAAAAAGTAAGATGGTTATGTGTGTATTTTCTGAGCATATTGGCTTGAGCTATAATTTGAAAGAGGCAATGCAGTTTTATTCAGAAAAGTATACCAGCAACGATGAGCTTAACTAACACTGATGTCAATATGCAAATAATTAGCCCACATGATATGCCTACATATCTACTCTGCAAAGCTTTTAGTTTTGAAATGTATGATATATTTTAAACGTCCTGGTGCGTTAAGTGCCTAAATCACCATTGTTTTTAGACATCTAATTTCAAAAAAGAAATCTGGTTCTTACATGGAGCCACTGCTTAAGTTCATGTTGGGTTTTTTGTCATCTGTAGTTAGCTAAATATGCTCTGGTTGTGTGTGTGTGAGTGTGTGTGTGTGTGTGTGTGTGTGTGTGCGTGTGTGTGCGTACGTGTGCTCGTGTGTGTGTGTGTGTGTGTGTGTGTGTGTGTGTGTGTGTGTGCGTGCGTGTGTGTGTGCGTGCGCGCGCGTGGTCAAACAAATTCATTTAAAATTTACTCTTTTAATGGATTACAACTTAGATACAGAAAACACACAAAACCGCTCAAAACCATGCATCTACACATTGCATCTTTCACACCACAGCGTAAAACAGCGCAGTTTTCAATCAGACCATGGGGTTTTCACATACGGTCTGTTGACGACTGGGCTGAAGACAGCAACCACACTTCTACACACACAACCTCTGCGTGTGTGTGTATGTGTATGTGTGTGTGTGTGTGTGTGTGTGTGTGTGTGTGTGTGTGTGTGTCTTGTGTGTGTGTGTGTGTGTGTGTGTGTGTGTGTGTGTGTGTGTGTGTGTGTGTGTGTGTGTGTGTGTGTGTGTGTTGTGTCTATGTTTCTGTCTGTCGGTCGGTCTGTCTGTCTCTATTTCAATCTCTCTGTCTGTCTGTCTCTCTGTCTTTGCCCATTGCATAATGTGTGTGTGATATCATACATTTATATGACTGATTCCTGGCATGCAGGAATCATGTGAAGAAAGAAAGAAGACGGTTTCAGTTTCTACAAGCCCTCTTATAGTGTCTAAAGAGGCCACGATGCCTTAGGAACAAATTCTGTAACATATTGAGCAGATGAAAGAAGGCAGGAACTAGAACTGAGGTTAGTTGGTTGGCTGGTCCTGTGATTGCTCTTTCCACTGGCTTCTCTTTTGCCGCGTCGCTTCTCTGAAGTTCAAACTTTTTGGTGGTTCTTGGATCAAATATCCCCCCTTGTCCTGATCTAACAGCAGAGAATCAGATGGTTTGGGCACCTGACACGCATGGCACCTCATCAGCTTGCCAGGAAAGCGTACAACACACAAGGCAAGGGGAAGACCGAGGGAGACCTGGATCGAGGGTGTAAAAGAAAAACTGAAGACCCACAACATCCCACCCACCCAGGCCTTCAAACTTGCCACAGACAGAAAGCTCTTTCACCTAAGATGGTACAAGAGGACGATAAAGTAAGTAAGTAAGTAAGTAAATAAGAAAGTAAGTAAATAAGTAAGTAAATAAGTAAGTAAGTAAATAAGTAAGAAAGTAAGTATGTAGGTAAGTCGGTAGGTACGTAAGTAAGCATGTCAGTAAGAAAGAAAGTAAGAAAGTATGTACGTAAGTGAATATGTCAGTAAGTAAGTAAGTAAGTAAGTAGGTAAGTAGCCAAGTAAGTAAGTAAGTAAGTGAGTAAGTAGTTAGTTAAGTGGTTGGTAAGTAAGTAAGTAAATAGCCAAGTGAGTAAGTAAGTAAGTAAGTAGGTAAGTAGCCAAGTAAGTAAGTAAGTAAGTGAGTAAGGAAGGAAGGAAGGAAGGAAGGAGGAAGGAAGGAAGGAAGAAAGGAAGGAAGGAAGGAAGTCCCGATCCAGTGTTTCCTGTCGCCATGTCTGGAGCTGAAACCCCACCAGTGACACCTCCTGCTTCTTCACTTTGTTTTGAAGCTTTTCCTTGGAGTCCCAGAGTCACAGGTGTTCGGTTCTATCTCACCATAGAAAACAGCTTTTAGGTATTCCTGTGTCCTCCATCTTTGCAACATGCATGTTCAGTCTAACAAAGTTGCTGCTGCAGTTAAGCGCTTCGATTTGTTTGCTCTACAAGATTTAGTGCTATTTAAATTCCATAATTATAGTAGTATCAGTAGTAGTAGTAGTAGTAGCAGCAGCAGCAGCAGCAGCAGCAGCAGCAGCAGCAGAGTAGTAGTAGTAGTAGTAGTAGTAGTAGTAGTAGTAGTAGTAGTAGTAGTAGTAGTAGTAGTAGTAGTAGTAGTAGTAGTATATGGATTCCAGACTGAGCAGGTCAGCTTGGTGGATTGATGTTTTCAGTCGTTAAATGAAAAAAACCTCTTCGTTGGTAATGCTGTCTTGACACTTAATACCAAGGATGGAATGGAGGCAGGCAAGTCAGGGCAAGGCAAGGCAATTTCTTTTATTCGAGGATAATGAATAAGCACTCGTGTGCTTTTTTTACATCCTTTCCCCGCCTTTATCAGGGATAATATCAAAAAAAAACCCTTTAACTTAACTAAACAACAACAATAATAATGATCCAAATACCGAGAGCAAGAAACCATACCAAGTAGCAAACAACAGACAAGAAATAAGACTGAAACACAATAAGGTAATAATTTTTTTTTAAAGGCACTCATTAAGAAACGAAAATAAGAAGTAAGAATCAAATGATTATTTTGATTTGAAAAAAAAGCGCAATAATCAAAGAACAAACATGAGAATATAATGTAGTAAACGGCTGAAAACATTAATCCACTACCATCAGTGTTGATGGAGGAGCTCCAACATCCCGATCTGCTTGCTTGCTTTATAGGACCCAGGTATCTGAACCGTACGAGAGGGTATGGACCATCACAGCTGTGCATAGTTTGACTTTTTGTTGAGGGGCGGAGGGAATGGTTCTGTCCAAATTTCTTGCACAGGTGTTCGGATGGTACTTCTGCTGCAGGCAAGTCTGTTGTCAATGTTTTTACTTTTTCTTTAAACAAGCTGAAGTCTTGAACTTATAGATTTAATACTTTAGGTATTACTAATATATTGAATTTATGTAGCCCTGATTCTCGCAAAGCAAACAAATCAAAACGTATTAATGGGTGTGGATCGTTCATGGTCATTTTGCCTGACCTGACTGACTCCAGTTTTGGATGTTAGATAGATAGATAGATAGATAGATAGATAGATAGATAGATAGATAGATAGATAGATAGATAGATAGATAGATAGATAGATAGGTGGGTGGGTGGGTGGGTGGGTGGGTGGGTGGGTGGTGGTGGATGGATGGATGATGGATGGATGGATGGATGGATGGATGGATGGATGGATAGATAGATAAATAGATAGATAGATAGATAGATAGATAGATAGATAGATAGATAGATAGATAGATAGATAGATAGATAGGTAGGTAGGTAGGTAGGTAGGTAGGTAGGTAGGTAGGTAGGTAGGTAGGTAGGTAGGTAGGTGGGAGAAGACAGACAGACTGACTGACTGACTGATGACTGACTGACTGACCGACCGACCGACCGACCGACCGACCTACCGACCGACCGACCGACCGACCATTTGATTGATTGATTGGTTGATTGATTGATTGATCTATCGATCGATCTATCGATTGATTGATTTATTGATTAACAGACAGATAAATAAGTCTGCACGAATTCCGATGTTCTTTCATCCACCACTTCCAGTCCCATGGTGAAGTCGTATCAGTGATCACAGAATGCAAATTCATCATGGGAGCCTGTCACTGGATGGACATATGAATGGTTGTTTGTTGTTATCGTCTTGGTTGTTGTTCCTTGTCATATCCAAATTCCTGTATGCCTGTGAATCGTGGACCCTGACTGTTGATTTGGAGAGAAGAGTACAGGCGGTAGAGATGAGATGCTTCAGGAGACTCCTTGGCATCTCCTACAAAAACCACATAAGCAGCACAGAAGTGCATAACAGAATCCAGCAAACCATTGGTCCCTACGAAAACCTCGTTAAAAAAGTGTAAACTTCAATGGTACGGGCAATTTGTGATGGGTAAACAGGAGATTGTTGTACTTTTTTTTTAATCCTATAGTATTTTGTTGAAATACTGTGAATGATTGGTGCATGTCAACTCAAGTTCAGCTAGGATTTTTTAATCTTGATATTTTGTATAATCGTCGATACCGGCGGAACAGTGGTCTAGAGGTTATGCACCTGCCTAAAAATGAAAAGTGCAGTCCCAATATGCACTTGCGCCTGACCCCCCCCCCCTTCCCCCCAACTTCCTCCCCTATCCACTAGACCTTGAGTGCTGGCCCAGGTGCTAGTCTTTCGGATGAGACTATAAACCGGAGTCCCGTGTGCAACGTGCATTCAGAGCATGTTAAAAGAACCCATGGCAACAAAAGAGTTGTCCCTAGCAAAACTCTGTAGATCTAGGCGCTCCTGTGGGGTAAAGAAAAATTATATTATGCAGACAGGATTTTTTTTTAATGGGTGGTGCTGCTCTTGTGGCCAGTTGCTCTACCCAGCAAAAGCAGCCCTAATTTCACACAGGGAAATCTGCTATTATTGAAAGTAATGTACAATACAATACAACGTGACACAATACAACGTAATACAATATAACACAATGCAATGCAATACAGTCCAATATATAAATGTACAACACAATACAATCCCATGAAAGGATGCCAGGAATGAAAAATATGTGTTTGAGTTTGAAACTGAGTGAATGTTTTTAATCCGTTGACGGTAGGAACGGATGACCTTTTTCAAAAAAAAAAAAAACAGCATGCACACGGGTGTCGTATTCGGACACCATCCCCGAAGTCGGAATACGGCCACCTAAATGGTGAGGGAAAAAAACGGTCACATACGCAAAAATCGGACAATTTGGCGAACTTTGCAATTGAAACCGAGGAACAAAAAAAAATAATTGTAATGTATGACTATGAGGGGTCGGGTGTGCCCAGTGGTCAGAGCACTCGCTTTCAACAAGCTACGGTTAAGCAGCATCGAGCGTAGTTACCAAGTGGATGGGCGACCGTTCGCGCGCCTTGGCTTCTGTACAGTCCCCCAGTTCACCCAGCTGTTAATAGATACCTGCCCTCTTTAGGGTCAGGGAAGAGTAAATCAGTGAGGGAGAGAAGATGGGCGCCGCCCTCAAAATTTTAGCCCCTAGAGAAGCTGAGGTCTCTGATTCCTTGCTCCCCTATAACCACATAGGTTATGGGAACACCTTTACCTTTACCTTTTCATGACTGTGACTGTGAAAGAAGATGCAGCCATTCAGACATATCCAGACTGTATGGGACATTTTCTTCACATTTACGGCAGTTTGGATATTATGTTTCCAACTTTTTCCATAAGTTATTTTTTTACCTTTACCACACCTTTTCATCATATGTGGACTGTACGAAGTGTCTTTAAGCCGAACCCAGGAGTCTATAACGAAATTTCATCTTTATATAGTCCCAAACTACCAGATCGATATGAATAAATTGGGGGCGTTGGTTGGTTGGTTGGTTGGTTGGTTGGTTGGTTGGTTGGTTGGTTGGTTGGTTGGTTGGTTGGTGGACAGCCAGCTCTTTTTCTTTTTGGTGCGTGCGTGCGTGCATGCGTGCATGCATGCGTGTGTTATTGTTTGTGTGTGTGTATGCAATCACCCTTGGTAGTCATCATCTTTCACCCATCACCATCATCGTCATTTACCCTTTTAGTAAGCTTCCAACATAAAATGGCGTTTTGCTTAATAGACTAATGCGTCATTAAACTTCGTGTTTAAGTTGATGTGTAACTGAATTATGTGTTGTCATACTGTTGTCATCCACCTGCCCCTGCTTTCAATGAGTCCCTTAATCTTACATGAGTTTTTTTGTTGTTTTTGCTGTTGTACTTTACCTTGCTATAGTGTATAACCTTTATGAGTGTGTGCATGTGTGTGTGTGTATGTGAGTGTGAGTGTATGTGTGTGTGTGGGGGGGGGTGCGGTGTGTGTGTGTGTGTGTGTGTGTGTGTGTGTGTGTGTGTGTGTATGTGTGTGTGTGTGTGTGTGTGTGTGTGTGTGTGTGTGTGTGTGTGTGTGTGTGTGTGTGTGTGTGTGTGTGTGTGTGTGTGTGTGTGCATTCGAATTTGCTATTTTCTAAAACTAGTAATTGTTGTTGATTGTTTGTGTATTGTATATCGGTCGAATGCAAGCGCTCTGACTTGTTTCTGCAAGATACAGCGCGATATAAATTCAATGTATTATTATTATTACGTTCCCCAGCTTTCAACACCATGGAGGTCACTACCCGGAACATGCACTCTTGTCTCAGTCTTCCTACCTGGGAATCACCATAAGATCGCAAGTACACACAGAGACGGAAAGTTTGCATGGATAACTCTTTGTCAAAGACCTTTTTGTCATAAAGGCAGCCATATTCCAACTTAAGTTGATTTTTTTTCTCTTTTAAAGGAGAGTATATGTTGTTATATTAATAGTTTGTCACGGCTGAAGACAATGTCAATATAACATTGCAAACCATAAGAACGTTATATTGTGGGCTGTGCCACTTTAGAATATTTCAATACATGACAAAGCTTTTGGCGTGGGCCAAATAAAAAAAAAACACGAGGAGTGGAGGAAGCTGGCTGCAAAATCTTGAGAGGTGCCCCAACGGTCTACTAGACTTACAGGATAGGTGAGAGAGAAATATGAGTAGATAGCCATCTCAACGAAGACAAGACACAAAAAGTGCTCTATAGATACAATTCCCAAAGCGCCATCATCTTATGACACAATGTTTGTATGTAGGTACATACGTATTGGTGCCCCATGACCCCCTAACGTCCACCAATCAGGAGGTGAGTTGTCACGTCTGCTTCCAAGCAGTGCACACCGCGGAGACAACGGCCGAGCTTTGAGAGCAGTTGGCTCCACGATACGTACGGCTTTTGTCTTTCTTTTCCTTTCTCTGCTAGAGTTACTAGATTCATCAATGAATCGGGGAACTGGATAGCCTAGTGGTGAGAACATTGCGCTCGCAATTTGACGACCGGGTTCGATTCCCGTTCGAGGGGATTTTTCTCCTGTAGTTAACATCAGTGCTGACACCACTCTTCCCCACAGTCCTTCGGATGAGACTATAAACTGAGGCCCCGTGTGCGAACACACGCAGAACATCTTGCGCACACGTCTGTTCCGCTTTTCGTAAGAGAAGGTCATCGTGTGCCGGTGGGAATAGATGACATTTACAAAACTGCACACACACGGGGACTGGATGTTAAAAAAAAAAGCACTTGAGTGCTTATTCCATTATCCTCGATATAAATAAATAAATAAATAAATGGTGAGATTTTATGTACGTGACTGGTTACCCCCACCCCCCTCCAACATGAAGGTAGCCGTATACCGACTTTGGGATGTATGCTGGGAATGTTCGTGTTTCTGTAACGCATCCAACGTTGACATGAATGACGGGATCGTTAACGTGCATATTTGATCTTCTGCCTGCGTGTATATACGAAAGGAATAAAGGCATTGTTAGGTCTGCACTTGAAGTTGACCTAGGAGATCGTAAACAATCCCCAGTCTTAATTCACCAGACGCCGCTGAGATTCGATCCCAGGACTTCATGAACCCAAGGAATAAAGTCAAACGGTCTTAACCATTCGACTACAGCGTCCGTCGTATGAAGGAGCTCCAGTCCCCCAGTTCACCCAGTTGTAAATGGGTACCTGCCCTCTTTAGGGTCAGGGAAGGTAAAGCAGCGAGGGAGAGGAGTTGGGCGCTGTCCTTAATATGCTGGCCCCTAGAGAAGCTGAGGTCTCTGATGCCTCGCTCCCCTATGACCACATAGGTTATGGGACACCTTTACCTTTACCTTTTTTATGATTTTATGTGAGTGTCACTAATCTGCATAAGCAACAAATTTCAGTTTACCATGTAGTGGGGATTAAAACAAGCTGTGGTTTGATTCCTTTCCCCTGCTGTATTGTTGTCTGCTAATGATGTATGTATATTGAATAACTCATGTTTAAACCAGCTGCATATTTTCTATCTTTCAATAAAATAGTGTTCTAGTGTTCTATTTTTCGATAAACTATACGTATACATATTTTCGGTCTATAAGAAGTCAGATAACAAGAGTGTGGCATAATATGCGCGGGCAGTATTACTGACTATACACAATCTAATCTTCTGCCATCCTACTGGGTGCTCCTACTACATATTTTACAGCGATGAATAGACGACGACGTTGTTTTGAAAATGCACATCATCGCGATACTAATGGATTAACTGAAACGACATTAGTATACTGATGATGCGTCTTTTGTGATGTTGTGTGTGTGTGTGTGTGTGTGTGGTGTGTGTGTGTGTGTGTGTGTGTGTGTGTGTGTGTGTGTGTGTGTGTGTGTGTGTGTGTGTGTGTGTGTTGTGTGTGTGTGTGTGTGTGTGTGTGTGTGTGTGTGTGTGTGTGTGTGTGTGTGTGTGTGTGTGTGTGTGTGTGTGTGTGTGTGGGGTGTGTGTGTGTGTGTGTGTGTGTGTGTGTGTGTGTGTGTGTGTGTGTGTGTGTGTGTGTGTGTGTGTGTGTGTGTGTGTGCGCGGATGACAAGCAAGAGAAGGCCATTTTGTGATTTTAAACAAAAAATGACTGATAGGTATATAATCATTTCCAATCCACCATCTCTACCTACCTACTACCATCCTTAGCTAAACACTGGTAAGAAGCATTGGTTGTAAAAAAAATTTCCCTGCCAAGAACACTGCCAAGTCTTTGCTGAGAAAGATCGTCGTTATTTTCAAAAGTTGTACCGGACATTTTGGGGGGTTCCGATTTTAACTCTCCTCCAGTTTTGTAAGGGGTTTTTTTTTTATTTGTTAATGTTGTATTTTATCAAAGCTATTATGAATAGCTTATGAATATTATGAATAGCTATGATGAATGATCACATTTCATTGTTTCTACTTTCGATGTTTTTTGTTTACTGATTGAAAATACAAGGGTGTGGGAAAACAGGCTGGTTACAACACTGAAGTGCATGTGTACCGAGTCTGCGTCCTCAGCACTCTTCCCTACCTCCATGTGCCTCAGCACTCTACAACAGTAAGGCATGGAGCACCTACATATGCCTCATACCACCTACATGTGCCTCATATCACCTACATATACCTCATATCACCTACATATGCCTCATACCACCTACATGTGCCTCATATCACCTACATATGCCTCATACCACCTACATATGCCTCATACCACCTACGTGTGCCTCATACCACCTACATATGCCTCATACCACCTACATGTGCCTCATATCACCTACATATGCCTCATACCACCTACATATGCCTCATACCACCTACATGTGCCTCATACCACCTACATGTGCCTCATACCACCTACATGTGCCTCATACCACCTACATATGCCTCATACCACCTACATGTGCCTCATACCACCTACATGTGCCTCATACCACCTACATATGCCTCATACCACCTACATGTGCCTCATACCACCTACATGTGCCTCATACCATCTACATGTACCTCATACCACCTACATGTGCCTCATACCACCTACATGTACCTCATACCACCTACATGTGCCTCATACCACCTACATGTACCTCATACCACCTACATGTGCCTCATACCACCTACATGTACCTCATACCACCTACATGTGCCTCATACCACCTACATGTGCCTCATACCACCTACATGTACCTCAGCACTCTACAGCAGTGAGGCATGGACCACCTACATGTGCCTCATGTGTATCATTGAGGCATGGACCCGCCTCCATGTACCTCAGCATTCTACAGCAGTGAGGCATGGACCACCTGCATATGCCTCAGCACTCTACAGCAGTGAGGCATGGACCACCTTCATGTGCCTCATATACAGCTGTGAGGGATGGACCACCTAACTGTGCCTCATGTGTAGCAGTGAGGCATGGACCACCTGTATGTGCCTCATGTGTGACAGTGAGGCATGGGCCATTGCTTCATATACAAATGACAAGATTTACAAAACTGCATACACTCAGTGACTGGATGTAAAAAAAAAACACAAGTGTTTATTCCATTATCCTCTATATAAACGAATAAATAAATAAATGATAAATAAATGAATGAAGCATGGACCACCTACATGCATGTTTAGGTCACCCTCAGGGTGATAAACTGGAAACCACGCAACAACAGCCCTTTCCTTTTCCTCAAACACAGTTCATGACCCACGGTCATCAGACTAAGGGAGGGACATGTAGATAGATAGATAGATAGATAGATAGATAGATAGATAGATAGATAGATAGATAGATAGATAGATAGATAGATAGATAGATAGATAGATAGATAGATAGATAGATAGATATATGGATAGATAGATGGATGGATGGATGGATGGATGGATGGATGGATGGATGGATGGATGGATGGATGGATGGATGGATGGACGGACGGACGGACGGACAGACAGACAGACAGACAGACCGACCGACCGACCGATAGATAGATAGATAGATAGATAGGAGATAGGGAGATAGGGAGATAGGGAGATAGGGAGATAGATAGATAGATAGATAGATAGATAGATAGATAGATAGATAGATAGATAGATAGATAGATAGATAGATAGATAGATAGATAGATAGATAGATAGATAGATAGATAGATAGATAGATAGATAAAGACAGCTTACATGATTGTTTCGAATGTTTAGCCATACAGGCTAACCACACCCATTACATCAGATAATGGTTTTTTTTCTCTATTAATGAAAGATACAGGTTATTATGCCAGGAGCTTGTCATGGATGAAGACAATCCCAAAATAACATTTCAAACCATAACATTGTGAGCATTACGCCTTGCCAATTTGACAGCATCCTTTACTCACAAAGCTTTCGACTTGAACCAGCCCATCTGCCAGATGGTCTTCTTTCTGAATTAATTTTTATTCACACCAAAAAGCTGGACCTACTACTTAAGATTGAAGGACGTTCTTGCATTCCAAAGAATGATATAGATATGGGAGAACGACTAGAAGAACGACCTTTGATACACAAGTACAAACATTTTAGACCAAGCCAAGTTGGTCCGTGTAAACGTACATGACTGCACAGACAATAGCTGAAGGAAACGATTCCCCATAGCAGACATAGCAGAGCACAGCTGGAAGCCCCAGTGGCAGACGACAGAAGCGAGCAAAAGGCAGCAGAGAAAAGGGAACGCCATCATCTCGGGGCAGTCTCAACTTCCCTGCAACCTTCAGACTTCATCTGCACCATCTGCAACACTGGACTACCACCACCCCTGAATCTGACTGCAATGCCATTTTAAAAAATCAGCGTGGTTCCATTTCTTGAAACTGACACATCTGCAGGCTCGCGGTTACTTTATACTGTTTACGTTCGTTCCAATTCTTAAACCGTATTTTTCATTAGTCTGGCGGTTCTTGTTCTTCTTCTTCTACTTCTCCCTCCTCCTCCTCCTCCTTTGACGCATTTGACTTGGGCGTGGGAGAAAATTGTTATAAATCTTTCTGAAAAAAATACAGGAGACTGGACCAAGATGGCAGAAAATAAAGAAAGTGACAGGAAGGAAAGGAACAAGGTAAAAACAAAGAGGATAGAAAAAAGAGGATTCCTAGCACACACTTTCCAGAATGCGGGAATGCAATTAATATTGACAGGCTCCTGGCATCACAACAGAGGAAATTGGAGCTGCTTTTCCCCTGGCCGGGAGAGCGTGTCGCCACAAGAGCAACGCCACCTTTTTTTTTTAGTCTTGTTTGCGTGTGTATTTGTTTTCCTTATCATGGTGGCTTTTTCGACAGAATTTTGTCAGAAACATTTATCGTGTTGCCGTAAGTTCTTTTTACGAATGCTTCATGTGTATTGCTTATGGGATCTCGGTTTATTGCCTCAGCTAAAAGACTGCCATCCAGATCACCACTTAAAAGGTTTAGTGGACGAGTGAAAAGCTTGGGTTCAAATGGGATTCGATTCCGCGACTTCTCAATTTTTGGACAGGTGACTTATAAACTAGATCAAGATACAAGAGACAACCTTTATTGTCCACTTACAAAAATGTCTCTCGACTGCACAACACGATGTAAAAAACACACATTGTCATTTAAGATTAAATTTAGCTCCCTAAACATGTTAACATTTCCAAATACCATTCTTCTTTCAGTCCAGCACTTTAACCTGTCCAAATTTCTTCAAATTCATACAAACACACACTCATCCACCTGCATATACATATATATAAATATATATATATATATATATATATATATGTGTGTTGTGTGTGTGTGTGTGTGTATGTGTGTGTGTGTGTGTGTCTCTCTCTCTCTCTCTCTCTCTCTCTCTCTCTCTCTCTCTCTCTTCTATATATATATATATATATATATATATATATATATATCCGTGGGGTGATCAAAGCATTTTTTGATTTGAATTGACTTGACTGTACTCAAAGCGCACATACATGCATGCATGTATCTACCCACAAGCATGCATACACACACACAGACAAAATATTATGTGACTGTGCAAGTGAAATCGAGAAGGAGTCAGTGAACTACAATCCCTCTGCCATGTCACAACACTGTAGTGTAATTCTCTACCAGGCAATGCCACATAGTCACCCTGATCACTGTCCAGTGAAAGCGAGGAACAATCAGAACCAACAGACGAATCGGCGGTGTCGAAAACTTGCGTAAGTCAGCACAGCATGAGACTAACACTGAGTTTCCTGGCCACCGATCGATTATATATAGATATAGATATAGATATAATATCATATTATATATATATATATATATATATGAAATACACTTGTCTTCTGTTTTGTCTCTTTGTGTATAAATATGTGTGCAAATTTGTTTGCTCGTGTTTTTAGGGGGTACTGTTGTTTGTTTTGGCTCTTTGGGGTTGTTGGTGTGCGTGTGCGTGCGCGTGTGTGAGTGCGTGCATGCACACACACGCACGAACGCACGCACGCACGAACGCACACACAACACACACACACCACACACACACACAAACACCCAACAGACAACAACACAGGATGAGAAAAAGACAGAGAGAGAGAGAGACAGAGAGAGAGAAGAGAGAGAGAGAGAGAGAGAGAGAGAGAGAGAGAGAGAGAGAGAGATGAGATGAGAGAGATGAGAGAGAGAGGGGAGGAGAGAGAGAGGAGAGGAGGAGAGAGAGGATTTCTAACAAATTGATGATCATCTCTTGTTCTACAATCTGTTACATATCTGCAGAGTGGAGGGGGGGGGGGAGAGGAGAGGAGGCGTGACCTTTGTTCAGCTGGGTTTTCCCCTTTCTGTTAATTAATTACTGCTGTTTAGCTTCCTGTCTATTCGATTTTTAGGGAGTCTAGTGTTTTTTCACATTTTATTTTTCTTTTCAAACGTTTGTTTCAATTATTCTTTGATGTATGACAATGCAGGTTCTTGTAGCTGAGATAATTAATGTGAACACAATCTTCATCCAAACAATGTAGAGTCTAGTGCTCATGGATTTTGACCGCCTGTGAAAATTTCTGTCACTTCCTAAACAGTCTTCTGTCCTTGAAGTCGAAATGTGGCTACCTTAATGGTGGGAAAAAAGGGTCGCATACGCAAAACATCTCACCATCACTCAACCTCGTTGCAGACGATTGAAAACGAAACAAAATGAAAACACATCTTCTAAACGTTTCCAATACTAGCTGTATGCTTTAAAACAAGGTCTTAACAGATGGTTACGTGTTTTACTTGATTTCGTCTGATCGATATTTGAAAGATTGCTGATGTGTTTGAAGTGTCAGGCAGAACGCAAAATCTCAAAATGTCTTTAACATTCAATACTAACACAACATTCTAAGTCATGAATGAAATGACACTTTCAATGGGCAAACTGAATCTGTAATGTAATTTGTAATGTGCTCTCTACATTCTCTAGTCAGCCCCTGCAAGCAATGTTTCTGTTTTTCAACTACTGAACAACCATTTTCTTTAAATATCCAAAACTTTGCTTTTTATTCAAATTACTCTGTGATAAAACCTGTTTAGATCCCCCCAAAAATGCCCACTTGTTTTGTTTCCATTCCCTGCCCTGTAGCAGACATTCCAGAACTAAAATTTACCTGTGTCACACAGTATTTTCACATAACGCGGCTTACCACATGCTACTTCGTGCTAACCGAAGACACACTCTGATTCTTGGCAGTCACACCTGGGCGACTGCAGGGAAACAAACGGTGGGTGGTCTCTCTGAACTTAGTGCCGTAGATGTAGTAGATGAAGAAGTTGAAGGTGTTGTTGATGGCTGAAAACAGCTGGAAGAAGCGGATAGTCACCCAGGCCAAGTTGTCGTACAGTCCCCCGACCCTCAAGTCCGGCACGAAGAGGAATGAGGACCTCATGATGACTGTGGGCACCACACACAGAATGAACAAAATGGAGGTGCCCACAATCACGCGAGTCAGCGCCACGTCTCGCGAGGTTACCGAATCGGAAGCAGACGACACAGTTTCCCGCCATTTTGCCAGTTTCTTCAGTTTGAGAGCAGTGACGACAGTGCAGACGATGACGCAGACGAGCGAGATTCCAGGGAGGAACAAGCCGTACACCACGCTGTACATAATGTCCATGATAAACTGATGGCGGAAATAGAAGTCTGTGGGATAGCTGACGTAAGAGATGCTTCTGTCTTTGGGTTCAAACACGCACATGGCGTCATAGCGGACCCCTGTCACGATCATGTTCCCGCCAGTGACGATCAACGTCATCACCCACAGCGCAACGACGATGGTCCTTGTGGACATCAGGTTCTTCACCAGCAGAGGTTTGGTGATGCACAGACATCTCTCCACAGCTATGACGGCGTACACTATTTGTGATGATGTCACCAGACCGTACAGTCCCACCACCTGGTTCCCGATGAAGAACTGGCCAGAAGGTCCAAGCTCCCGTTTCTTTCCTATGATGAACATGTATGCTGCGTCGCTATTGAAGCAATACGCCACCAAGACCCCCAAAAGGTCCACCAGAGACAGGGTGAAGAGACAAGCGTTGATTCTTTCCTTCAGCCCGTGTTTGTAGAACACGACCATGTTGATGATGTTGGTGACGAAACCGATGACGAACAGGATAGGCAGGCATATTCCTAAGAAGAGGAACCTGACCAAGTTTTCCACTTCCATGGAGACCAGGTTGTGTTCGTTGTCCCAGGGAACAAAGGTCATCACCTGCCTGGTCACACATCCTTCAGGCACAGGGATCACACTGCTGTTACTGTCAGTCACTGAGGTCACAAGGCTTTCACTGACTGATACTGTCTGTAACACTGACATTGTGACTGATTCCCGTCAGATATGCTCTCAGACACGCTTTTCTTCAATTAGTACTTGTTACAAAAGCCACTTTCACCCTGTAAGCATGATTTGATCATCCAGTAAAATGTCTGCATACAAATATCTCCACGCGACGAACACCATAGCCTAGTGGTTAAAACCGTTGGACTTCAATCTTATGGGTCCATGAAGTTGTGGGTTCGAATCTCGGTGGTCTTTGGTGAATTAAGGGTGGGGATTTTTATGATCTCTCAGGTCAACTTCATGTACGAGCCTGACAGTGCCTTAATTCCTTTTGTGTATATACACATACAAAAGTTCAAATATGCACGTTAAAGATCCCATAATTCATGTCAGTGTTCAATAGGTTACGGAAACACGAACATACCTAGGATACATCCCTAAATTCGGAATGTAGCTACCTTCATGGTGGGACAAAAACGGTTGCAGACGCTAAATCTCACCATTGATAAACCTCGGAGCTCTAGCTGAGGAACGAGACTCACCTGTCTAATCATGATGGCACAAACACGCTTCGATATCAACCAACAACCTATTACCAGTATATATCCATAACATCACTTGATATGACATATTGCATCGGTTGGATAGAATGCGCGATGCTACAAGAACAGCGCCACCTTGTGTTGTTATTATTAGTAGTAGTAGTAGTATCATTATTATCATTATTTGTAGTAGTAGTAGTAGTAGTAGTAGTAGTAGTTAGTATCACCATCATCATCATCATTATTATTGTTGTTGTTGTTGTTGTTGTTGTTGTTGTTATTATTATTATTATTATTATTATTATTATTATTATTATCATCTTCTTTTTCTTCTTCATCGAACGCTCAGACAGCAACTATTGTTGTCTGTCATATGAGCAAAAATTAATGCGTTGCGCTGCCATTAAACGCCTGACAGGTCAGGCCCAGCACATCCGACTTTGAGTGGAAGAGAATTGTTATCTTTGAAGTCTTTCTGGATAAAAGGTAGGAGAACTGACCGAGCAGGTAGAAAATGGTCGAAAGGAGGTGACAACTGATAAAAGAACAAGGCACAAACAAAGAGAGGGATAGAAAAGAGGGAATTCCTAGCACAGAATTTCCCGAAGGTGGGGATGCCATTTATACTTACAAGCCCCTGGCATCCATCTCCATTGAGAAATTATTGTTACTATTGTTGTTGGTAGTATTATTCTCATTATTATCACTTTTCTTGATGCTGTTGGTGGTGGTGGTGGTGGTTGGTGGTGGTAGTAGTAGTAGTATTGTTTTTAATCATCATCATTACTGATTCTATCGTCATTATTTCTATTCACTGTCATTATGTATTTCCTTTCTCCAAGCAGATCTGTTTTCTTACTAAGAAACCGACTTTTTTCTGTATACAGAGTTTTTGTCAGTAACAATTCGCTTCTTGTCTAAGTACAAACACCGGGGATTCACAGACTATTCATCTTCTAACCTGATGAGGAACTTTACAAGTTTTTGCTTTTGGGGGCAAAAAGTCGTTAAGGGAAACAAGTGCGGGTAACAACTTACAACTTTTCAATCATTTTAAAAATGATTTATCTAAGATTCAACTAACAAAAACTTCTATAAAATAATGTCTCTCAATGACAGCATTTTAGGCACTTCTGAGTAAGAACCATGCCTTTGGGCTGACTTGACTCGAGTTTCGGTTCCTGGATGAGCCGTCGTCAGAGGCCCCGGCGGTGATTGAAGTTTTACCCACTTTGTTACCTTACAGCGAGACACTTTACAAAATTTAAAAGTGTCAATCCCATTCACAAGAAAATTTGATATCCCTGTGGCCTTTTTAAGCTGCTATCAAACGACAACATTAAAAAGAGGAAGAAAATATGCTTAGAATATATGTTGCACAAAATACAAAAATGAATAGGAGAAAAGAAGCACCTGGTGAATCTTTGTGCCTTATTGTTTGGGGATAGAAGTTTCAGCTTTCTGTTTTAAATGAGTTTGTTTGTAAGCACTTAAGAACTGCAGCAACCCAACCCAGGTCTCTAAATGTTACAAATTGACAAAGGTTTGTCAGGAACAAAGTGAATTGTCGATCTGTCTTTCAAATGATGGCAGTATATTGATCTGTCACAAGAACTAATTAACAATTGTTTGTGTAACAATCAACACTGTGTCTTTGTTTGGGGTTTCCGTAAAAATGATGTGTGTGTGTGTGTGTGTGTGTGTGTGTGTGTGTGTGTGTGTGTGTGTGGTGTGTGTGTGTGTGTGTGTGTGTGTGTGTGTGTGTGTGTGTGTGTGTTTTGTGTGTGTGTGTGTGTGTTCGTTCGTTCGTTCGTTCGTTCGTTCGTTCGTTCGTTCGTTCGTTCTTTAGATTGTACGTCTTTTCACTATTAGTGATATTAGACGAAGGGAGACAGGGAGAAAAGAAGAAAAGCAGATACTTGTGTGTGACTAAAAGTTTGTGTTTTGTCACTTATAATGCGTATGAATATGTGTGTGTGTTAATGTGTGTGTGTGTTTGTGTATGTGTGTGTGTGCACGTGTGTGAATGTGTGTGTGTGTGCACGTGTGTGAATGTGTGTGTGTGTGCGTGTGTATGTGTGTGTGTGTGTGTGTATAATGTGTAGATGTGTGTGTGTTTGTGTGTGTGTGTGTGTGTGTGTGTGTGTGTGTGTGTGTGTGTGTGTGTGTGTGTGTGTGTGTGTGTATTCACAGAACGAGAAAGAATATTAAAAGGGGATGGGGGGGGGGCCTGCGGAAAACAAGACGTTACAAAAAAGAATTACCTTAATAAGAAGTGAGAACTGGTGGTGGTGGTGGTGGTGGTGAGTGTCTGTTGTGTGTGTGTGGGGGGGGGGGTGCGTGCGTACTAGGGTGCGTGCGTGCGCGCACGCGTGTCTGTATGTGTGTGCACGCGAGTGTGTGTGCGTGAGTACGTGCGTGTGTGTGTGCGTCTATGTGTGTGTGTGTGTGTGTGTGCGTAGGTGCGTGCGTGCGTGTGTATATGCGTATGTGTGTGTGCCTATGTGTGTGCCTATGTGTGTGTATAAGTCTGTGTTTCTGTATGTGAGAGTGCGCGCGCGCGCGCGCGCGCGTGTGTGTGTGTGTGTGTGTGTGTGTGCATCTGTCTGTCTGTCTCTCTGTTTGTGTGCCTGTGTGTTTGTGTGCCTGTGTGTCAGTGTGTGTGTGTGTGAATGCGTGTGTTATGCATACATGTATGTATGTATGTATGTATGTACGTACGTACGTACGTACGTACGTACGTACGTACGTACGTACGTACGTACGTATGAATGTATGTATGTATGTATGTATGTATGTATGTATGTATGTATGTATGTATGTATGTATGTATGTATGTATGTATGTATGTATGTATGTAGGGAAGAGCATGTGCATTTGTTTTCCTTTGTCTACTTGTGTTTTTGCGCGCGTGCGTGTGTGTGTGTGTATGTGTGTGTGTGTGTGTGTGTGTGTGTGTGTGTGTGTGTGTGTGTGTGTGTGTGTGTGTGTGTCTGTGTCTGTGTGTGTGTGTGTGTGTGTGTGTGTGTGTGTGTGTGTGTGTGTGTGTGTGTGTGTGTGTGTGTGCGGGCGTGTGTATACATGCGTGTATCCATGTGTGTATCCGTGTTCCTGTTTAATTTATTCTTTAACTTCGATGATAATGGTATGAGCACTCGTGTGTTTTTGTTTTTTTATCCGTGTGCATCTATGTATCTATGTATTTATGTATGTATCTATGTGAGTATATGTGTGTGTTTATCTCTGTTTGTGGTGGGGGGGGGGGGGGTGCGCGCGCGCACATGCCTGGTTTCTTTCGTGTTTGTTTCTGTGTAATCGAGAAGTGGTGGTGTTAAAGTATGTTTGTGTGTGCGGGCGCGTGAATTGTATGCGTGTCTGGATGTGTGGGTTTGGGTGTGGATATGTGGGGGGGGGGGGGTGGTGGTGGGTGCGTGTGTGGGTGGTGTGTGTGTGTGTGTGTGTGCGTGTGTGTGTGCGTGTGTGTGTGCGTGGTGTGTGTGTGTGTGTGTGCGTGTGTGTGTGTGTGCGTGCGTGTGTGAGTGTGTGTATCTGTCTGTCTGTCTGTCCCTCTGTCTGTTCTTCAGATGAGACTGTAAGCCAAGGTCCTGTGTGCGAACGCGTGCAGAACATTTTGCGCGAAAGTCCTTCGGATGAGACTATAAACTGAGTTTCTGTGTGTAAAAACTCATGCAGAACATCTTGTACACGATCATGTCAAAACCTGTTCTGCCTTTCGGAAGGGTACACCATTGTGTGCCAGTGGGAACGGGTGACAAAAATGACAAAACCGCTAGCACAATCGGACTGGATGTAAAAATATAAGAAAGCACATCAGACATTATGCATTATTATTCATTATCCTCTGTGCTCTTGCCGAGGAACGGCAGCAACGATATAATAATAATAATAATAATAATAATAATAATAATAATAATAATAATAATAATAATAATAATAATAATAATAATAATAATAATAATAATAATAATAAAATAGTTTAAGTGGATCGGTGGTCTTGAGGTAACGCACCTGCCTAGAAAGCGAAAAGTCCAGGTTTCGAAGTGTGTGATGGTTCGATCCCCGTTTGGGCCCAAAAACTTATCCTTCATCCACTACAAGGTAGGTGGTGGTCTGGGGGGGAGGGGGGCGGGCAGGGGACTAGTCTTTCGGGTGGTACGATAAATTGAGATCCTGTATGCAACACACATTTAGTGCACGTATAGGCACCCTGCTCTTTGTGGCGACGCCCGTACTCTCCTTGGAAAGAGCAAGCCTGAATTTAACGCAGAGAAATTTTCCGTGACATAAGGTGGTGTGTAAAAAACACAATATAAATATATAATATTTTCAGTTACACTCTGACCTTTGACGATTCTTTTCTTCCTGAAAGGTGACTGCAGTTTGCTATACTAGGAGTTTTTCATAGCTGATGACACTCTTGACACAACATTATAATATAAACGCATAACAGCATATATGATGTAAGGCTCGGCACTTAGCTTACATCAATTGTCTGCAGCCAAACAAAAGAAAGCTGGAATCCAGCAGGGACTACATACAGCCCCTGACACAAAACAAACGTGTAACACTACGATGGATCCCTGACCACTGTGGCATACCCGGTAATGAACAAGCTGAGGATGAACTTCCAAAAACAGTGGTGTACAGAAAGAACAGTGCAAAAGCTGCCTCACCTTCCACGAAAAAAAAAAAAACAACAACAATCATCAAACCAATAGCCCCACCCAGAGTAGAGAAGGACGACTACTACCATCTCAGAAGAGAACAAGTTATCTAACTCTCCGCACCGGCCACAACAGGCTAAATCACCCTAATCAGATGACAGATGACAATATTTACAAAACTGCATACACACGGGGACCGGATAAAAAAGCACATGATTGCTTATTCTGTTATCCTCGATATAAAAGAATAAATAAATAAAATAATAATAATAATAATAATCCGTAACCTTACGAGACTGAAGGATGCCTACTAACAAAGCTGAAACTGTTCCTTCTCCCCTCTGTGCCTGTGGTTAAAAAAATAATAATAATAATAAAAAGACTGGCTAGCACATCCTTCAGAGGTGCGCGCTATACAGCGACCTGAGGAGAAGAGTATAGCCGATGGAGATAACCCTACAGACCAAGCTGTACGGCCCATGAGAGGAGCTGGACAGGACATATATTATAGTCCATATCAGGAATGTTGCCTTTATGGTGGTAGCATATTACTGATAAGGAATGTTGTTTTTATGGTGGTAACATGTTACTGATAAGGAATATTGCCTTGATGGTGGCAACATATTAGGCTACTGATAAGGAATGTTGCTTTTATAGTGGTAACATATTACTGATAAGGAATGTTGCCTTTATGGTGGTAACATATTACTGATAAGGAATGTTGCCTTTATGGTGGTAACATATTTCTGATAAGGAATGTTGCCTTTATGGTGGTAACATATCACTGATAAGGAATGTTATGGTGGTAACATATTACTGATAAGGAATATTGCCTTTATGGTGGTAACATATTACTGATAAGGAATGTTGCCTTTATGGTGGTAACATATTACTGATAAGGAATGTTGCCTTTATGGTGGTAACACATTACTGATAAGGATTGTTGCCTTTATGGTGGTAACATATTACTGATAAGGATTGTTGCCTTTATGGTGGTAACACATTACTGATAAGGATTGTTGCCTTTATGGACTCAACACCTCATTATCTAATACTGCTACAATGTTCTAGTCTGTTGTCATGGCAATAGCAACATGTTCTGTAGTGAAAGGGAAGGGCGATAAAAAATTTAAAAAATTTAAAAAAACACACACAACTCAAAAGATAGGGTTTTTTCAGTTTATGAATGTAAGGGTGTCTAAAACACCCACAGTCAATGGATAGGGTTTTTTCAGTCTATGAATGTAAGGGTGTCTAAAACACCTACAGTTAATGGATAGGGTTTTTCAGTCTATGAATATAAGAGTGAAAAAACACCCACAGTTTATGGATAGGGTTTTTTCAATCTATGAATGTAAGGGTGACTAAAGCACCCAGTGTCAATGGATAGGGTTTTTCAGTCTATCAAAGTAAGGGTGTCTAAAACACCCACAATTAATTAATAAGGATTTTCGTTCTGTAACAGTATTGATGTTTACACCACCCACATTCAACAAATAAAGGTTCTGTTTTGACTGCGTGGTGTGAAATGAAAAAGTTGACAGCTATTGAAAATTGTAGGTGAATAGCTTGTTTAGGTCAAAAGTTATTGACAATTCAATGGCAGTCAGGGTTCTTTTACGCCCAAAGTCATGGGGAAGGTTAATGAAGGGTAGTCAGTAGCATACCCAAAGCCTTATTATTGGTGAATCTTGAAGATCTAGCCCAGGAAGGAACACAACAAACAAACAGTTATTTGGACCACAATTTCCGAAGGTGTTGGAGACATGAAATTCTTTAGGGTGCCTAAAAATGACATCACGAAACGTCACAACAAAATGACGTATGGTGATCTTCTTCTTCTTACATCAAAGTGTAACAAACTGAACAGATTTGATCAAGAGCTGAAAGAGAATATGACTCTATACATGCTACGAACAGTGATGTGAAACTAAGACACGACAAAGGAAGAATGGAAAGACTGATGAGGAGTGAATGTATGGTGTTGATCCTGTTCAGGATTGTCTTGATGATCACTGAAGGACGCTGCGACGACTGTGTCAAAAGTACTTATTTCACTGTCTGTCCGTTTCCTTTATTCCTGGACGCCAGGAAAGACAACCGCTTGGTGATCAGGTGTTCCACAGGAAACAAACCGTCCTTCAAGACGCTGAAAATTGGAAGAATCATCAACAACACGTTCTTCGCCACGGCAGCATTAATTTCAGGCCAGCCTCCAACATTGTACCAGCCGGCTTTATCCAGTCACATCTTCATGCCGCAAGGTCACGCCCAAGTGGTAGGAACAGACCGGAACTTAAGTTTGATTCTGGAGGCAGTGACTCTACAGGACCTGTCCACCCCCTGGCAATGCTGGTTCAATTATCCCTTCCAAAATCCAAGGTATTCCAACACCGCCAATGTAACGCTGAAGATTCTGGCCCATCCTGGAGACATCCAACTCGTTGTTGATCCTGTCAAAAACTTCTACAACAGGACTGACATCGTGAAAATGCAGTGCAGGGCCAACACAGCCCTGGTCATGAACGACAGAGAACAAACGCGTTACCGTTTTCAGTATTTCAGTCAGGGTCGTTGGATACCCGTGAATATGAATAGTCGCCAAGAGATCGTTTCTATTGATACATTTCAGCCAGTAAGACGGGGAGACTTCGTCATCCATCCCTACGGCATCCGTCTTAAAGTGGCTTCTATTCGAGGTTGCAGCAGACGTTTCCGTTGTTTCACTTTTTGGGGAAATAAATCCTTTGAGGAAGAAGCAGCAGAACACGTGATCAGTCTTTACTCAGGTCAATGCACCCCTATAAAGCCTTACCTGGGCAACATTACCCTTCCTCCCCCAGTGAACGGTAGCAACAACACTATCGGTGCAACCACCACCACAGCCAGCAACGATGCTCTGGGTTCCTTACTGACTGCCGGAGGGTGGCTTCTGGGAATCATCATCTTTGTCAGCCTGCTTACCCTGGCTGTGGTCATTATTGCCATACTCCTCCGAGGTCGTAGAAAGAAGTTAAAGAAGGCAGCTGAGGTTCCACGAGCTGGAGAACTTTTCGAGCAGCCTACTTCCGTGTTTCGTCCCGGTCCAGATCAGACCAGTGTAGTGGAGGAAGCTTCGCCCCAATTCACTTCAGAAGCTTCGCCCCAATTCACTTCAGAAGCTTCGCCCCAATTCACTTCAGAAGCTTCGCCCCAATTCACTTCAGAAGCTTCGCCCCAATTCACTTCAGAAGCTTCGCCCCAATTCACTTCAGGCGCTGAGTCCTCTGCTGTGGCTGATTCCGAGATGACGTCCACAATGATGACCTCTGGGGTCAAGTAAAATTCTGTGGGGGTTATTTTTAAAAAGCTGCACCAGCATGTCTGTCATCAAGAGGTGACCCCTTCTGTCAAAACATGGAACTGTTTCTGGTGCTGATCACTATGTACTCTGGCGTTTTGCGTTCACAGTGTTCACCCTTTCGTCCATTTTTATTAGCTGTGTGCTTTGTGTAAAAAGTAGCTTTTAACATTTCCCATATCGGGATAAGCGTGCAATGTAGTCTTAGTTAGATCTAACACTTTAAAGCATATTCTATCTATCTATCTATCTATCTATCTATCTATCTATCTATCTATCTATCTATCTATCTATCTATCTATCTATCTATCTATCCCTTAGTCTGGCGACCGTGGGGGCACCCCTGAAGACTTGACAACTAGTTCCCTCCATTCCTATCTCTGTTCTGCCTTTCTCAGGGTTTTGTTGAGTTCTAGGCCTGTCCATTCGCTGATGTTTTCCTCCCATCTCTTCCTTGGTCTGCCTCTTTTTCTTCCTCCTTGGACAGAGGGTTTCAGTATTGTTTTGCTAGTCCTTTTTGATCTTGTGACATGCCAGTACCATTTGAGTTTACGCTTCTTTATGATTGATAGATTTTCATAGGGACCAAGAGTTTGCTGGATTCTGTTGTGCACATTTGCGTAAGCATATTCACAATCTTTAATTATATTCCTTGAACACGTTGCAATAGTATTGTAAGGAGGGAAAAAAGGTGCATCTTTTTGGGGAAATATGTGAGGAATCAGACTGTTCCTTCATTGCTTAAAAGTGTTATACCCTTAAAGTAGTGGATTGAAAGAGCAGCTGCTTCCTCTGAATATTTATCGAGAGGCAGAAGTCCAGCTCCTTGTAACTTCCCTGATTCAGTGCCTAGCTAAGCACTGCCAAAGCAATTATCATACCTTTATATTCTAGAGGCATGATAGCAGAGTAGGAGAGTGTTGTGCTCGCCATTTGCCAGCTCAGGATTTTGCCTGGGTTGAAGCCACCGCCAAGACACCCATTCAAGGGGATTTTTCCTCTGGAGTTGACATCAGCACTGACTATACTCCCCCAAATGTCCTTCGGATTAGACTATTAACCGAAACCTCTTGTTTGAACGCACATAGAACATGCTGTGCACATGTTGAAACATGTTCAGCATTTTGGAAGAGTAGGCCATTCGTGAGGGTAAGAGCAGATAACAAGAAATATACCCACCAAAAATAATTATGAATGCATGCAAACTAGTGTCGTACTCAGACATCATATTTGAAGTTAGATGGTAGTAATCATACTGGTGAGCAATCATTTGAAGTGAGATGCAGTAGTCATACTACTGGTGAGCAATCGTTTGAAGTGAGATGCCGTAGTCATACTACTGGTGAGCAATCATTTGAAGTGAGATGCGGTAGTCATACTGGTGAGCAATCATTTGAAGTGAGATGCGGTAGTCACACTGGTGAGCAATCATTTGAAGTGAGATGCGGTAATCATACTGGATCATACATGAATAAACCTTTCGAGTTCGAGTTCGAGTTCGAGTTCTCTTTCTCTCTCTGCAAGGGCCGGATGAAAAAAAAAAGTATGGGAATGTTTATCTGTCACCCTTATAAAATAAATCTCTCTCTCTCTCTCTCTCTCTCCTCTCTCTCTCTCTCTCTCTCTCTCTCTCTCCTCTCTCTCTCTCTCTCTCTCTCTCTCTCTGGTCATTGGCATCGCTTTTATACAATATTGCTCTGGACAGACGATGGAACAGACAGCATTCCTGAGCTAGACAGAAGAAGTGCCCAGGACACCCTCTTCAGACTGCAAACAGGACACTGCCAGTCCCTAGTCCACCTAGTCCACCTCCACCACCTACACACATCCCACACTGACCAGCAGCATCCTTGTAGCATAAGCGCACAAACCTCCTTCCATATCTCGCAGTCTTTTATTTTATTTTATACCACTTTATGTCACAGCAGATTTCTCTGTGTGAAATTCGGGCTTTTCTCCCCGGGGAGAGAGCGTTGCCACAAGTGCAGCGCCTACCCTTTTTTTTTTCTCAGGGATGGTGTCTAAACACGACACCTGTGTGCATGTTGGGTTTTTTTTATAATCTTGTCATCCGCTCCTACCGGCACACGATGGCCTGCTCTTCCGAAAGGCGGAACGGGGTTTTAATGTGTGCGCAAGATGTTTTGCGTGCGTTGGCACACGGGGCCTCGGTTTATAGTCTCATCCGAATGACTGACTTTGACATTCAGTGCGATTTTTTCGTCAAACTGGGAAGAAAGGGTGAGGCTGGGTACGAACCCAGAAACTCACGGTTTACTTGTTGGCAGGCGAACGTCTAAACCATCCTGCCACCTTCCTTCGTCCTGTCCTACCTTCAGCACTCTCAGACACAAGGCGTGGCCTAGTCCATCAGAGTTCCAGAGAAAGCCATGGTCCACATGGTGGGGTCACTACTACCAGAGACTGCAAACTTTAGCCATCCAGACTGGTCTAAGCATGTTTGCATGGCCAGGGAACGCAGAAGACAGAGAAGAAGGAGGAGTAGGACAAAGAGGGGGAGAAGAAGAAGAAGAAGGGAGAGAAGAAGAAGAAGAAGAAGAAGAAGAAGATGAAGAAGAAGAAAAGGAAGGAGAAGAAGAAAAAGGGGGAAAGAAGAAGAAGGGGGAGAAGAAGATGAGGAAGAAGATGGGGAAAAGAAGAAGAAGGGGAGAAGAAGATGAGGAAGAAGAAGATGATGATGATGATGATGATGATGATGATGATGATGATGACGATGATGATGACGACGACGACGACGACGACGACGACGACGATGATGATGATGATGATGAAGAGCAGGAGGATGAAAACGAAGAAGGATACCATTGTCAGTCTCGAAGAGAGTGTGCCACCACAAGAGCAGCACTACTCTTTTTTTTTTTTTTAATCCTGTCTGCTTGTGTAATCATGTTATTTCTCTACGAGGGTGGCTCTTTCTACAGAACTGTACCAGGGACAAATCTTTTATTGTCATGACATCTTCGACATGCGCTGTACGTTTGTTACACATAGGACATCGGTTTATCGTGACTTCCGAAAGACTAGCACCCATACCACTAATTAAGCTCTTGTAAATGGGGGAAAGGGTGGGGTTCAAACAGAGATCAACCCATAAATGGCCTCTCTCACTTTCAAGACGGAGTAGAAACAGTAGCAGCAGCAGCAGCAGCAGTAGTACTACTACTACTACTAGTACTAGTAGTATACATTTCTACTTTTTATCACTCTTATTGTTTTTCTTTTGTTTTTCTTACATGCCTATCATCTCCCTCGTTTATTTTCTGCCTTCACTGTCCATTTGCCTCCTCTACTTTTCAAGCAAATGTTTCAATTATTCGTGTTCCCCGAAGTCACAATACGGCTACCTTAATAAGGGGCAAAAACGGTCGCGCACGCAAAATCTCACCATGAATGAACCTCAGAGCTCTAACCCAGGAATAAAAAGTAATGATAAATGACAGATAACATACACCAATTAAAGGGAGGGGGGGGGGGTCACAGAGAATTAACGCTAGCGTCTGTTGGTGAATACGTTTGGAATCCACAAGGTACCCAAAGCACCTTAAATGACTGCAGCAATCAAAACGGCAAGACGTGAACGAGCCTCGTGTATTGCAAATAGGTTTCAACCAGTTCTTAATACGTAATATAATTACAAGTCCTTTTTGGATGAGACTTTAAACCCAGGTCCCGTATGCGAACGTAGGCAGAACATATTGCACATACGTTAAAACCCGTTCTACCTTTAGAAAGAGTAGGCTATTTCCTGCCGGTAAGAACGGTCAACGAAGTTCAAAAAGCGCATGCACAGTGGTTTCGTGTTTAGATAAGATCCCAGAAGTTGGAATACCGTTACTTTTATTGTGCATAAATGGTCGCGAACGCAAAATCACACCATTGGTGAACCTATCAAATACAGCCGAAAAAAGTAAAAACCCAACAATCATTACCAGGAAGAAGAAGAAGAAAAAAGAAACAGACAAACATTCATCAAGCCTACATCTGCCCAAGAGGGACTTAACTTCTTTAAGTAAGTCCATAGACAAATGACATCACGAAACGTCACAACAAAATGACGTATGGTGATCGTGTTTTGACACCAAAGTGTAACAAAATGAACAGATTGGATCAAGAGCTGAAAGAGAATATGACTCTATACATGCTACGAACAGTGATGTGAAACTAAGACACGACAAAGGAAGAATGGAAAGACTGATGAGGAGTGAATGTATGGTGTTGGTCCTGTTCAGGATTGTCTTGATGATCACTGAAGGACGCTGCGACGACTGTGTCAAAAGTACTTATTTCACTGTCTGTCCGTTTCCTTTATTCCTGGACGCCAGGAAAGACAACCGCTTGGTGATCAGCTGCTCCATAGGAAACGAGCCGTCCTTCAAAACGCTGGAGGTTGGAAGAATCATCAACAACACGTTGTTTGCGGCGGCAGGAGTAACTTCAGGCTACCCTCCGACGTTGTACCAACCATCTTCATCCAGACACTCCTTCAGGCCGCAAGGTCGCCCCCGAGTGGTAGGAACAGACCGGAACTTAAGTTTGATTCTGGACGCAGTGGCTATACAGGACCTGTCCAGCCCCTGGCAGTGCTGGTTCACATATCCCCTCCTTGTTACAAAGTATTCCAACGCCGCCAATGTAACGCTGAAGGTGCTGGCTCACCCTGGAGACATCCAACTCGTTGTTGATCCTGTCAAAAACTTCTACAACAGGACTGACATCGTGAAAATGCAGTGCAGGGCCAACACAGCCCTGGTTGTTAACGAAAAAGAACACACGCGTTACCGTTTTCAGTATTTCAGTCAGGGTCGTTGGGTGCCTGTCAACGTGTCAAGTCGCAGAGAGATCGTTTCTTTCAATACCTCGGCACCAGTAAGACGGGGAGACTTCATCCTCCGGCCGTATAGCATCCGCCTTAAGGTGTCTTCTATTCGAGGTTGCAGCAGACGTTATCGTTGTTTCACTTTTTGGGGAAATAAATCCTTTGAGGAAGAAGCAGCAGAACACGTGATCCGTCTTCACTCAGGTCAGTGCACCCCTATAAAGCCTGACCTGGGTGACGTTACCCTTCCTCCACCAGTCAGCCCTAGCACCAACGCTATAGATGCCACCACCAAACCCGGCAAAAATGGGCTGAGTTCCTT
>CM060330.1:15958329-15960829 GCA_030674155.1 Stramonita haemastoma
CAAAAGAGTTGAACATACAGTGTGTCATCATCAAAAAATCCTTGTCCCTAAGATTGCTTGAGGAAGTTTATGGTTTGGGTGATCCAGTCCAGATAGAAGGGGAGGTAAGCGTAGTATCCCGGCTGGCCCTTGCCGCCACAGCCGAAGCCGCTGGAGACCAGACCGTACAGCTTGTAGTAGGGGCCTTGGGCATCCCTCGCCAGGCACATCAACCCGCTGCCTGAGTCACCCTGAAGAGTTAGTCCATCAGTTGATCAATTCATTCATCAATCTTTTGAGATCCGTTACATGTATTCTATCGATCTTTGAAATTCGTTACTGCCCGAGTCACCCTGGAGAGTCAGTCCATCAGTTGACCAATAATTCCATCAGTCAATCAATTCATTCATCAATCTTTGAGATCAGTAATGTTATAGTCTATCAGTCTGAAATTCATTACTGCCTGAGTCACCCTGGAGAGTTAGTCCATCAATCGATCAATTAGTCCATCAATTTTTAGATCTGTTGCATTTAGTCAAGTGATCTTTGAGATCCGTTACATGTAGTCTATCAATCTTTGAGCTTCTTTATATTTAATCTATCAATCTCTGATATCTTTATATTTAATCTATCAATCTTTGAGATTCTTTATATTTAATCTATCAATCTTTGATATCTTTATATTTAATCTATCAATCTTTGATATCTTTATATTTAATCTATCAATCTTTGATATCTTTATATTTAATCTATCAGTCTTTGAGATCCGTTACATTTAGTCTACCGATCTTTGAAATCTGTTACCAATATCCCATTAGCTTTAATTACCATAATCGCATTAACTCTTATCTAGTCAGATCCTAATAAAACTCTAACCTACCCACATCCCATCAAATTTATTACCTTCCCACACTCCATTAAAACTCTAGCACTAACTCCTACCTACACCCCATTAACTTTCACCCACCCAACCCCGTTAACCCACGCCTACTTACATACCGTTAACTCTGACCTTCCCACAGCCCATTAACTCCTACATACTCACATTCCATGAACTTTTCACATCCCATTAACTTTCACCTTCCCACACCCCGATAAAACTCTTACTTACACCCCCATCCCATTAACTCTTTCCTACCCACACATGCCATTAACTCACTCCCACCTACCCACACATGCCTTTAACTCTCACCTACCCACGCATGCCATTAATTAACCCTTACCCGACAGGAGTCTTTTCCGCCCGAGGTGCCGTTGGCGGCACACATGACGCCGGCCATGAGGAACTTTGTGATGTCGTAAGGCGTGGTGCTGTCAAACACTCTCCGGCAGGTCTGGTAGTCATACACCTGAAGCTCCACGTGTTGCAGCTCTTGGGGAAAGTTGTACGTATCTGTAAACGCCATGTTATAAAGAAAAAGGGTAAAGGTATTCCTCATAACCTATGTGGTCGTAGGGGAGCGAGGCATCAGAGACCTCAGCTTCTCTAGGGGCCAGCATATTGGGGAAAGTTGTACGTATCTGTAAACACCATATTATAAAGAAATAATAGGGTAAAGGTGTCCCATAACCTATGTGGTCATAGGGCAGCGAGGAATCAGAGAGAGACCTCCGCTTCTCTAGGGGCCAGCATATTGAAGAAAGTTGTACGTATCTGTAAACGCCACATCAAGAAAAAAGGGTAAAGGTGTCCCATAACCTATGTGGTCGTAGGGGAGCGAGGCATCAAAGACCTCAGCTTCTCTAGGGGCCAGCATATTGAGGAAAGTTGTACGTATCTGTAAACGCCACATCAAGTATCTGTAAATGCCACATCAAGAAAAAAGGGTAAAGGTGTCCCATAACCTATGTGGTCGTAGAGAAACGAGGCATCAGAGACCTCAGCTTCTCTAGGGGCCAGCAGATCGAAGAAAGTTGTACGTATCTGTAAACGCCACATTAAGAAAAAAGGGTAAAGGTGTCCCATAACCTATGTGGTCGTAGAGAAACGAGGCATCAGAGACCTCAGCTTCCCCAGCATATTGAGGGCGGCACCCATCTCCTCTCCCTCGCTGCTATATCATCCTTGACCCTAAAGAGGGCAGGTACCCATTTTTACAGGTGGGTGGACGGGGGGAATGTACTGAAGCCAAGGCGCGCAAATGTTCACCCATCCAATTGGTAACCACCCTCGATGCTGCTTGTCGCATGTAGAACATTCCGTTCCTGTTGGGATGCAGGGGGAGGGGGGTAGGGGGGTCAGTATAAATAGCATCCCCACCCGGAAATTATGTAGTAGTTTGAGGGGGGAGGGTGGTATTCTACCATAAAGCTCCGCCAGACCAATACATTATACTTTATTTGTTTGTTTCTTTGGGGTTTTCTTTTTGTTGTTTTTTTTTGTTGTTGTTGTTTGTTTGTTTTTTTTGGGGGAATGTTATTGTTTTTCCGTTCCTTGCTTAAAGCTCTGAGCTTTACCAATGGTGAGATTTATGCGTATGCAACCGTCCCCCCCCCCCCCCCCCCCCCCAACTTATTTAAG
>CM060330.1:15965829-15970829 GCA_030674155.1 Stramonita haemastoma
TGGTAGTCTAATGGTTAGTACAGTATTTTATTTATTTATTTATTCTTTTATATCGAGGATAATGGAATAAGCATTCGTGTGCTCTTTTTTCATCCAGTCCCCGTGTGTATACAGTTTTGTAATTGTCATATATACCCACCGGCACACAATGGCCTACTCTTACGAAAAGCAGAACAGGATTTAACATGTGCGCAAGATGTTCTGCATGCGTTCGCACACGGGACATCGGTTTAAAGTCTCATCCGAAGGACTTTTCAGTATTGTCCTCCTGATCTTTTTATCCTGTTTTGTGGCTGGAGCATGGTGGTTTACCAATAGTGAGATCTTGCTTTTGCAGTGCAACCGCTTTTACCCACTATTAAGGTCGGCACATTCCGACTTCGGGGATGTGCTCGTGATCTGAGAGTAATTGAGAACGTGGGTTTGACTTTCGAGTGAGGTAACTGTTCCTGTGAATTTTTTGCCCCAGAGTTAACCTTAGTATTGACTCCATTCCCCTGAAAAGTTCTTTGGGTGAGACTCTAAACTGAGATCCTCAGTGCAGCCACATGCAAGACATCTTGCTGTCACGTCAAAACCCCATCCACTCTTTGTGGAAAAGCAAGCTAGGTCAGCAATGATGATAGTGTGACTGTTATGAACGTGCCCAGCATGCATCCTTCTACTTGAAGAGTGATGTGTTCCCGCAGATTCAACTTGTTCACAATATAGGTAAAAAGTAAAGGCAAGGGTGTCCCATAACCTATGTGGTGGTAGGGGAGCGAGACATCAGAGACCTCAGCTTCTCTAGGGGCCAGCATATTGAGGGCGGCACCCATCTCCTCTCCCTCGCTGCTTTACCTTCCCTGACCCTAATAAGGGCAGGTACCCATTTACAGCTGGGTGAACTGGGGGATTGTACTGAAACCAAGACGCACAAATGGTCACCCATCCAATTGGTAACCACGCTGGATGCTGCTTAACTTTAGCTTGGGGAGAGCAAGTGCTTTTACCACTGAGCTATCCCATCCCCAAATATGTTCACAACATATAGCTTTTTTTTTTTAAATCATCACAGTGCCTTCTAAATTCATTCAAAGAGTTGTTTGTGGAAGGAGCTAAACAAATACTCTTCACAAAAAAAAACAAAAAACGATTGTACATTTGCACAACACATCACAATACCATTATTACTCATACTCTTATTTAGGCAGTCCTAATGAAGAAATGGGCTCGACAAAAACATAGGAACATGCATGTTTTATAACGTTTGTAGAAGTCACCACTACTGTAAAAAGCTGAAAACCAACAAGCCTGAAAAAAAGGCTGTTCACCAACATTATTCCTCATGACCTCATACACCTCCCTCTAGATTAAGGGACTGATGATGATGATGATGATGATGATGATGATGATGATGATGATGATGATGATGATGATGATGATGATGATGGTGGTGGTGGTGGTGGTGGTGGTGGTGGTGGTGGTGGTGGTGGTGGTGGTGGTGGTGAGGAGGAGGAGGAGGAGGAGTAGGAGGAGGAATGGTGGTGGTGGTGGTTGTAGCGATGATGATAATGATGATGACGACGACAACAACAACAACAACACTGATACAAGGAGAATGCAAAGATATCATCAAAACAGAGAGAGCAGAGCAGGACAGAGACAGAAGACAACACACACACACACACACACACACACACACACACACACACACACACACACACACACACACACACACACACACACACACACACACACACACAATAATCCCTCACCAGTGTTGCAGGGGACATAGGGACACTGTCCATACATGGAGCCCGAGCCAGGACAGAGCTGACCCCCATTGGAGGGAGGGGGGTTGTCACACTGACGTGTCCTGGTCCTGCTGCCCTGACCACACGTCACTGAACACCTGGACCACCTCCCCCACTCCCCCCACTGACCGTTCACAGCTGTGGGGAGTGGACAAAGGTGGTGGATTGTTAATATGGTAACTAGATAGTGTTTGCTGGAAACTCTGTGTGTGTGTGCGGGGGGGGGGGGGGGGGGGGGGGTGGTGTGTGTGTGTGTGTGTGTGTGTGTGTGGTAGGAGGGGGGGGTTGGTGGGTGTTTGTGTGTGTCTGTCTGTTTGTGAGTGTATCTGTCTGTCTGTCCGTCTGTCTGTGTCCTTGAGTGTATCTATCTATCTGTCTGTCTGTCTGTCTGTCTGTCTGTCTGTGTTCTTGAGTGTATCTGTCTGTCTGTCTGTCTACGTCCTTGAGTGTATCTGTCTGTCTGTCTGTGTCCTTGAGTGTATCTATCTGTCTGTCTGTCTGTGTCCTTGAGTGTATCTATCTGTTTGTCTGTCTGTGTCCTTGAGTGTATCTATCTATCTATCTGTCTGTCTGTCTGTCTGTCTGTCTGTCTGTCTGTGTCCTTGAGTGTATCTATCTGTCTGTCTGTCTGTGTCTTTGAGTGTATCTATCTGTCTGTCTGTGTCCTTGAGTGTATCTGTATGTCTTTGTCCTTGAGTGTATCTGTCTGTCTGTCTGTCTGTGTCCATGAGTGTATCTATCTGTCTGTCTGTCTGTCTGTCTGTCTGTCTGTCTGTCTGTGTCCTTGAGTGTATCTGTCTGTCTGTCTGTCTGTCTGTCTGTCTGTCTGTCTGTGTCCTTGAGTGTATCTGTCTGTCTGTGTCCTTGAGTGTATCTATCTGTCTGTCTGTCTGTCTGTCTGTCTGCCTGTCTGTCTGTGTCCTTGAATGTATCTGTCTGTCTGTCTGTCTGTCTATGTCCTTGAGTGTATCTGTCTGTCTGTGTCCTTGAGTGTATCTATCTGTCTGTCTGTCTGTCTGTGTCCTTGAGTGTATCTGTCTGTCTGTCTGTGTCCTTGAGTGTATCTGTCTGTCTGTCTGTGTCCTTGAGTGTATCTGTCTGTCTGTGTCTTTGAGTGTATCTGTCTGTCTGTCTGTGTCCTTGAGTGTATCTGTCTGTCTGTCTGTGTCCTTGAGTGTATCTATCTGTCTGTCTGTCTGTGTCCTTGAGTGTATCTATCTGTCTGTCTGTCTTTATGTCTGCATCTGTGTTTCTGTGTGTGCATGCATTACCTCTCCATATATGTCTAAATATACTTGCATGCACTTATTTTTGCTTGTGTGCGTGTATATATGTGTTTATGTGTGAGTTTGTATGTATGAGCGCGCGCGCGCGTTTGTGTGTGTGTGTGTGTGTGCATGTGCGTGTGTGTGTGGGGAGGGGGGTTGGGGTGGTGGTGGAGGGTGTGCATACGTGCGTGCGTGCGTGCGTGTGTGTGTATAGTTATGTGTGTGAGCACATGCACATGCATGTTCATGTGTGTATGTGCGAGTGTGTGTGGTTATTAGTTGTGCATGCATACCTGCATACATACATACATACATTTCTGCTTCTGTGATATCAGATTGCAAATCTTTTCCACACTCTTGCCCCAAAAAAATTTTTTAAACACCTCCTATCGGACAGTACAGCATGCACATTCCTACATTTCAAACTCGAGTTAAGGTGGAGGGGGGGAAGGGGGGGACTTGGCCCCTTATATATGTGGTATGCATGCCAAATGATGTATGGATATGCCCTGGTGCCCATAACCAGCCCCCAGGAATGGGTCAAATACCCAGAGGACACCCCAAAGGCAGAACAGGTGGAAGAGAAAAACCTGTCTCCCAACGGCTGTGAAGGCAGAGGAGGATGTCCTCCAGGGCAGACTGGACTCTGCAGCTCAGTGACAGCAGCCAGTCTGGGAGAACGACCACTATGGTATAAAAGTAGGCCCAGATTGGATGGATTGGGCCTGACTTGTCAGGTGGTTAACTGCATTGCGATGCATTTTCGCTCATACGATAGACAACTGTCTGAGCGTTCAATGGAGAACTCTCCTGCTTTCTTATGGGCTTAAAAATTAATTTAAAAAGCCAAATGCCAGGATCCACTACATTGGATGGGTTCTTTTTGAAAGCTGACAGCATCCCATTTTATTTTCTGCACAGGGTGGGCGAGACAAATTCTTTCCAAGTAATATCTCAGTGGATAAATCATTCGAACCCATCCCTTCAGTTACTGTTACATCACCAAATCCACACAGACACTCTTCGTTTATTCTGCCCTCTCCCCCTCCCTATCTGTCCATCTCTGTATCCTTTTAAATTAGTAGTCCATTGACAGACACATGGACAGACATTCAGAGCAAAACTGATAGACAAAGCGGGAGGGATAGTCTAGTGGTTAGAGCCTTGGGCACATAATCTGATGGCCGAAGTTATAAGCCACCACCAGCTCCAGGGGATTTTTCCACTGGAGATAATAACATAAGTACCTACTCCACTCCCCCAAAAGTCTTTCAGAAGAGACTATAAATCGACACCCCATGTGTAAACGCATGCAAAACATCTTGCATACACCTGAAGAACTGTTCTGCCTTTCGAAAGAGTAACCTATTTGTGCTAATTTTTTTAAAACACATGCACACTGTCGTAGTGTTTAGACACCATCCCCGAAGTCAAACTGAGGCTACCTTAATGGTGGGGAAAAAAACCAGTCACATAACCAAACCATAAACATTGATAAACATTAATGCTCAAGCCAAAAAAAAACTGGTAAAAAATAATAGAACAAACAGATTGACAGACACATGGACAGGCATTTGAAGCGACAAAAAGATGAAAGACAAAGAGAAAAACAGACAGAAATTCCCAGGCGAAGAGAGACTTCCACTAACTTACCAGTGGTGCAGGGGACATAGGGACACTGAGTGTTCTGGAAACCGGAGCCAGAACAGAACTGACCCCCACGGGAGGGAGGGGGGTGGTCACACTGACGTGACCTGGTCCTGCTGCCCTGACCACACGTCACTGAACACCTGGACCAACTCCCCACTGCCCCCACTGACCGTTCACAGCTGTGGGGAGTGGATAAAGGAGAAAAGTGTTAAACCCTAAAACACCAAACACATTCTTATATTTTGTGAATTCTTGGAAAAAATTCATATTCTTCATCTTTTTATAC
>CM060330.1:15973329-15975829 GCA_030674155.1 Stramonita haemastoma
GCTGAAACATCTTTTGAGAGATTCGTTTGTATAGAAAGTCAATATAGGGCGACGAGGAAAGATCATTATCAATAGTAACTCCTAGGAGTCTATGCCTGTCTACTTCTTTAATAACATTATTATCAATATAAACTGGTGGCAGAACAAAAGTTATATTTTGCCGTTTTTGTCCAGACGTAATTATCTTTTCTTTTTTCTTTTCTTTTTGATGATTTAGGGCCATATGATTAAGCTTAGTCCATTCCAGCAATTCATTGGCATTTTCTTGCATATAATGAGATAGTTGTTTCAAGTCAGAATGAGAAAAATAGATGGAGGTGTGATCAGCAAAAAATTCAGTTACACCTTGCTACATTCTCCTCCTTTCTCCTCTCGCTACATTCTCCTCCTCCCTTCTCCTCTCGCTTTATTCTCCTCCTCCTTTCTCCTCCTCCCTACATTCTCCTCCTCCCTTCTCCTCTCGCTTTATGCTCCTCCTCCCCCCTTCTCCTCTCGCTTTATGCTCCTCCTCCCCCCTTCTCCTCTCGCTTTATGCTCCTCCTCCCCCCTTCTCCTCTCGCTACATTCTCCTCCTCCCCCCTTCTCCTCTCGCTACATTCTCCTCCTCCTCCCTTCTCCTCTCGCTACATTCTCCTCCTCCTCCCTTCTCCTCTCGCTACATTCTCCTCCTCCTTTCTCCTCTCGCTACATTCTCCTCCTCCTTTCTCCTCTCGCTACATTCTCCTCCTCCCTTCTCGCTACATTCTCCTCCTCCCTTCTCGCTACATTCTCCTCCTCCCCCCTTCTCCTCTCGCTACATTCTCCTCCTCCCCCCTTCTCCTCTCGCTACATTCTCCTCCTCCTCCCTTCTCCTCTCGCTACATTCTCCTCCTCCTTTCTCCTCTCGCTTTATTCTCCTCCTCCTCCCTTCTCCTCCTCCCTTCTCCTCTCGCTTTATTCTCCTCCTCCTCCCTTCTCGCTACATTCTCCTTCCTTCTCCTCTCGCTTTATTCTCCTCCTTTCTCCTCTCGCTTTATTCTCCTCCTCCCTTCTCCTCTCGCTACATTCTCCTCCTCCTCTCGCTACATCCTCCTGAAGGGCATCATATGATGTCCATCTTCAGTTTGCTCACTTCTCTGACTGACGAGTATCATTCACCTTTTGCAGGTCACCAGTAAGGCCTGGGGTTGATTTTTTCATGGTAAACCCCCTGCACCCAGCTTAAGACATGTCCAGGGAGATGGGTCTTTCCCACTATCGGGAGCACGCCCTCATCATATCTGCCCCCTTCATACTCCCCCAAATTTTCCTCCAGCCTCCTTGAACTTTTTTTTTTTTTTCATTATTAAAGGGCATAGTTTTGACAACTACAAGGGAGACAGTGAAACTCCCACTGAAATTCGAACCCATGACACACGGGGACATACAGACCACAAGCCCGTTCGTCTTATCCAACAGGCTACAGTGCCTGTCTCTGACCTAACTGAAACTGGGAAATATATATCTGAATTCTGGCTGAGAGGTCTGTAGGATATAGAAAATATATATTGTGCTGCATTATGCTATATTTTACCATGATGATGTTGTTTTTCTGAATATGTTTATTCTTTTTTATTTCATTTTATTTTTTTCATTGTGTTTCCGGCAATATCCATACTTTAGTAGATTTCTATAAATAAACTGGAAAACCCAAGACCTATGAACCCTGCATTAATTTTTTTATGTGAGTAATCGTCAGTGGGGAGTGGAGGAAGCTGTTGCCAAATCTTCAGCTGTGCCCCCACGGTCCACTCTTGGGGGCTACGGTGTCGCCACAAGTCCGGCGCCACACACATCGAAGTTGGTAAGAGAGGGTGTATGCATACAGTGCCATGTTGTCTTGGTGCCTTGGGGTCTGTAACCGTGCAAAAGTCGTGTGTGTGTGTGTGTGTGTGTGTGTGTGTGTGTGTGTGTGTGTGTGTGTGTGTGTGTGTGTGTGTGTGTGTGTGTGTGTGTGTGTGTGTGTGTGTGTGTGTGTGTGTGTGTGTGTGTGTGTGTGTGGTCCTGCAGTCTAGGAGGCAATGCATCCCTCAAGGAAAGTAAGTGACCAAGAGCTCAAACGTTGAGCACCATCCAAATCCAGAAGTATTCCCTCATGTCCTTCACCATTAAGTGGTGATCTAGAAGCCAGTCTTTCAGATAAAACAAAAGCCAACAATTCGTATACAGTACGCATTCAGCACCGAGACCCCGTGTGCGAACGCACGCAGAACACCTTGCGCACACGTTAAATCCTGTTCCGCTTTTCGTAAGAGTAGGCCATCGTGTGCCGGTGGGAACAGATGACATTCACAAAACTGCATACACACGGGGACCGGATGAAAAAAGCACAAGAGTGCTTATTCCATTATCCTCGATATAAAAGAATAAATGAAATGAAATGAAAATACATTGAGCAGACATAAAGGAACCCACAACAGCAACAGACTGTTCCTACCTGACTAACAGAGAAATGAACATAAACACACAGGGAAAAAAATCA
>CM060330.1:15980829-16005829 GCA_030674155.1 Stramonita haemastoma
ACAACAAATAAACAAACAACAGAAAGAGAGAAAAGAAGAAGAAGAAGAAGAAGAAGAAGAAGAAGAAGAAGAAGAAGAAGAAGAAGAAGAAGAAGAAGAAGAAGAACAACAACAACAACAACAACAACAACAACAACAACAACAACAACAACAAATAAACAAACAACAGAAAGAGAGAAAAGAAGAAGAAGAAGAAGAAGAAGAAGAAGAAGAAGAAGAAGAAGAAGAAGAAGAAGAAGAAGAAGAAGAAGAAGAAGAAGAAGAACAACAACAACAACAACAACAACAACAACAACAACAACAACAAACAACAACAACAACAGCAGCAGCAGCAACAACAACAACAACAACAACAACAACAGCAGCAGCAGCAGCAGCAGCAGCAAACAAAACAAACAAGCAAAACAACTTCCAAGAAATGTCTATCCTGACCTGCAGTGCAACACTTCTAAAAAATAAAAATAAAGTGGGTTTTTTTTAAAGAACAAGAACCAGAAGAACAAACAACAAGCAAACAAACCAAACAGGAAGAAAACATGAAGACAAGTGTGTGTATCCTAACCTGCAATGCAACACTTCCGAAGAAAAACAACACACCAACAAATACACCAAACAAGAAGAAAACACAAAAGAACAAGTGTGTGTCTCCTGACCTGTGGTACAGCACTCCTGGTTCAGAGCCCGAACAATCATCAGGAAGACAGCAGAGCCGCCAGGCTGGGAGTTTCTGCAGGAGGCTGGGGTCACGTAGCGACACACTGCAACACCGCACAGCACAGCACAGGTAGTCAGCAACACAGCACAGGTAGCAGCAACACAGCACAGGTAGTCAGCAACACATTGTTTGTTTATCACATAACACTTTTGATGGTGAAAATGCTGCTCATGAGGAGAAGGAGGAGGAGGAGGAAGAGGGGGAAGAGGAGGAGGAGGGTGGTGGTGTGGTGGTGGTGGTGGTGGTGGTGGTGGTGGTGGTGGTGGTGGTGGTGGTGGTGGGTGGGAGTGGTGGTGGTGGTGGTGGTGGTGATGATGATGATGATGATGATGATGATGATGATGATGATGATGATGATGATGATGATGATGATGATGATGATGATGATGATGGTGATGATGGTGATGATGGTGATGATGGTGATGATGATGATGATGATGATGATGATGATGATGATGATGATGATGATGGCGACGACGACGACGACGACGACGGTGGTGATGCTGATAATGATGATAATGATGATAATGATGATAATGGTGGTGGTGGTGGTGGTGGTGGTGGTGGTGTGGTGGTGGTGGTGGTGGTGGTGGTGGTGGTGGTGTGGTGGTGGTATTGTTGTTGCTGCTGCTGTTAATGGTGATGTTGAGGATGGTGATGGTGATGATGATAACGGTGGTGGTCGTCGTTGTGGCAGTGATGTATTGCTGCTGATGATGATAATGATGATAATGATGAAGATAATGATGATGCTGATTCATTATTACCCTTGATGATGATGATGATGATGATGATGATGATGATGATGATGATGATGATGATGATGATGATGATGATGATGATGATGATGATGTGACGACGACAGTGGCGATGATCATGGTGATGATGGTGTAGTGGTGGTGGTGCTGCTGCTGCTGTTGCTGTCGCTGTTGCTGTTGTTATTATTATCATCATCATCATCATCATCATCATCATCATCATCATCATCATCATCATCATCATCATCGTTGTTGTTGTTGTTGTTGTTGTTGTTATCATCATCATTATTGTCATTATCTTTTTTATTATTATAATGATGATGGCGATTACGATGAAGATGAAGATAATGATGATGCTAATTCCTTATTATCTTTGATGACGATAAGATAATGATGACGTTGATTACGATGTCAACGCTTTGACAATAATAACCGATATAATCCAAATTGTTACGACGCCAAAAAAATTAAATTGGAGCATTTTAATTTGTCTTGGTATTGTATTGCACTGTAGAGTTCCTTGGTTCACTAAGGGTGGTATTTTTGCGCATGCAACCGTCTTTCCCAACCATCAAGGTAGCTGCATTCCAACTTCAGGGATACGTTTGGCAGTAAAATCTTGTTAATCCAAAGTTAGGGGAGTTAGTACAATTTTGCCAGGACAGTTGGGAGCTATGCCCATGCTCTTTCTATTTTTCAACTGTCGTGGGTTCTTTTGATGTGCACAAGTTGCCAAGCAGATGGGTCTGACTGGTTTTTAAAGTCTCTTCCAAAAGACTTGACATTCAGTTTGATTTTCACGTCAAACTGGGAAGAAAGAGCAAGGCTTGGAATCAAACCCAGAACCTCACGGCTTACTTGTTCGGGAAGTGGACGTCTGAACCATCCTACCATCTCTTGACTTTTGAGTTATCTTTTCTGTAACAACAGATTTTTATGCCTGAACTTTGGAATTAATTAACTTTTACAAGAGTATGGCACTTCCTGGTGTTGTTGAAAATAGTGCAACATCATCTGCAAACCACAGAAAAAAAATATATCCATGATGTTAGGTCATAACTGGACTCGCGTATTTTCCTTTTTTGTTCATATCATTGGCTGGCTGGTTAATAAAGATTGAAAACAATGTAGGGCTTAGAACACAACCTTGCCTGACACCTACTGGACATTCAATAAAAATCTGATAATTGGCTATACATTCGGATACAAGATAATAAGGAGTTATACATGGCTGATAGTGAAGTAAGGAATTTTCACTTTACCCCCTGACTTTTAGTACAGATCAAAAGTTTATCCCGTTTAACGGAGTGAAAGCTTTCTTGAAGTCATCAAAAGCAACATAAAGTGGGGGTTTTTTACCTTTCTTGGACATACACTTTTGGACAATTGAATACAAATTGAAAATCTGGTCTACCGCCGAATATCTTTTCCTAAAACCTGCTTGGTTTTCACAGATCAAGTGATTTTTTTTTTTTTTTTTTTTGGGGGGGTGCCAAGAATATAATCTTGTGTTTAGTATAGAAGTGAAGCATTTAGATAAGATACTCAATAATGATTATCCCCTATAATTGTTTACTAGCTCTGGATCCCCTTTTTTATAAATATAAATAACAATGGCTTTAGACTAAAATCTGAGGATATATACATTTCCTGAAGATAGTATTAAAAAACTTAAATATGAGCTGTTTAGCTTCATTAGTTCCCTTTTCATTTGGGGGGGTGCATTTTTGCCTAATTTCATCTATCCCACAAGAGAAGAGAGAGAGAGAGAGAGAGAGAGAGAGAGAGAGAGAGAGAGAGAGAGAGAGAGAGAGAGAGAGAGAGAGAGAGAGAGAGAGAGAGAGATGAGAGAAACACACACACACACACACACACACACACACACACACACACACACACACACACACACACACACACACACACACACACACACACACACACACACACAGCTTTATATTTATAAACTCAAATCGTACTCCAACAGTCCACAAAGCTTACACCGTACCGACATCGCGCAAAAAAAAAAAAGACAAAAAATTCCCACATTCAAAGCATGTCCAGTCGCTTCTGTCTTTGAAGTTGTGTGGACAAACGGTTTACTGAGAGCGAACGCAGAAAGACAAAGATGATGTGTGAGAGCAAATACAGTGATGAGCTTTGAGGGCGGAGTGGGCAGGGGGGAGAGGGGGGGGGGAGGGGGGGAAGGGGGAATAGTTTTAGGGATTCACATAACAGCATGCACGCAGGTGACGTCCAAACGGGACAAGTGAAGCAGTTTCACAAACACAGCTGACAAGCTCGACAGACACCGCTAGTGTCCACTGCAAAATTAGCTTTTCTTTTCTTTTTTTTTTTTTTTTTTTTTTTTTTTTTTTTTTTTGGGGGGGGGGGGCTAGGGGCTAGGGGGAGGTGGAAAGTGCTCTCTCTCTCTCTCTCTCTCTCTCTCTCTCTCTCTCTCTCTCTCTCTCTCTCTCTCTCTCTCTCTCTCAAGCTTACGCAATAAGCCGTAAATTTTGTATCAGTGAATCTCTCTCTCTCTCTCTCTCTCTCTCTCTCTCTCTCTCTCTCTCTCTCTCTCGCTCTCTCTCTCTCTCTCTCTCTCTCTCTCTCTCTCTCTCTCTCTCTCTCTCTCTCTCTCTCTCTCTCTCAAGCTTACGCAATAAATCATTTAAATCATTAAATCTCTCTCTCTCTCTCTCTCTCTCTCTCTCTCTCTCTCTCTCTCTCTCTCTCTCTCTCTCTCTCTCTCTCTCCCCCCCCCCCCCCAATGAAACAGGTTTTGATTAGTAACAATTTAAAAAACAGCCATATACATTGATGTTGTGATTATATTTACGTCCCAGCTGCGATTTTTTTTATGTGGGGACTGACAGTAATACACACAAATCTCTCATCCAGAGTGTACTTTAATGACTCCTGATGATTCCCAGGTGTGATGAGTAAGGCAGACAGAGTGCATGTTCTGGGTGACCCTCGGGGTGTTAAGCTGGGAAACGCCTAACAAGAGCGACATAACTGGGGGAGGGGGGGGGGACGTTTTCTGTTAGTGATTAACAAAAATAAACCAAGACATGGTGGTTGTTTATTTTCTCTACATGCACGATTGGTGACTTGCAAAAAAGAAAAAAGAAAAGGCTACTTCTCATATTTTTTGGTGGGATTTGGAGATGTTGTTTTAGTTTTTTTGTTGTTGGTTGGGGGGGGGGGGGTTGTTGCTGTTGTTGTTTTTTGTTGTTGCTTTTTTTTTTGGGGGGGTGGGAGTTGTTGTTGTTGTTCGGTTGGTTGGTTGGTTTGGGGTTTGCCTTTTTTACGTAGTCTTCCTGACTTAACTATCGAACTTTTCTTGGTAACATCGAAAGTAAAAACTAAAAACAACTGGAAAGATAGATAAAGTATACGAAGAACCTGAAATGTTTTGATGTAGCAAGTGTGGTGTGTGTGTGTGTGTGTGTGTGTGTGTGTGTGTGTGTGTGTGTGTGTGTGGTGTGTGTGTGTCTGTGTCTGTGTGTGTGTGTCTGTGTCTGTGTCTGTGTGTGTCTGTGTGTGTCTGTGTGTGTCTGTGTGTGTCTGTGTGTGTCTGTGTGTGTGTGTGTCTGTGTGTGTCTGTGTGTGTCTGTGTCTGTGTGTGTCTGTGTGTGTGTATGTGTGTATATGTGTGTGTATGTGTGTATATGTATGTGTGTATGCGTGTATGTGTGTGTGCATGTGCGTGTATGTGTGTGTGTGTGTGTATGTGTGTCTGTCTGTCTGTCTGTCTGTCTGTCTTACTAGTGTAATTTTAATGGTAGCATCGAAAGTATAAAATACAGACAAATGAAAACGTAAGTAATGTATATGAAGCATCTAAAATATTTTGATGTAGCAAGTGTGTGCGTGCGTGTGTGCGTGCGTGTATGCGTGCGTCCGTGCGTGCTTTTTATGTGTTTGTTTGCGCGCGCGCGCGTGTGTGTGTGTGTGTGTGTGTGTGTGTGTGTGTGTGTGTGTGTGTGTGTGTGTGTGTGTGAAAAACACAAAATACAGACAACTGAAAAGATATATATAGTCTATGAAGAATCTAAAGTATTTTGATCTAGCGAATTTACGTGTGTGTGTGTGTGTGTGTGTGTGTGTGTGTGTGTGTGTGTGTGTGTGTGTGTGTGTGTGTGTGTGTGTGTATGCGCGCGCGCGCGCGTGTGTATGTGTGTGTATGCGCGCGCGCGCGCCTGTGTGTGTGTGTGTGTTTGTGTGTATTTGTGTATTGTGTGTGTGCGCGCGCGCGCGTGTGTGTGTGTGTGTGTGTGTTGTGTTGTAAACTAAAGAAAAAAAAATATTTAAAAAAAACAGTCAACAATCCATGTCGGGCTTTCAACGTGACAAGTTTATTTTCTGAGCAATAAAATAAAAATACACCTGTCGTTGACGCCTTGAGTAAAGTGAGAAAAATAAACCTGGGGGGCGGGAGAAGGGGGGGGGGGGGGGTGTTACTTTCGGACTTGCATGAAGATGGCAAGGGAGCTAAATGGGAATTTACGCTATCAGGAATGAATACCGTCCCCTTATTTTTTTATGTGCCTTGTTGACAATTCTGCAGGGTTGGGTTTTTGGGGTTTTTTTCCCTTTTACTGTCCACGTCTTTCTTTGCTTCAGGCAGTGTTTGCTTAATTGTCCCCCCTTCCTTTTCAATCTGATCTCACTTGGAGATGTGGGGGAAAGGGAATCACTTTGACTGTGTTTGTTTTTCTTGCTCATTACTGTTGCACTGGAAACGATGAGGGAAAGTGTGTGTGTGTGTGTGTGTGCATGTGTGTGTGTGTGGGGTGTGTGTGTGTGTGTGTGCGTGTGTGTGTGTGTGTGTGTGTGTGTGTGTGTGTATGTGTGTGTGTGTCCGTGCGTGCGTGCGTGCGTGCGTGCGTGCGTGTGTGTGTGTGTGTGTGGTGCGTGTGCGTGTGTGTTTTGAATGAGTCAGCATAGCCAGTGATTGGTGCTGATGCACTTTTCAAATCTCTCACGTCCTGTTCTGTTTGGGGTTTTTTAATAATGGTATTTTTATACACAAAAATTTTAATGTCTACATCTAGCTTGAATCTGGAATCAGATTTTGTTGCTCAAATTCATAAAAATAGTTTACAGTGTATTGCATCTTTGTCCAATTTGTTGACATTCTCGTGTAATTCTCTCAGTTAATCTTTTTTTTTTATCATAGACCTAATCGTTTTACTAAATTTACACACGTCTGTAGTTTCATGTTCTTGCCAAGGGTCTTCTTTGATTTAAGTGACAATTTAGATCTGGAAGAAACAATGCTAGGCACTGCCTGAAAATGATGTAATGTGTTAAATTAAAAGGGAAGAAACAGGACAGATTGTTCTGGCGTCACTTTGGCTGATGACGCCAACACTTCATGGAGTGTCGACTTTTTTGTTCCAGTATTTCGCGTCTGTATAACTGTATAACTACTCACTCACTCACTCACTCAGTCCCATGTCCCAAAGGACGTAGGGGGGACATGAGAGAGAGACGCAACAGAGATCTTTTTCCATAACTACGAAGTAGTATAACTACGAAACCACTTAAACAAATTAAGAAGAAAAAAAACTATTGTTAATCAATTCCAGTTTTTAAAAAGGGGGTTGGGCAAAACATTTAAATCAAAACCCATCTGAATGACCTTTACTCTTTAAGCAAAATTACAGTCATAATTCAATCTGTGTCCTCTATGTATAGAACATAAATTATCAACAACTGTCAAGGGATCGATTTTTTTAGACTCTTTTTTTAAAGATCAGAGTCTGCTTACTGTTCGGATTGTTGTGTTTGATGCGAACAAACAAACATTGAAGGACGCAGAAAATACACATTTTATGAAAAATGAACTGAAATAAACAGATGTTTCGCCATTTTCTTATGGTTGACCCGCCCGCAGTGACACATCAGGACGCCAAATAATGACAACATCCAATCTGAACGTCATTCCTAAACCCCTCTCTATGTCACATCAAACGAATCCTGAGTCACCTCTCTCTCTCTCTCTCTCTCTTCTCTCTCTCTCTCTCTCTCTCTCATCTCTCTCTCTCTCTCTCTCTCTCTCTCTCTCATCAGTCAGACTCCCTCATCAGTCCTATATTATGCTTCTAACATTATGTGATCAAGGGCGGATGTGCTGGGCATCACATGTGCGCGACACGTTGTATAAATTTGGATTTGGGTTTGTTTGGGAAAACCAAGGTGTGCAAAATATAAGGGGATTCTTATCTACATTCAAGCAGAGATTGATTGATTGTCACAGTCAAAATTGGCACGCGCATATTCAAGAAAGCAGTAGGTTTGCAGTTTATCGGAATTTTAAATCCTCTATATCACTGGAATCGTATTTCACCGTTATCACTAACAAACACATCAGAGATGTGCTCATCCGATTCTAAATCGGTGCAACTGAAATACGTACACATAAAATACGATATGCTACTTTCAATCCGGGTGATCTGAAATGCCCGCTATGCAATTCTTGTCTTGAAGATGAAGTACACACTTTATTTTACTGTAAATCTCTGAATGATTTGCGACAAAAATACATCCCATCTCGTTATAGGCAATACCCTTCAGAAAAAAACGTTGAAACTTATGATGCAAGATGACAAAAGCCTTCATGACTTAGGACGATTTATATATCATTCCAACAAAAGGCGTTCTGCTTTAGAATGATGGCTGTAGCAAAATGATTAACGTATTTCTCAAGTTGTTTCAGTGTCTTATGCTACTCTGTGTACAATTTGTGCCCTTATTATCAATTCTATAATAAAGTTTTGTTATTCATTCATTTATTTATTTAGTTACTAAATTTATGTTTAGTCTAAAATGTTGCAAACATTCTAATCAGATGTATGCTAATACCACAAGTGAATGTTATAATCGTTGTGCTTGGAAGTGTTTTCAGGTGCATTCTTGGAAAGGATTGAGAACAAAATTAATGTGAGTGTGTGTGTGTGTGTGTGGGGGGGGGGGGGGGGGGATAGCGAGTGTGTGAAATTGTAATGGGTCCGGTGACCTTCTACAATAAAATCGTTCAGAGTTCAGAGTTCTCTCTCTCTCTCTTCTCTCTCTCTCTCTCTCTCTCTCTCTCTCTCCTCTCTCTCTCTCTCTCTCTCTCTCATCTCATTAAACCTTTTCTCCCTTTTTTTTTTTTTTCTACTTGTGCCTTCATTTGCCAATTAGAGCGAGGTTTTACTGCAAGGTTTTAACAGAAATAACTCCTTTCCCTTTCAAGGTTTGCTTTTATTTTATCATCTCGTTAGGTTTGCTTCCTTCTTTGGGGAGGGTGGGGGGTTGAGGGTGGGGAGTATGGGGGGTTGTAGGGGGGGGGGGGGTATTTGTTTGGTTTTAGGTTTTGGAGGGGTTTCTGTTGGTTGGTTGTCTTTTTCTGCCCTTTGTAGGCTTAAATTTCAACTCCACCACTGACGAGTAAGTGCAATAAGTTGGGTGAGAGTAAAACAAGCTAACTGGCAAAACAAATAAACCTTTGTTTACCAGCTTGATTCGAATTGCAAACTTCCTGCTAGCCAGACATGCTCTTTCTTTGACGGGAAAATCGAACTGAACGTCAAGTCTCTCAGAGGAGGCCCTTTAGAAACCAGTCGGATCTGTGTGCTTATTTATTTATTCTATTCATTTATTCATTCTTTTATATCGAGGATAATAGAATAAGCGCTAGTTGCTTTTTTTACATCCTGTCCCCGTGTGTATGCAGTTTTTGTAAATCTTGTCATCTGCTCCCACCGGCACACAATGGCCTACTCTTACGAAAGGTGGAACAGGATTTAACATGTGCGCAAGATGTTCTGCGTGCGTTCGCACACGGGGCCTCGGTTTATAGTCTCATCCAAAGGACTTTGAGGACGGTGGAGACAGCACCTCGAACGGGAATCGAACCTGGGTCGTCAAATTGCGAGCGCAATGCTCTGCCTACAGACTCGTGCGCGTCAAAAGAACCCACGACAATTGAAAGTCGGAAAGAGCTAGGAGGTAGGCTACCTACCGTCTGTTCTGGCAAAATGGGTAGCTTCAATTTCCAACTGTATCCTCAGTGTCGGGAATGCGGCTACCTTAATAATGGGAGAGGGGAGGGGGGGGGAGAGATGATCAAATACACAAAAACCTCACCGTTGGTGAACCTTGAAAGCTCTAGCCCAGGAACGAAAAAAAAATCTTTCAAATTCAATTTAAAACTACTTTATTATCTCTAAAACGGAGAAATTCCAGTGCAATAGCTCGAGCCTTATAAACTACTAGAAGGAGTTATCCCCTGTATGGCTTGGTCTTTTGAATTGTCCTTTCATTCCAAGCCATTGGTGTCACGTCGCTGAAATACAACACTTTGCCTTTCGATGTAGGCCTACACAATGGCACGAGAGAGAGAGAGAGAGAGAGAGAGAGAGAGAGAGAGAGAGAGAGAGAGAGAGAGAGAGAGAGAGAGAGAGAGAGAGAGAGGGCAAGGCAAGGCAAGGCAAGGCAAGGCAAGGCAAGGCAAGGCAAATTCTTTTCTTCGAAGATGATATGTAAAAAATATATGAGAGAGAGACAGAGAGAGAGAGACAGACAGAGAGAGAGACAGACAGAGAGAGAGACTGAAGGTTGGTTTGATTGTGGGTCGCGTGGGTGGGCGGCCATATGAAAGAGGGGGAGGAGGTGGGGGAGGGGAGGGGAGGGGGGTACGTAAGTAAAGACTAAAAAGGACCCGGTTGTGTCACGCAATGTAACCACTGGAGGATCAGATATGTTGTTGTTGTTGCGCGGTCCCCAGCTTAACACCGTTGGAGGTTGCCTCATCTCATTTCGTTCCACCTGCGATCCACTGTGAGATTGGAAAGTATTCGCTGGATGAGATGATACGGGATAGCCTAGTGGGTAGAACATTGCGCTCGCAATCTCGAGTTCGAATCCCGTTTCAGGGGATTTTTCCTCTGGAGGTAACGTCAGTGCTGACTCCACTCTCCCCCAAAGTCCTTTGGATTAGACTGTAAAGCGAGGCCCCGTGTGCGAACGCACGCAGAACATCTTGCGCACATGTTAAATCCTGTTCCGTTTTCGGAAGAGTAGGTCATTGTATACCGGTAAGAACAGGTGACAAAATTTACAAAACTGCATACCCACGTGGACTGGATGTAAAAAAAAAAAAAAAAAAAAATTTAAAGCACATGAGTGCCTATTCCATTATCCTCGATATAAAAGAATAAACAAATAAAATAAATAAATAAATAAGAAGTTTGCATGCATGATTCTTTTCAATTACCTCGCCAAATAGGTAGCCATACTTTTACTTCAGAAGGGTTATTTTTTTCCTGTAAAGGAGAATGACTGTTGTTATACTAAGAGCTTGGCGTGGCTGAAGGCATTCTTAACATCACTGTTTACACCAAGCACTTTTTTCGTTCCTCGGCTAGAGCGTCGCAGTTTGCATATACGCAACTGGTTTTGCCCACTGTTAAGGTAACTGCATTCAGACTTCGGGGAATAGGGGCATTTTAGTGCATGTCTTAGTACTTAACTTATTAAAATAAAAAAATTTAAAAAGGTAAAAAGGTAAAGGCGTTCCATAACCTAGGCGGTCGTAGGGGAGCGAGGCATCAGAGACCTCAGCTTCTCTAGGGGCCAGCACATTGCGGGCGGCGCTCATCTCCTCTCCCTCGCTGCTTTACCTTCCCCGACCCTAAAGAGGGTAGGTACCCATTTACAGCTGAGTGAACTGGGGGACTGCACTAAAGCCAAGGTGCGCAAACGGTCACCCATCCAACTGGTAACCACGCTCGACGATGCTTAACTTGACTCGGGGAAAGGGAGCGCTCTGACCACCGAGCTTAGTTTTTTAATAACCGAAAAAAAGCCTCTAGCCTGGGCTATACAAATGTGACTGGGGTTTTTTTGCTTTTTAAACAGCATTTTTTTTTTATTATGGCAGAATCTTTCACATTGTCATTCTGGAGGAATTATGATTTATGAAACTCTGAAGATTAACACAGATAAGCCCTCGGGGGCATGCCGGGGGCCTGTCAGTATAAATAGTATCTTCACCTTCAAGCAAAACTCTGTGCTAGAAATTCCCTCTTTTCTATGCCTCTCTTTGTTTCTTCTGCCTTGTTCCCGCAAACTCCTTCTCAACTACTTTCTGCCGTTTTGGTCTATTCTGGTGCGCTTTTTTTTTCATGAAGGATTTAAAATGTAGCGATTCTCTTCCATGCCGAAGTCAGATGCGCTGGGCCTGACTTGTCAGGTGCTTAACGCCGGCAGTGTTAAATGCATCCTGCTCTCGGGATTTAAGTTTATAGAATCCATCCACATCTCAGCTCTGGAGTTAGTGAAATGAAAAGCTGAAAGGGTTTAGAATGAGATTTAAACCACTGTAGGCCTACCTAATTTCCTAAACGAGTGCTTTACCCTCTAGGCCAATAGTTTAACTCTAATGATGACTTCTTCCCTGACTTTTCATAAATGTAGCCCGTCATTCACTCACCCAAGTGATCAACTGTCAATCAGTCAATCACCCGAGCAATCATTCAATCAATCAATCACCAAGACAGCAATCCGCTAATCACCCAAGTCCATCACCAGGCAGTTATTTACCAAACAGTTATTCAATCGATCAGTCAATCCCCGGAGCAATCAGTTCATCAGACAATTCATAAATTACCCAGGTCAATAACCAGACAGCTAGTTACCAAACAATCAGTCAGTCACCAAAATCAATCAACCAAACCACCAACCAATCACCCAAAACAATCACTCCACCATCCACCAACCAACCAATCAACCAACCAACCAATCAATCATGCCCTACAAGAAGAACCAAACCAAAACCCAATCAGCAGCAACTCACGATCATGAAGCTTCCCCGAATTCTGCATCTGCTGCACCTTGTTCCTCAGAAGGTCTTCTCTGTTCTGCAGAAAAGGCACCTGCAGACTGAAGGCGATGTAGGTGCCCTTGCTGCTTCCGTACTGCCGCCGGAGCTGACTCCACACACTCTCCTGACTCTGACGCTGACTCCGGACCCGTACCAACACCACCAACAACAACAGCAACAATGTCAGCAGCAGCAGCCTCGTCTTTGACGCCATCGTGTCGTGCTGACGTCACGAGCGTTTCTTGGTGACGTCACGAATTTTTATTGGCGACGTTACGAGTGTTTCTTGGTGACGTTTGGGTTTTTCTTGGTGACGTTACGAGTGTTTCTTGGTGACGTTACGAGTGTTTCTCTTGGTGACGTTACGAATTTTTCTTGGTGACGTTTTGAGTGTTCACAGTTGGTGTGATCTGGCTGTGAAGCTGTCCAAGAAGAAAAAAAATTGGTTAAAGTTTTAAGACAGAGATATGTGGAAATATGTAATCAATGGGTGAATTTGGCTGAGGATGAATTAAAGTATGTGTGTAATGGGAGGGGGGAGGGGGAGGGGGAATCTGTTTTTCGGCTTTTTTCGGCTATGAGGTTCTGAGGTTCACCAATGGTGAGATTTTGCCGATGCGGCCATCTTTACCTACCATTAATGTAGCCGCATTTCGATTTGGGAGAAAAAGGATGTTCAAATCAGTATAAAAGTAATTTTCCCTGGGGCAAAATGTTTTAGCTTTGAGATTGTAAGTTGTTCTTCTCCGAGGTAAAAAAAAAAAAAAAAAAATGCAACGAAGAAATTCCCTCGGGGAGAAAAAAAATTTTCTTTCAGTTCTTTAAAAAAAAAAAAAAAAACAAGAGTATGGAAAACCGATAAAATATGCAAAAGCTTATATTGAGGTACCTCTTCCATGAAGGGCAGAAAAAAATATGAGGAAAAAAAAGATAGCAATGGTCAATTTTGAAGAAAATCGTCAAAAGACTATAAAAAAAAAAACATAAATAAAAAAAGATAAAGAAAGTCTTCTAATTCTATTTTGTGTTTAGGATAAGGAGAGCACAGTTTATTTTCTCAAAAACAGAGTTCCCTTTGAGAAAAAAGGGAACATGATTTTTATCTCTTGATAGAGATATATGATGTCACGTCAACAACAGAACATCCAAAAACAAATACTCTAAAAGTACGGTAGTCTTATTTGTGTGTGTGTTTGAAGTTTTGGTTGGGAGTATTTTTCGTTGGGTTTTGTTTGGTTTGGTTTGGTTTGGTTTGGTTTGGTTTGGTGGGGGGGTTGTTTGTTGTTGTTGTTTGTTTGTTGTTGTTGTGTTTTGTTTTGTTTTGTTTTGTTGGGGGTTTTTTGTGTTGTTGTTTTTTTTTGGGGGGTCCTCGTCTAGAGCCCCAAGGGTCACCCAAGGTAAGATTTTGCATGTGGGACTGTTTATCCCACAATTAAGGTAGCCGCATTCTGACTTCGGTGTTGTTTAAACGCGACACCAGTGTGCATGAAGTTTTGAAAATATTTGTCATCCGTTCTTACCGGCACACAATAGCTTCTACTCTTCCGAAAGGTAGAACGGATTTTAACATGTGTGCAAGATGTAAATTTTTTTTTTTTTTATGTGTGCAAAATGTTCTGCGTATGTTCACATTCGAGACCTCGATTTATAGTCTCATCTGGGGAAATTTCAGAGGAGTGGAGTCCGTACTGATGTTAACTCCAGAGGGTAAATCCCCTCGAACGGGTGTCACGGTGGTGGTTCGACTCCGGGCCGTCAGATCAGGAGCGCAATGTTCTAACCTCTAGGCTACCCCGTCCCCCTAAAATACCTATATCATTTTACAGAAATGTGGAGATACGAGCCATCAGTAAACTCATTTTTTGAAGAAATAATTTTAAATTTCAGAAAAGAAAGCTGGGCGCAAACCCTCTATAGAGTATTTAGCAGGGGAAAATGCAAAGCATAAGTTTGAAAGAGAAAAATGTGAGTGTAAAAAATTAGGAAATCAGTTTTATATTTTCAGACGACAAACAAAATCAACGTTAAGGAATAGTGTTGCATTAAACAGGAAAGAAAAACATAGACCTCAACTCTCAAGTACAGACGTTATTCAGCAGTGACGTAGCTGTGCAAAGAAACTTGAAATATGAAGTAATTTTAAAGCTTTTGAAATGTTCTGTTCAAAAGAAACTCCCGCTTTGACATTGAAATTTTACTTTAAAAAAAAAAAAAAGAAAAAAAGAAAAGAGAAAGCCAACTACTTTTAACGTGTGTACATTCAAACAGGTATTTTCAAAGCAATTCATTTTCTGTAAAACTTATATATATATATATTTTTTTTTTTTTCCAGCTAAAACTGATTACCCACATCTAACACCACCACCCCAACTACTGTTAACTTACAAACATTCAAAGTTTTTTTTCGGAACAGTTAATTTTCTGTCATTTAAAATATTAATATATATCTAAAACGGGAAATCCACCTCTTTTTTAAAATAAAAATTGAAACAAAAATACTATACACAGTCCAAAAAAAATCATACCTACTTTTGAAGAAGCCGAAAAACTTGCCCCCACACGAAAAAAACAAAAATCTTCTTCACAGAAACTCAAAATAAGTGAGTCTACCAACAACCACAATCATTGCATGTTTAAAGCTGACGACGCATAAGGGTTCAATTCCCAAGAGATCTGAGGAGCCCACACCTAGAGGCACAAAATAATGGTGCGAGCGAACGCTTCAGATGTGGCTTTTTTAAAAAAAATTAAAAGAGTGACAGAGAGAAGAGAAGAGAAGCGTTGAACCCCAGCAAACAGAATACAGAGAAGAGAGCAAATGCAGTTCTTTTGTACGCAATGTAGACCTACCCATTTTCTTTGTAGGTAATGGTCAGGCCTTTTTGTCCTACCTCGGGTATATGGGGGTCTGGTGAGAGAGAGAGAGAGAGAGAGAGAGAGAGAGAGAGGAGAGAGAGAGAGAGAGAGAGAGAGAGAGAGAGTGGAGGGAGGTGGAGTAGGGGGGGGGGTGGATACTGATGGGAGGAGGAGGGGAGTGGGAGGGAGGGAAAGGAGGAGGGAGGGGAGAAGAATGGGTTAGATGGTTTAACCTCCTGTTTTTCAAGTGCTTTGTTCTTGTTGGTTGAAAGTATTTAGTTAAAAGGTGAATTGGTACGCTTGTCTTTTGTCTCTGTGTGCCTGTGTCTCTGTCTGTCGATCTGTCTGTCTATCTGTCTGTCTCTGTCTGTCTGTCTGTCTGTCTGTCTCTCTGTCTGTCTCTCTGTCTGTCTGTCTGTCTGTCTGTCTGTCTGTCTGTCTGTCTGTCTCTCTCTCTTCTCTCCTCTCTCTCTCTCTCTCTCTCTCTCTCTCTCTCTCTCTCTCTCTTCTCTCTCTCTCTCTCTCTCCTCTCCTCTCTGTCTGTCTGTCTGTCTGTCTCTGTCTGTCTGTCTTCTGTCTGCTCTGTCTTCTCTCTCTCTCCTCCTCTCTCTCTCTCTCTCTCTCTCTCTCTCATCTCTCTCGTCTCTTCTCTCTCTCTTCTCTCTCTCTTATAAATTTGTCAAAAAAGGCAGGGTATTTTACAATGTCCTGATTTTCACCCTTTTGTTTCCCTTTAAACACAAATTAACGAATGCCAACACGTCTCATTACACACACACACACACACACACACACACACACACACACACACACACACACACACACACACACACACACACACACACAACACACACACAACCACAGCTTTTGACCAATACACAAAGTTTTTTTTACAAACGATTTAGCGCTTTAATTGATTAAGAAAAAAGAAACAACAACACAATGTTGATTTTTAATGAGAATCGTCTGTCACCAAAACTGTGATTTAGGCTAATCAGGGTACTCTCTTATTTCAAAAGCTTCACACAAAAGTACAGCTGGGCTTCACACTACTTCAGGATGTTGTGGTTGAAGAGAGTGAGAGAGAGTGAGTGAGAGAGAGGAGAGAGAGAGTGAGAGAGAGAAGAGAGAGAGAGAGAGAGAGAGAGAGAGAGAGAAGAGAGAGAGAGAGAGAGAGAGAGAGAGAAGAGAGAGAGAGAGAGAGGAGGAGAGAGAGAGAGAGAGAGAGAGAGAGAATCTTTATTTTTCAAGGGTAACAGAGTAAGCATTGCATACTTTTTTTCATCCGGCCCTACTTCAGGATGTGGGGAGAGAGAGAGAGAGAGAGAGAGAGAGAGAGAGAGAGAGAGAGAGAGAGAGAGAGAGAGAGAGAGAGAGAGAGAGAGAGAGAGAGAGGGAGAGAGAGAGAGAGAGAGAGAGAGAGAGAGAGAGAGAGAGAGAGAGAGAGAGAGAGAGAGAGATCTTTAATACGCAAGGACAAAAGCCTTTTAGGTCAAGTTTAGTCTTACAATTTGTCCTTGTAAATACACATAAGATACTAGATTAATCAATTAAAAAATGTTTTTAACTACACAGGATAAAACCTTGGGTGAGAGCGACTTTCAATTTTGAATGACAACTCTACAGACAGGCAGACAAACAGACACACAGACAGACACACGAACAGACAGACAGATAGACAGGTACACATACAAGACCTCTTTCAAACACGCATGACCATCAGCTATAAACCAGGATGTGTAAACAGAGAGAGGAAGAAGATGGAGAAGAAGAAAGTGACAACATCAAATGTAAACTTCATTCCCAGTGAAGTGGCCAGTCTTTTTGGAGGCAAAAATGACACCACCGTACCGCCGCTGCTGCATTTGCACTCAACATTCACTTTCCTCATGCGAAAATAAACGTTATCTTTGTGCCCCTGTCTGGGTGGCAACTTGCAAACTAAGGGCGGAAGCATTGCGCAGGTTGTGCTGTATTCAGATCCGGCTGCATGTAGGCTACTCCTATCACACCCTTGTCAATACCCGTGCAGAAAATTACATACGCGGATGTTTAAAAAAAAAATTAAATTAAAAAAAGCCAGGTGTGGATAATTATTCTAATTTTAGGTAGTGGTGGAAAAGTGGAAATGTTCCAGTAAGCATTCATGATATTGTAAATCACTTTCGTTCAGGGTTATTTGCTGTCCCCATGAAGAACGTGTCTCTTCTTAACAGCCCATTACCCTTCCCCCCCCCCCCCCTCTGTCTGTCTGTCTGTCTGTCTGTCTGTCTGTCTCTCTCTCTCTCTCTCTCTCTCTCTCTCTCTCTCTCTCTCTCTCTCTCTCTCTCTCTCTCTCTCTCTCTCCAAAAAAGTATGTAATGCTTACTTACTCAGTTACCCTTGAAAAATAAAGATTATTCATTCATTCATTCTCCTCATGTCCCTCCTAACACCTACTTCTCTCCCTCCTAATAACATCCCTACTTCTCTCCCTCCTAATAACATCCCGTTCCCTCCTCACGTCCTTCCAAGAAATGAAAAAAATTAATGTGATTATTTTTCAGGTTGGTCGTTTTGGATGTTTGTTGAGATTAGGAAGTCTTGATAATCCGAAGCGACTATCCTTATGGTTACTAAAACTGAGAGTCCTAATATAGTTTTCCTGGTTAATGAGGCTATAACTAAATGAAATGAAATGAAATTTGTCTTGGTCTTCTTCATCAAAAGCTCAGACAGCAACTATTGTCTGTCACGAGAGCTAAAATACGTTGCCCTGCCGTTAAGCACCTTATAAGTCAGGCCTAGCACATCTGATTTGGGCGTGGGAGAGAATTGTCTTTTTGGAGAGAGAGAGAGAGAGAGAGAGAGAGAGAGAGAGAGAGAGAGAGAGAGAGAGAGAGAGAGAGAGAGAGAGAGAGAGAGAGAGAAGAGACAGACAGACAGACAGACAGACAGACAGACAGACAGACAGACAGACAGACAGAGACAGACAGAGACAGAGACAGAGAGACAGACAGAGACTGGACCAATAAGGTAGAGAACAGACAAGAAGGAGGTGACAGAAAGAAAAGGAACATGTCAGAAACAAAGAGAGAGGGATAGAAAAGAGGAAAATTCCTAGCACAGTTTCCAGAAGGCGGGGATGCTGATTATACTGTTACAGGCTCCACAGTATTCTGACAGGGGCAAAATCGTGACCGACCGACTGACTAGTTATGTTTGAGGTATCTTGCATCTTTTTTTTTGTCGGAGTGGGGGGGGGGGGGGGGGGGGGGGGGTCGCCCCTTTCAGTCTAACAATCCACACAATGCAGACGACCATCCTCAAAGGAGTGACAATGGAATGCCGAGGTCAGGGTGAACGAGTACTTCACTCTACTTACTACTGAAATGGTTACATTAGTGTGTTAGCGGTGGTGGTGGTGGTGTTTTACAAAAGGTGAATTCCGATTTTGTAAACAGTTTGTATGGATTCCGGTGTACTTCTCAAGCTGAAGGCCTTTTGCATAGTGTATTGAATTGTGTTTTATTGTGTTGTTTTATTGTGTTGTGTTTTATGTTGTGTTGTATTGTGTTGTGTTTCATTGCTTTGTATTATATTGCATTGTGTTGTGTTGTGTTGTATTGCATTGTCTTTATGAGATTGCAACGCATTGCATGTTTTGTATTCAATTGTATTGTATTCTTTTTCTTCTTCGTCGTACACTCAGACAGCAACTACTGTTGTCTGTCACATGAACGAAAATATGTTGTGCTGCTGTTAAGCGCCTGGCAAATTAGGCCCAGCACGTCCAAATTCGGCGTGGGGAGAAATGTTACTTTATAAGTCTTTATGGGGGAAAAAAGCAGGAGAATGAACCAAAACGGCAGGAATTAGACAAAGAGAAGGTGACAGGAAGAAAAGGAAGAAGGCAGAAACAAAGAGAGTGATAGAAAAGAGGGCATTTGTGGTGCAGAATTTCCAGAAGGTGGAGATGCTGTTTATACTGACAGTCCCGGGCGTTCCCATGGGGAAAACTGTATTGTATCAAGCTGCATAGATTTGCATTCAATTGCATTGCACATATTTATATCATGTTGTATCCTATCATGTTGTAGTATTGTATTGTATTGTATTGTATTGTATTGTATTGTATTGTATTGTATTGTATTGTATGTGTTGTACTGTGTTGTACTGTGTTGTACTGTGTTGTACTGTGTTGTACTGTGTTGTACTTGTTCATGGGTTCTTTATTTTTATTATTATTATTTGGGGGGATTACTCGGTTCGAGTTCCGAGGTTCAGAAAATTTACTGGTGTGATTTTACATATAGGCCTACATATAGGCCTACATATAGGCCTACGACGGTCCATGTTGTGTTGTATTGTTGTGTTGTATTGTTGTATTGTTGTATTAAGGTGGTTGCATTCCGACATCGCGGATGATGTCTCAACACGACACCATCCATAGTGAATGTTCTTTTTTTTTAATTTTCTCATCTGTTCCCACAAGCACGGAATGGCCTTCTCTTTTAAAAGGCAGAACAGGTTATCAACGCAGGTGCCAGATATTCTCCGTGAGTTTGCACACAAGACAAGATTTCGCGCTGATAAAAATTATCATTTTTATGAGCGTGAAATCATGTCTTGTGTCATTAATGTTGCTGCTGCTGCTGCTGCTGCTGCTGCTGCTGCTGCTGCTGCTGCTACTGCTGCTGCTACTGATGATGATGATGATGATGATGATGGTGGTGAAGGTGGTGATGATGATGATTTAAAAACAAAAAGAAGAAGAGTCGTGATAATGTTGATCGTATAAATAATGATGATATTAATAATAATGATATAAGTAGTCATAATTATGATAAATATGACAAAACAATGATGATGATGATGATGATGATGATGATGATGATGATGAGATGATGATGATGATGATGATGATGACGACGACGATGACGACGACGATGATTATGACGATGATGACGACGGCGACGACGACGACGATGATAGATGCTGATGATGATGATGATATCATCATCTTTCTGTCATTCACTAGGTCACCCCTTAACATCATCTACAAACACTCAGTACAGTTACCATCAATGTCTGACCCACCATCTGAACTGTGCCCCCCCCCCCCCTCCCCTCCCCTCCCCCAAAAAAGTCAGAAACGCGATCCCAGGGTATGTCAACAATGCCCAGTGTGGGGTGTCCTAAACAGGCTATTGTCGTTGAGTGGACAGGCTCAACAGAGATATGAACTGCTCCATGTGTCTGGGAACTTTCTGGGAGAAAAAAAAAACGCCCTCTCCTCTCAAGGCTGCCAATGCACAGACTGCAGATTGCAAGACAGCCGATTTCAAATCTGATGTATTGACAATGTCTTCATGAGGTAAAACAACAAATATTCAAAGAAAAATTGGGGAGTAATGATAATAATAATAATAATAATAATAATAATAATAATAATAATAATAATAATAATAATAAATAATAATGATGATGATGATGATGATGATGATGATGATGATGATAATATATGGAATTTACATAGCGCAAAATCTTGTAAAGCAAACAAAGCATTTTAGAGTACTCGTTTTATGTTCGCGGTCTCAATTGTGTTTTTATCTAAATAATAATAATAGTAGTAGTAGTAGTAGTAGTAGTAGTATAGTAGTAGTAGTGAGTAGTAGTGATGATGATGATGATGATGATGATGATGGTGATGGTGATGATGATGATGATAATAATAATAATAATAATACTAATAATAATAATAATAATAATAATAATAATAATAATAATAATAATAATAATATCTTTATATTGCTATTTTTTTGGGTCATGTTTACATGTGTGATGATATAAAATGATGCGCTTAACAGTTTAGGAATAATATCAAAATACTTTTCGACAAGGGTCGCGAAGTTGAACGCCTTATCAATCCAGTTAGTGACAAGGAATCCCTTTAAGGACACCACAAAAGAGTGACCTGGCATTCATGTAAGTGTGTTCCTCTAGCATATATATATATATATATATATATATATATATATATATAATATATATATATATATATATATATATATATATATGAGTTTGTGTGTGCATAACGCAGCTAATGACTTATATACAAAGGTCTGTTTGAGTAAGAAATATGCGATATTATTAGTTAGCAGAGTAAATCAAATATTTGACATGGCAGCTACAAGAGGATGCATCAGACCTCTCTCTCTCTATCTCTCTCTCTCTCTAAACATGTCCCAATCATAAAAAGATCTTTAAACATGAGGTTCACGTTTATTCTGTATTCAAAGATGTGTGGCCTAATGACCCTTACGTGTAGTTGTCAGTCAACAGGCTTTGTAGGAAGCTGGTTGGATTATTATTGTTAACATGAGGAAGGAAGAAAGGAGAGAACGAAGGAAAGAAAAAAGATCATGCTTAAAAGGTAAATATAAGTTGTCGTGAAGGCTTGTCCATATGTGTAACTGGTATCATCATCATCATTATCATTATTATATTATTATTATTATTATTATTATTATTATTATTATTATTATTATTATTATTATTATATCACTACTATACTTATTAGCAGAAGTAGGGATAGTAGTAGTGTTTTCCTATCATTATCACCATCATAGCAAGTATTTATACAGCGCTATATCTTTTTATCTTTTCCGAGGTTCTAGGGGTATTACAATGCTCAAAAAGAAAAAAGAAAAAAGATATACATAGTGTCTGAGGGTGCCTTTCCAAAAAAAAAAAATCAGAACAGGATGGGGGATCAAAGGAGATGGACATAATTTGCCACAGAGACAGAAATACATCATACTCTGACATTTTTTGTGACCTAACTTGCTATTTCTGTAAACACGTTTATTCAAAGATGGTTTTTAGTAACTGGAAAGTGCCCTGGTATGAGCCAAAATAAGTTGCATTGTCCTTGAGCACCTGACAAGTCAGGCCCAGCACATCTGACTTCGGCGTGGAAGAAAATTGTTATCTGCTTCCTACTTAGTCTTTTTTGGGAAAAAAAGGCAGGAGAATGGACCAAGGAGCCCACCCCCCCCCCCCCCCCCCCCCCCCCCCCCCCCCCCCCCCCCCCCCCCCCCCCCCCCCCCCCCCAAAAAAAAAACCCCTAAAACCCAGGAGGTGACAGGAAGAAAAAGAACAAGACAGAAACAAAGAGAGCGATAGAAAAGAGGAAATTCCTGGCACATAATTTGCAGAAGGTGGGGATGCTGTTTATACTAACAGGTCCCTGGCATCCCATGGAATAAGATCATGTTCATGGACCTCTTTTCTGATTCATTTTTGCTTTTATTTTCCCCTTAAGACATTACAAAGTGGCTCAGTTTAAGGCTCACCATACTGTCATGGGATAGATCTACATTACACAAGGATAACAGGAAAAAAAGACATTGCGATCATCTATAGATACACTTAGTAATACCCTAGGTGGTAACATGCTATTTTCTTTCCAACTGTGGCTATATCTCCGAGGTTCACTAATGTTTAGATTTTTGCGTATGCAACAGTTACACCCTCCCCTCCCCCCCCCCACCACTGAGGTCGCCACCTTCTGACTTCAGGGATGGTGTCTAAACATGACACCTGTGTGCATGTGGTTTTTTGCTTTTAAAAATTTTTTTCATCCATTCCTTCCAGCACGAAAAGGTCTCTACTCTTCTGAAAGGTGGAATGGGTTTTTAACCTGTGCACAAGATTTCTGCATGCAACCACACACTGGGCTTTGGTTTATAGCCTCATCCGAAGGACTTTGACATTCAGTTTGATCATTCTGTCAAACTGGGAAGAAAGGGCAAGGCTGGGAACTGAACCCAGAACCTCACGGCTAACTTGTTAGGCAGGTGAATGTCTTAACCATCTGCTACCCTCCTTCTTTAACATGCAAATCAAAACACAAAACCAGACTAGTTTTAAGGCTCATTTTCATTTTTATTCCATGAAATACAATTGCCATCAGAAACAGAAGTAAAAGAGTTATGTACACATCTTTGCAAACATGTATGTTTTGAGAAATTATGTGCAATGCATTACCATACACATCACCTATCATACACACATATCTGTGACCACACACACACACACACACACACACACACACACACACACACACACACACACACACACACACAAAATAATATCCAACATACAAACAAAACAGCATTTCATTCTCAGACTTCTTTCAAATATTTGCAGAAAATATTCCAAGCAGATTCCATAAATTGATGACACAGAACTGACAGACGTAAACATTTTAAAATCTTCAATGAAAAACTAGCACTGGCAACCTGGGAAAAGGGTGTAAGTCTGACACAGTCGTAATAAACTAAAGCACTTTTTCCAAGTTGCAGACAATACCTGCCAAACCCCTTGACTCGAAGACAAAAACAGTACAATAACCCTAAATGATGATAAAAAACAAAACCAGACAATACTTGCCAAACTCACTGACTTTCAGACTAAATTGGCACATGTAAGCTTTAATAACAATGCCAAAGATTTAACCCTAAATAATGATTTTTTTTTTAAAAACAACCACACAATACTTGCCAAACCACACTGGCTTTATGAATAAATTGGCACATGTAAGTTTCAATAACAATGCCAAAGAAAAGATCACAAGCGCACTATGAAATGGAAGAAACATGTATATGGCCTGATAGCAAAAATATCCACACACAAAAAAAGTATCAGAAACCGAAACACCAAGATGACCCATACAAAAAAATCACCAAAAAAAACAAACCATCCCAAATATCACCAAACACCAGTCAAAAATATAAAACCTCGTCAAAACAAACGACTAATGTCAAGCAATGGGTGGATCAAAGACCCACGTTAATCAAACGAAGACAATCGAATTTGCAATGCCAGTTTGACCAGACTGCTGCAAAGAATCAAAATAAATGCATTTCAAACAAAGAACACTGTCATGGAGTTGTCCTTCCTAACTCTCCCCCCCCCCACCCATTTTTTTTGCATCCTTCCCTATCCCTTCCCCTTTTCACTTCTATTTCAGTGTTCCAAATTTTTTTTTTTCGGGGAGGGGGGGGGGGGGGGGGGGGGGGGGGAGAAATACTTTCTTGTTTTACAACACCAAACATGGAAACACATGAGCAGGGATTCCTGTGGGTGCATGCTTACATGCTCTCACACACAGACACAAACAGACACATATACACAAACACATGTTCGCACACACACACAGATACACAGACAGACAGACAGACAGACAGACACACACACACACACACACACACACACACACACACACACACACAAAACACACACTCACACACACACACACACTCACACACACACACACACACACACACATTTACACACACACACACATTTACACACATTTACACAAACACAATAAACAACTTTTTTTTTTTGAAGAGATACATTATCATGACCATCATCATAAAATAAGACAAAGCCAGGATAAGAAACCTGTTAATCGTCGCACTGAGTGGGAACAGATAAAACCTCAACCTCTACTCCCCTAAAAAAAAAAAAAAAAAATTAATAATTTAAAAAAAGACAAAATCCCCAAACCTTCACACATGTGCATATTCAGAAATGAATATAATTTCCTGACTACATATACATACAATATACGCATCACATAACAACCTGTAGCCATTCAACATGACAGACAACACTTTTAGGACAATGCCTCCACAACTACGGAAGTGATCACATCAATTCATCACAACGCACCTCAGACAATTCTCTCTTGTTTATGACACCCATGTGATAACCTGTTTCCTGATAAATAAATACAACTTTCAGACT
>CM060330.1:16010829-16018329 GCA_030674155.1 Stramonita haemastoma
TCGTCAATTTTAGAGGGACTCAAAGACAAAAAAAAAAGTGGCAATACTTAATGAAAACAAACTGATACTAACTGATAACAACATTTTTCAACTCAAATCAACTGTTTCCATCACCGCTGTCATGGTAGGAGCTCTACACGATGCTACCAAGGTTCACCATATCTCTCTGTCTCTGCTGATCTCTACAATCTCCAATAGACCTCTCTGACCACTGATCTTCCTATATATAACTTCTAACAACATTTAATACACAACACACAGCATGCAGTAGTTATATACACATGAATGGACTCGTAAACGTAGGCATTTCTAACCTAGCAGATTTTTTTTTTTTTGAAAAAGCCTTTTAGCACCCTTATTACACATCTTTCAGTCCTGTAAAAAAAAAAAAATTATTTAAAGGATTCTGTTTGCAAGTAGTCATCTCTTAACATTTCTACACTGCACACTCAGACCAGCATAAAGATTTGTCTATGACAGCTGCAGGCACAATAGAGTTAACTTGTAGTTTTATCTATTTATCATCCATCACACAATAAACAATGTCTACACTGAGGACACTGACCACACTAGAGTTAACTGTTTTATCTATTTATCATCCATCACACAATAAACAATGTCTACACTGAGGACACTGACCACACTAGAGTTAACTGTTTTATCTATTCATCATCACGCAATAAACGATGTCTACATTGAGGACACTTACCACAATAGAGTTAACTGTTTTATCTATTTATCATCACACAATAAACGATGTCTACACTGAGGACACTGACCACAATAGAGTTAACTGTTTTATCTATTCATCATCACGCAATAAACAATGTCTACACTGAGGACACTGACCACACTAGAGTTAACTGTTTTATCTATTTATCATCACGCAATAAACAATGTTGACACTGTGCACACTGACTACAATAGAGTTAACTGTTTTATCTATTTATCATCCTTCACACAATAAACAGCCGCCGCTGTGGCCTAGTGGTTAGGGCGTTGGACTCGTAATCTAAAGGTTGCGGGTTCGATCCCAGCTACTCCGCTATGGCGTTGTGCCCTTGGAAAAGGCACTTTATGGCTATTTTCTCACCCCACCCAGGTGTAAAAGGGGTACCAACCTTGTGTTGGGGGTTAACCCTGCGATAGACTGGCGTCCTATCCAGGGGGGAGTCTATGACTCTCAGTCGCTTAACGCCACAGAAACCGGGATAAGCACCGGCCTGATGAGCCTTAGGCTCGGGACAGACTTTAACTTTAACACAATAAACAATGTCTACACTGTGGACACTTACTACACTAGAGTTAACTGTTTTATCTATTTATCATCACACAATAAACAATGTCTACACTGTGGACACTTACTACACTAGAGTTAACTGTTTTATCTATTTATCATCACACACAGCTGTCAGTTTCCCCCACTTTCAGGTCCTCTCAGGAGCTAATTATCCCATCCCAGCCCAGCCCAGCTGTGACCAGCTGGTGCTATTTATAGCAGGAGCTGACCACACATGGACTAGGTAAAAAGAAGGAGCACGCTAAATTTAGCACTCTTGACAAGGCCCAACTGATTGATGTTGGATTTGTGCACTGTGCACACAATAGACAATGTTTACACTGTGGATACTTACCACAATAGAGTTAACTGTTTTATTTATGTATCATCCTTCAAACAATAAACAATGCATACACAGTGCACACTGACCACACTAAAGTTAACTGTTTTATTTATGTATCACCCATCACACAACAAACAACATCTACACAGTACACACTTACCATACACCGCCTTCAGGATAATATGGAGAGCGATGCCAGCGAGACAGACGATCAGCCCAATGCCATTGACAAAATTGACCTTGTCCCCGTTCACGTAAACAGCTAAATACAGCACACACAGCTCCTGCAAATGCCAAAATACCATGAGGTTTTGCAAACACCGAAATAATATTTCTCATTTATCTCCCAAGTTGAAATACGGCTATCTTCATGGTGGGCAAAAACTGTCACACATGCTTATTCCATTATCCTTGATATAAAAGACTAAATAAATAAATAAATAAATAAACAAATAAATAAATAAATAAAATTTTAAAATACACACCAAAAAAAGAAATCTTCATTTCAGCCGCACACGCAGGTTTTTTACATCTTTATTCTAAAATCAATTATTGTATAGATTTTTTTTTTTCTTGTTCCTTGGCTAGAGCTCCGAGGCTCACCAAAGGTGAGATTTTGTGTATTCAACCATTTCTGCCCACCATGAAGGAAGCCGCATTCTGACATTGTGGACAGATTCCTTTTATAAACACATCAATCCCCCACAAGGTCAGGAGGTAGCTACCTTAATGGTGGGCAAAAATGGTCGTATATGTTAATATTAAATCCCACCATTGATAAACTTCGGAACTCTCGCAGAGGAACGGGGGGGGGGGGGGGGGGGGTGATGCCAATCCAAGCATATATGGTAAGTCTTTAATGACTTACTTTCCCAGCTACACTTGGGAGCAAACTTTTTTGCTTTTGGTTTTTAGGTTTTCATAGTTTTTTTTTTTTGGGGGGGGGGGTTATATCCAGCTCAAAAAGCAGCCATATTCTATTTCAACAAGACTCTTCCATTCATCCTTGTTGTTCCTTGTATGCCTCAAATACACTCAGATCTTATCATAGAATGATAAGTACTACAATGTTGCCAGGCATAAAACAGTAAAACAAAACAAAACAATAAAAAAAAAAATACAAAAAAACCTAACCCATATAATATGGATTTTTCACACACATGCTAGCACACATGCACGCGCGTACACACACACACACACACACATAATAATACATGGAATTTATATAGCGCTATATCTTGCAAAAACAAATCAAAGCGCTTGCATTGGACCAATACAAATGCACAAACAATCAACAACAATACTAGTTTTAGAAAAAAATATACACCCCCCCTCCCACCCACCCCTCCCTACACCCCAACACACCCACACCCACCCACCCACCCCCCTCAAACCCCCCACCCCCCACCATACACCCACCACCACCCCCACACAACATACTTTAAAAATGCCGGCGATGGACAGAGTCAGACTGGAAGTGTTGGAGACCAGCAGAAACTCGCTGAACTCCAGGAAGAAGGCCAGACCAGCCCCGATCAGAACCAGACCCATGTTCTGAGCCAACAGCTCCATATCTGTGAAGCGGAACACCAGCTCTGTGGAGGCCAGCTTCATGCCTGAGGACACAACACACACACATTCAACGGCGGGATATAGCCTAGTGGTCAGAACATTAAAAGTTAAAGTCTGTCCCAAGCCTAAGGCTCATCAGGCCGGTGCTTATCCCGGTTTCTGTGGCGTTAAGCGACTGAGAGTCACAGACTCCCCCCTGGATAGGACGCCAGTCTATCGCAGGGTTAACCCCCAACACAAGGTTGGTACCCCTTTTACACCTGGGTGGGGTGAGAAAATAGCCGTAAAGTGCCATTTCCAAGGGCACAACACCATAGCCGAAATCTGGGATCGAACCCGCAACCTTTAGATTACGAGTCCAACGCCCTAACCACTAGACTACAGCGGCGGCTGGTCAGAACATTGCGCTCACAGTTTGACGACCCAGGTTCGATTCCCAGTCGGGGGGATTTTTCTTCTGGAGTTAACATCAGTGCTGACTCCACTCTCCCCAAAAGTCCTTCGGATGAGACTATAAACCCAGGCCCCGTGTGTGAACGCACGCAGAACATCTTGCACACACATTAAATCCTGTTCCGCTTTTCGTAAGAGTAGGCCATCGTGTGCTGGTGGGAACAGATGACATTTACAAAACTGCATACACACGGGGACTGGATGTAAAAAAGCACACAAGTGCTTATCCCATTATCTTCGATATAAAAGAATAAAATAAAAAATAAATCTAAAAAAAAACTCCACATTACACAGTCTATCAAAACACACATGGAGAGAGTAGTTAGCCCAACAGAGTGTAAAAGGGGTTGGGTTTTTTTCTTATTTATGCCAGAGTGTAACAGTTTGTTTGTTTTTATCTATATTGATAAGAGACTTCCAGGGACTTCCTTACTGGAAGAGTCTCCTGTCGCACTTACATTCTCATACATTGATGAGACGAACTGTCTCATCAATTTTATGCCGCTGACGATTAATGAAGAAAAATTTGGGGGTCAGGAGGGGAAGGGAAGGTGTTAAAAATCAAATTGAAATCAAAAAGGTGAGGAAGACAAAGAAAAACAAACTGAAACCTAGAAAATAAGCATGAAAGACATTAGGACTGTAGTGTTTACTGTTAGGGGAAGAGGAAGGAGGCGGAGGAAGGAGCATCTTTGTTGTCAGAGCATCAAGTTTGTGATTTCAAGGTAACTGTGATCAGGTCTGACCCTGCTGACTCAGGTGTCCACTTCAGGTGATGATTCCTCCCAAGGTGGCTCTAGCTCTGCTATCAATTCTCCTGACAGCGTGTTTTTTTATTTGTTTGTTTTTTGTTTTTTTTTATTCATTTGTATTAAGGATTATGGAATAAGCACTCATGTGCTTTTTTTACATCTAGTCCCCGTGTGTATGCAGTTTTGTAAATCATGTCATCTGTTCCCACCAGCACGTGATGGCCTACTCTTACGAAAAGCGGAACAGGATTTAACAAGTGCGCAAGATGTTCTGTATGCGTTTGCACATGGGGCTTTGGTTTATAGTCTCATCCAAAGGACTTTTAGGAAGAGTGGAGTCAGCACCGATGTTAACTCCAGGGGAAAAATCCCCTTGAACGGGAATCGAACCGGGATCGTCAAATTGCAAGCGCAATGTTTTGACCACTAGGCTATCCTGCCCCATAATGTTCTCATCATGTTGGATGAGATGAGATTCCATGCTAAGGTTCCACGTGCAAACACACTGCTCAACCAACATCCTGTGCTCATGATAAAACCCAATCCCCCATTTGAAGTAGAGTAGGTCAGCTAGGGCCAGTGGTATGTATGACATGAACATACTCTGTTTTCTCCTTCTTCTTTGTTGAACACACAGACAGCAACTATTGTTGTCTGTCATATGAGCAAAAGTGGAGATGTGAACATTAGAGAAGTGAAGTGAAGTGAACTTAAGAGAAGTGAACTTAAGTGAACTTAAGAGAAAAGAACATTGGAGAAGTGAAGTGAAGTGAACTGAAGTGAAGAAGCTCACCCTCTGCGGCAGAAGCCAGGGGCAGCAGAGTCAGCATCATCCATGGCTGGATGTGGTACATCATGTCTAGAGGATTCTGCAGACCTGCACATGCACAGTACTGTCAGCCATCAATCAGCCAACAAATGAATCAACCAATCAGCCAGCCAGCCAGCCAGCCAGCCAGCCAGCCAGTCAGCCACTCAGTCAGTCAATAGGTCAATCAATCATAGCATTCAGATGTTCTGTGTAAATCACCCAAATAATCTATCACGAAACTTAACTTTCTCAGAATAAAATGTAGGAGTTACCATGTGTTTTTTTTCTATCTTTTTCTTTTCTTTTCATTCACATCAAACAAAGTAGAGGTATTTTACACATATACACATGTGCCCATGCTCACATACGCGCATGCACGCATGTAGGCATACACGCATGTACACACATATGCACACACATGCCGGTGCACACACGCCGGTACACACATGCATGCAGCACACACAAACATGCATGCGCACACGCACCCATGCACTCACACACACACAATGCTCACCACCCTTTCACCTACATCCACTCACCACCACATCCCCAACACACACACACAAACATACACACACAAACATACCAACACACACACACACACACACACACACACACACACACACACACACACACACACCACTCACAACACCACCATCCCCCACGCCCACCCCCCCCACCCCCCAACACACACACACCCCCACACAAAAACTCAACCATTAATCACAACACACACACCCCTCCCAACCACCCACCATTCCACCCTCCCCCCCCACACACACACACACACACATACCCATACCTTCCCACACCACACTATTTCAAAACAAAAACCACCCCAATGAACTGAACCCACGGACCCATCTCATTCTTCTGCAGCACAGTCTGGGCCAGAGTCCACCTGAGGCCGGACAGTATGGACGCTGTCATGACCATGGCAAAACCCTCCAGGTTGAACTGGGTGGACTGGTAGGTGAACATGAAGAGACCCACCGCAATGAACAGCACCACGAACATTTGGGAAAACCGCTGCAACCAACAATCTGTCATGATTGTATTTATTTATTACTGGTAGAAGAACATGAGGAGACCCAAAGCCATGAAAACCGCTGCAACCAACAGTCATGATTGTATTTATTTATAACTGGTAGGTGAACATGAAGAGACCCACAGCGATGAACAGCACCATGAACATTTGGGAAAACCGCTGCAACCGACAGTCCGTCATGATTGTATAATTATTTACAATGCAATAATAGCCCACAGTGCACAAACCCAACATCCCTCAGTTAAAAGGTAAAAAGGTAAAGGTGTCCCATAACCTGTGTGGTCGTAGGGGAGCGAGGCGTCAGAGACTTCAGCTTCTCTAGGGGCCAGCATGTTGTGAGCTGCGCCCATCTCCTCTCCCTCACTGCTTTACCTTCCCTGACTCTAAAGAGGGCAGGTACCCATTTACAGCTGGGTGAACTGGGGGAACTATACTGTAGCCAAGGCGCGCAAACAGTCACCCATCCAATTAGTAACCACGCTCGACGCTGCTCAACTTAACGCTCTGACCACTGAGCTATCCCATCCTGTCACTCGGTCAAGAGTGCTAAATTTAGCATGCTCCTTTCTTTTACCTAGTCCAAGTGTAGTCAGTTCCTGCTACAAATAGCACCAGCTGGCCCCAGCTGGGCTGGGCTGGGGTGGAATAATTAGCAGCTGAGAGGAGCTGAAAGTGGGGGAAACTGACAGCTGTGAGCCAGGACACAATGTGAACAGATACCACGAAATGACATTAAGATTTACTACAACAAAATTATGATTAGATCTGAAAACTTTATTAAAAGCAGCAAGACAGATGATATAGCCGAACAGTTAAAGGTGTGTGTGACATCAATCCCATGAGTCCATGAAATCATAGGATTGAATTCTGGTGGTGTCTGGTGAATTAAAGGTTTGGGATTTTTATGAACTCCCAGGTCAACTTCAAGTTCAGACCTGCTGGTGCTTTAATTCCCTTCATGTGTGTACACATGCAGAAGATCAAATATGCATGTTAAAGATCCTGTGATTCATGTTAGCGTTCAGTGGGTTACAGAAACAAAAACATACCCAGTATACATCCCCGAAATCAAAATGTAGCTACCATCATAGTGGACAAAAACAGTTGCATATGCAAAATCTCACCTTTGGTGAATCTAGTCGAGAATAAAAAAAAAAATTTTAAAACATACAAGCACACGCTCAAAAATGATCAGTAACTCTTTGCATAACCACTCTCCACACCAATAATAATAATAATATA
>CM060330.1:16028329-16048329 GCA_030674155.1 Stramonita haemastoma
TTTTGTTATTTTTCTGTTTTTGTTTTTTGCTTTTGATTGTCGTTGTTGTTATTGTTATTATTTTTTTAGTTAAGTTTTGGTTGTTTTTTCCCCTTTGATGTTGCTAACTCTGATATGGGCAGGGAATGAATGTAAAAAAACACACGAGTGCTTATTCCTAGCCTCGCCTAGTGGTCAGAACATTCGAAGAGATTTTTCCCCTGGAGTTAATATCAGTGCTGACTCCATTCTCCCCAAAAGTCCTGCGGATGAGACTATAAACCGAGGCCCCGTGTGCAAACGCATGCAGAACATCTTGCACACACGTTAAATCCTGTTCCGCTTTTCATAAGAGTAGGCCATCGTGTGCCAGTGGGAACAGATGACAAGATTTACAAAAGTGCATACACACGGGGACTGGATGTAAAAATAAACCCACATGAGTGCTTATTCCATTATCCTTGACATAAAAGAATAAAGAAAGAAAGAAAGAAAGAAACTCTCCTGGAAAGAAAAGATGTTTGATTTGACTTGCTTTGATTTGTGTCACAAGCGCGGGCTCAAGCACGTGCTCGTGATCTGCTGACCCAGGTTCGATTCTTGTCCAAGATGGGGTTTTTTCCTCTGGAGTTAATATCAGTGCCTACTGTACTCACCCCAAAAGTCCTTGGATGAGACTATAAACTGACGTCCCGTGTGCAAACGCACGTAGAACATCTTGCGCACGCGTTAAAGCCCGTTCCGCTTTTCGGAAGAGAAGGCCATTGTGTGTCAGTGGGAACATATTACAACACTGACAAAAGTACATACACACATATAGGCCTGCATATGTGAAAAAAGCATGAGTGCTTGTTCTATTATCCTTGAAATAAAAGAAAAAAACAATTCACACACACACACACACACACACACACACACACACACACACACACACACACACACACACACACACACACGCACGCGCACGCGCACACACACACGCGTGGTTAGAGTGATGCATATTTTGCTCCTGACCGCTTACCTGGGTTCAATCTCGTCCAAGTGGACTTTTCCTTTGGAGATAGCACCAGTACCGACTCCATTCAGGCCCCGAAAAATCTTTCGGATGAGGCTATAATCCGAGGTCCCGTGTGCGAACGCACACAGAACAACTTGCACACACATCAAATCCTGTTCCGTTTTTCGGAAGAGTGAGCCATTGCGTCCGATTGGAACGGACGACAAAATTTGCAAAACTGCATGTACAGAGAAACAGATCACACACACACACACACACACACACACACACACACACACACACACACACACACACCCCACGTGCGCGCACGTACATACGCAACCAAACACGCATGCACGGACAGACAGACAGAGACAGAGACCCCCCCCCCCCCCCCCCCCTACACACACACTGACTGACTTGACTGACTGAGAGCATGACATGAAAGTGAAAGTAGAACAAAAAAAGATGGAGTGAGGCCAATGCCACGGCGATTACGTTTTCGCATGAATTTTGTCGGGTATGTATGTCCAAACATCACTAAGCCACCCAGAAATAAAGAGCTTGCATACCTTAAAGCTTTTGTACACCTTGAATTTGTCCTTAGTGCAAGCCCTTATCCCACAAAGAAAGTAATTCGCGAAGCTGATAATAATTGATGTCAGATAGATCAGCTGGGAGCGTAAACCACGGCTGTTTGGGGATCTCATATAGACCAATTCCATTAGTATAGAGAATCTTCGAATGACGTCTTTTTAATCCTTTGGAATAAGGCAAGCTTTTCTGCCTATTTCAATGTTTCGACGTTAGCCTAGGCCATTCATGTTATGTATTGTTGTCGTATTCCGTAGTCAAGGCTAGTAACTCTCAATTGCTTATCTATTTCGACACAGGGCCTAGGCTAGTCCATAGCAGACGATGAAACAGCAGACAGCCCGACTGTAAAATCGAAACTTGATGCTTTTCTAACAAATAAGAAAGCTATTGAAAAAAAGTTTCATAACATCGTTAAAATTATTGTCCCATAGGTACTATTTGCAATTAGCATGTATAATTTTCGTAAAAAAATCCCCTAATATATCTCAATTTTTCCGGTCAAGGCCACTTTTGGTCAAACGCGGAAGAGAACTCCAGGAGCGTGACGTCATTTTTCAACATGGCTGATCGGTGAGGGCGAGTCCCAGTAAAACGGTAATTCGGAACTGACAACTTTGATTCCTGGATTTCGAGGGAGGCTAACTAGCTACCTCATCCATACAACAGTGCAATAAGAAGGATGGCCGCTGCGAGTAATATTCCTCGCGAAATTCAAGGTAAGAGTTGCACACGTCTGTGTAGTCTCTGAATCGCTAGTCGGTGGTCGGCCGAAAGGTAGAGCAGACTACAGTTCTGTTGGATGACAACCACCTGCTAACAGTAGCAGTTGAGGGGCAGTTGCAGCTTTCCTGATCCATTTGTCTCAAAAGGAATCCACAACTATTGCTATTGCATTACTTAAGCCAATGAATTTTTTTCGTGGCCGTGATATTAACACAGTGATAGAGCCAGTGCGTACAAAGGAATAATGTGGCCATTGGCATGTAGATGTGCCCCTCCCCCGTCGTGTATGAAAACATTTTCAAAATAGACTTTGCAAATCTCTCTCTCTCTCTCTCTCTCTCTCTCTCTCTCTCTCTCTCCTCTCTCTCTCTCTCTCTCTCTCTCTCAATAATTATCCTGTGTTCAGTTTGGGATTATGTAGTTGAATATCATAACTATAGATCTCCTTTCTTTAAATCATAAGTTGAGCTTTAGTTGTTTGTTTGGGGGGGGGGGGGGGGGGGGGGGGGGGGGGGGGGGGGGGAGGGGGGTGGGGGGGGGGGGGACTTGCTATTAAATTTTTTGGTTTGTTTTGGTTTGGGGTTTTCTTTGTTTTTTGTTGTTGTTTTTAAATGGGATTTGCTTTTGTTTTGTTTTTTTTTAAGTCCCTAATCAGGGCAAGGGGCAGATGAAAAAAGTATGAATGCTTATTTGTCACCCTTGAAAAATAAAGATTATTTATTCATTCTTTCCCTCAGTTGAAGGGCAGTTTTGACTTAGCTGATGCACTTGTCTGAAACAGTGAAAGAGAAAAGGAATCCAGAACTATTATTCGTGTTACTGTTTCACTTGAACCAATTACTTTTTTTGTGTGTGTTTAGTGCCAGTAGTGGCTGTGATATTAACATGGTGATAGTCTGATACACATCCTACAGCCACTGAGCCAGGGCATACAAGAAATGTGGCAGTTGACATGGGATTTGCCCCACCCCTGCCATGTATGAAAATGGATTGAAATTGACTTTGCCTCTCCTCTCTCTCTCTCTCTCTCTCTCTCCTCTCTCTCTCTCTCTCCTCTCTCTCTCTCTCTCTCTCTCTCTCCTCTCCTCTCTCTCTCTCTCTCTCTCTACTTGCATGTGTCTGCCAGCATTTGAATCTGTATACAGTGTTGGATTTATTAAAAAAAAAAAAATTCTAAGTAATTTAACTTAGAAGTAAAATTCAAGTTGCTTTGTTATAAGTGTTTTCAAGTTCAGTCATAACTGGTAAGTTTTGTCTGCTATCAGTCCCTTTGTGTATAAATTATAATTCTCCCTCAGGGAAAGTTACGACTACACTTGTACTTAATGCATTATTACATGTATAATTGCATTTAAGACTGCAGCTGCAGTTAGGTATAAGGAATAATATGAATTTATATGTATGTATCATTGTATGTATCCATGGCTTTGCTTCTAAACTTTTTCCTGGGTTTTATAATTTAAAAATCAAAGTCAGTTTTAAAAAAAGGGCTTAAATAAAAATTACTTTGAGTAATATTTTGTTTTGAAATCACAGTGTCATTTTTGAAAGTAAATGTGCACCATTTAGGATTTAAATTTATGTACAAACAAGTACCAAAAGAAATAGCATGCAAAACTTTAAAAAATGCAGGACTTGATATTAGTTTGTTGATTACATTTTTGTAGTCGTTCTGCCCATAAAGTAAATGTCTCTGTCTGTGTACAGGGGTCTGTGACTCTTCCACCTCTCTTCACCCTTTATAGATTTTTTTCTTTTCACCCCCACCCCCATCATGTTTATCTGTCCAAACGTGGACATTTCCCATCTTATTATTACATTTTATTTTGAAGCATCTACAGTGACAGTGACACCAACTTAACAAAACAAGAAACAGTGTTACTTTAACTTTGAGATGATCTAGTCTATCACATATCAGTGTATCAGTTTTGTTTTATGTTTAATTCAATTTCTGGATTTGGTTTTGTTTCTTTTTTTCCCCTCATGGACACTGCACAAAGCTTAAAAGTTAAATAGCCCCTTTTACATTTTGAATTGCAAATTTCAGAGGCTGGACAAAATTTGATATAAATTTGTTTGATCTGTAATTGCAGTTCTTGGAAGGGGGCTAAATTAGCCACACCTCATGCAACACTAAGAACAGTCATGAGAGGGAGGGAGGGAGAGAGAGACTCAGAGGGAGAGGGGGGGGGGGGGGGCACTCTGTGTGTGTTTGAGAGAGGCTCACTCAGTGTGTGAGTGTGTTTATCTTGATAAAATATATGTTATATGCATACATGTATACTTGCACATAGTATAGTAATGTCTGTGTATAGTATAAGATTATTTCATGTATGAAAATGGACCAATTCTGATTTTAATTGTTAACTAAGACTTTGCTGTCAAGAAATAGTAAATTGGTAGACTTTCTATTATGACTTTTCTCTTAGTCTTTCTAATCAATTAGTGAATAGTATTAATTATATATGAATTTTAAAGTTCTTTTAATCACATTTTTGTATGGTTTCTGGCTTACAGATAGCGTCCGTGATGTGCTGGATCGCAGGATTAAAATCTCCCTTCGTCGTATGGTGAAACAAGAGGTTCGACCAGACAAGATAGAAAACCGAGTAGTGGTAAGTCTTAATCTCTGGTCTCATGGTCTGTCACTCTCTGTCTCTGTCTGTCTCTCTGTCTCTGTCTCTGTCTCTGTCTCTGTCTCTCTCCCTCTCCCTCCCTCCTCCTCCCTCCCTCCATCTCTCTCTCTCTCTCACACACACACACACACACACACACACACACACACACACACACACACACACACACACACACACACACACACACTCTCTCTCTCTCTCTCTCTCACACACACACACACACACACACACACACACACACACACACACACACACACAACACACACACACACACTGTGATACTCTGTGTATATATGTCGAGCTCTCTCTCTCTCTCTCTCTCTCTCTCTCTCTCTCTCTCTCTCTCTCTCCTCTCTCTCTCTCTCTCTCTCTCTCTCTCTCTCTCTCTCTCTCTCCCCCCCCCCCCCATTTTCTTGTGTCTGTCAGGACTATGAGGAATAGTTTCTTATCAACTGACAAAAATGACCCATTTGTATCGTGATTTCTGTAAAATGTCTGAAGAATGGAATTTTCCTTATTTGGTCAAATTTTTTCACACTCAGCTGTAATATTGCTACATGCCACTTGAACCTGATCACACCATGTCTGTCTCACATCACACATCTTACTTCATTGCTGTAATAGGAAATTGCCTCTAGGCAGATTGTAGTAGTTCTCAGAGGGGTTATTCAGCAACTGTGAATAGTTTTAAGAGCGTGAAGTTAAATTCCGGGCCTTGAGCTATTGTTTCCATGAGTGATTAACCTATTGAAGTATTCAGAGCCGATGTTAGTGGTATATGGAAATGACGTAGTGTTAACATAGAAATTTATATCTTGACAAGGAAGACTTTTATGGCAGGATGTTTTCCTGGTTTCAGAGGTTTGTCTGTGTAGGTTCTTTGTCTAAAGTGCGATTGTGATTAAGGAAAAACTTCAAAAAATGAAAGGATTCAAGGGTTTTTTCTTTCTTTTACACTGTGTTGTGTGAATGTGTACATTGTGTATGACTTTGTGTGTTGTGTGTGTGTGTGTGTGTGTGTGTGTGTGTGTGTGTGTGTGTGTGTCACTGTGTGTGTGCATTGTTTATGACTGTGTGTGTGTGTGTGTGTGTGTGTGTGTGTGTGTGTGTGTGTGTGTGTGCATTGTTTATGTGTGTCTGTGTGTTTGTTAGAGGGAGAGACAGAGAGAATCTAAATGTGTGTGTGTGTGTGTGTGTGTGTGTGTGTGTGTGTGTGTGTGTGTGTGTGTGTGTGTGTGTGTGTGTAGCTTCTTGCTAGCAAAGATAATCAGTTATGAATTTAAAATTTGTTATGTTATGGAATGTGTCATTTAGTTTTGATGTAGTAGCATCTCATTTTCAATCTGTGAAATGATATTCAGAATATAGAGCTATCTGTAATAAATCTTAAATGACAGAACTGTCAAAGCATTTGTCAAGCAGGATTTTAGCTTTGCACTCTTTTATAAAGTAATGTTACAAAATGGGGTGTGGCTGGTATGGTGGGGCAAGATTGGCAGGGGCAAGCGGGGGGGGGGGGGGGGGGGGGGCAAGAAAGAATTAAAATGAAAGGGGAATAAAAAACCCATTGATACTACTGGAAAGGAATTCCACAGTTGCAGTATGCATCTCTGTTCACAATGTGACATAGATAGTTTCTGTTGCACATGTTTGAGCCATCATTATTTAAGATGCCTGTCTGAGGGGATTTTTTCCCTGGAGTTGACATAAATACGACTCCACTCCCCTGAAAGTCTTTCAGAAGAGACTGTAAACCGAGGTCCTGTGTACAAAACTATGTCACAGTATGTATCTGTAGAGGGTGGGATTGCCTAGTGGGTAGAGCATTGATCTTGTGATCTGCTCATTTGTTCGAGCTACGACTTGAGATGTTTGTTCGAGGCAATTTTTCCCTGGAGTTGACATTAGTACTGACTCTACTCACCCAAAAGTCCTTTGGAGGAAACTGTAAACCAAGATCCTTTGTACAAATGCACATGCAGACTGTCTTGTACACTTGTCAAAATTCTGTTCCATCTTTGGAAGAGCATGCTTCCGTGTGACAGTGGGGATAGATCGCTAAAACAGAATAATGCATACAGTGATGCTCTCTGGTTTCGTGTCTAGACATCATCCCCAAAGTTAGAATGCGGCTACCTTTTTAATGGTGGGCAAACTGTTGCATTTATAAGCAAAATCATACCATTGGTGAACGTTGTAGCTCTAGCAGAGGAGCAAAAAAAAAAAAAAAATTTGATAAAAGACCAAAATGTGTTGAGTATAGATTAAAAAATGAATGATGCTCACCCATAGCTGATTTACTTAATGAGGTAGTCATAAGAATGCATGTAACTTTTGTAAGTGACTTAAATTGTGTACAGAACATACTTATGTTAGGGAGATGCTTAGTTCAAACTTTAACACTTATTAAGTAATGAAAATGCATGCACATGTGTACATGTCAAATTTTGTGATGATAAGTAAACTAGGTGGGAAGGTTGCTCAAGACTAGTTACTCATTAAGTTGATTAAATGGTAATTACCGTAAAGTCACCAAAGTCATGGAGATGCCCATGAGTGATTGTGATTAACTCGTTATCATTACGTATTTGTGTGATCATTGAAAGCAGAATGTTATGTTCAAGCTGTTGTGTTTGAATAACTTGGTCTGGGTGCTTTTGCGATCAAAGAGAAAAAAATGTGAATGCTTACAAGTAGTTCATTATCACTTTAGTTATCATTGCTTTAGTTTTATCTGCTATCAGTCTAAGGACATAAGCCTCAAACAGCTTTTTCTTCCTAATCCTTGAAGTGGATAAATTTGTAACAAGATTATAATTAAGGAAAAAATCCCCCTACTACAGTAGTAAGCAGTATAAAAGCAGAGCTTATCTTTAACTAAGATAGCAGTTGTGATCAAGTTAGCTAGAACTAGAGGTTTCCCCTTAGTTCATTTAAAAAAAAAATGAATGTGGATTTTAAACAAAAATAGAAAGCATAATTCCTGCTGTATCAAAAAGTCACTGCAAATGGGCCCTCAAGTCCTAGTCAGTTGAATTGGTGATTTTTATTGGTAGACTGTGTAGGTCACGATGTAAAATGTGTTCAACGAAAGTGTAAATCAAATTGATGGAGTGTTGGATTTCACACTGACACTGTCATCTAGTTTGTCCCTCTGCCTACCTGTCTGTCTGTCTGCCTGTCTGTCTGTCTGTCAGTCTGTCTGTGTACATATACACTATGTATCATGTATACAATTGTTTTTCTGTCTCCTTCTCTTACCTGCCCTTTCGGACTTCTCCCCCCCCCCACTAAAACATACACATAATTTACATAGTCAACCCCCCCCCCCCCCCCCCACCCACACACACATACATGTAACACACAGACACACACAGACAGACAGGTGGGGTGGGGGGGGGGGGGGGGGGGGGGATAGCATAATGGTTAGAACATTGCGCTCGCATTTTGATGACCTGAGTTTGATATCCGTTCAAGGGGATTTTTCCCCTGGAGTTAACATCAGTGCTGACTCCACTCTCCCCAAAAGTCCTTTGGATGAGACTGTAAACTGAGGCCTCGTGTGCGAACGCACGCAGAACATCTTGCGCCATGTTAAATCCTGTTCCGCTTTTCGTAAGAGTAGGCCATTGTGTGTGCTGGTGGGAACAGATGACAATATTTACAAAACTGCATACACACATGGGGACAGGATGAAGAAAAGCACATGAGTGCCTATTCCATTATCCTCGATATAAAGAAAATTAAATAAATAAATAAATAAATAAATAAATAAATAAATAACAGAAGACAGACAGACAACAGACAGACAGACAGACAGACGACACACCACACACACCACACACACACACACACACACACACACACACACACACACAAAACACTAACACTCACACATCATACACACAACACAACAACACACACACACACAACACACACACAACACACACACACACACACACACTAAATATTGATCGCATAGCCGGCATATATTATATGTATTCATTCATAGGTTCTTACAGATACTAGTACAAGTTCATCTTTAATCAAAATTATGAATTCCACACATCAAAATTGAACTGGCGTGGCCTAGCAAATTGTTAGGCAGCCTCCTAAATGCAGTCTTGACATCAAACGTCATTCATCATGTCGCTTGTCACTAATTAATTGACCAGCAGAAGAGCAGAAAACCCAAGAGGAAATATTTTTGCGACGACTCCCAGTCCAACCACTAATGTTGCTGATTTAGACTGTGTGGTTTACCCCAGTCCTCGATGCGGCTGGCTGAGTTTGTCATTAGTGGATCAAATGTCGGGGTTAAGTTCTCATGATATAGGGAGTGACAAGCCCCTGTGTGTATTTCATTGGCTGGTTCAAAAGTTAAAGTGCATGGTGCGAGTTTAACATTTTTGAAAGTTTTCTATTCCTGTGGATGTTCAGGAAAAAGTGTGTGTGTGTGTTGTGTGTGTGTGTGAGTGTGTGTGTGTTGTCTGTGTGGTGTGTGTTGTGTATGTGTGTGAGTGTGTGTGTGTGTGTGTGAGTGTGTGTGTGTGTGTGTTTTAAAAAAATATTTTATTCTTTTATATCGAGGATAATGTGTGTGTGTGTCTGTGTGTATGTGTGTGTGTGTGTGTGTGTGTGTGTGTGTGTGTGTGTGTGTGTGTGTGGTGCGTGCGTGCGTGCGTGCCCAAGAACACTTGCACACATGTACGTATTTGTGGTAATCAGGTGTAAAATGATAATCTTAAATACAAAATAGTTGAAAAGTGTAAAATGTAAAGAAAATATACACACAGGCTTCTCATACAGATGTACAGACTCAAGCATAGAAACTTTGTACAGACGGACATGAAGGTTATAGACAACAGACAGGCAGGCAAGCAGACAAACAGAAAGAAATTACATACACATGAGTGTACTTTGACTACAAACACACACACACACACCCCACCACAACCACACACAACCCCACACACACACACACACACACACACACACACACACACTCGCACCACACACACACTCTCTCTCTCTCTCTCTCTCTCTCTCTCTCTCTCTCTCTCTCTCTCTCTCTCTCTCTCTCTCTCTCTCTCCTCCTCTCTCTTCTCCCTCCCTCCTCTCTCTTCTCTCTCTCCCTCCCTCTCTCTCTCTCTCCCCCCTCTTTCCCCCATTCCCTAGAGACAGGTCAGAGGAAGGGAAAGTTTGTAACAAGTCAGAAGAAGAGGAGAATGGCTGGGACTGGGAGCTCAGCTAGCCTCAGCGGAAATACATCCTTAATGAACACTTGTGAGCTGAAGTCTCGTGTTGTATACAACTTGGGATGCAGAGACTTGCAATGTTTATTATGCTTGAGTGAAGCCTGGCTGGCCAGGTTTTTCCCCCTGATACATTACAGCTTTAGACTCGGTTGCGTACATGTTTTTTTTGGATAGATCTATCTATACAAGGGGTGTAGAATATGAATCATGATGCCGCAATCTGTAGATATACCTATAGACAGAGAGATCTGTATACTATACCCTCTCACATACTGATAGAAAACAAGATAGACAGATGAGATGGCCAGCCCAAACACACGCAAATGCAGACACTCATATAATGCACACACCCATACGCAGACAGTCACACACACCGCACGCACGCACGCACGCACACACACACACCACACACATGCACACACACACACACACTCATCACATGCACACACACACATGCACATACACACACACACGCATGCACACACATGCACACACACACGCATGCACGCACACGCATGCACACACATGCACACACATGCACACACACATACACACACACACGCATGCACGCACACACGCTCGCAGCACACACGCTGCATACACACCACACACACACACACACACACACACACACACACACACACACACACACACACACACACACACACAACACACGGAACTTATTTTATTGATGAATTTGTGCAGTTTATTCTTCTTTTTTTTTCAAACATAGCTGAAGATAATGGGCTACTGACCTCTATGATTGTAGTTTCATAACCATGACTTTAACTGACAACAAGCTGGGAAATAAAGAGGCCAGTTTGTACTTTGGGTTTACCTTTTAAATTATACTAGTCCACCATCATCATCATTTATGTGTGTGTGTGTGTGTGTGTGTGTGTGTGTGTGTGTGTGTGTGTGTGTGTGTGTGTGTGTGTGTGTGATTATGAGAATCATTTCATTTCAAGCTTCTTTCATATCTTCTTTCATTATTTTTTACATTGTCTGTGATACAAGTGTCAATTACTGCAGTTGATATAAATTTGCACCACACATTTAGTACTGGTACAGTGGTACTGGTAGTGGTACCCTTCTTTTGTCTTACTATTTGCACATAAATGTGGTATTGGTTTGTGCATTTCTCTCTCTATCTATAGATCTATCTATCCCTTAGTCTGGCGACCGTGGGGGCACCCATGAAGAGTTGACAACCAGTTCCCTCCATTCCTCTCTCTGCTCTGCCTTTCTCAGGGTTTTGTTAAGTTGTATAATAATATTTGTTAAGTTTTCTGCATACAAATTTATAGATCTAATTATATTGTATTCCTTTTAATTTAAATGAATAAGTTATTGCATTTTCATATTCACCCTGTCATATGGTTCATTAAATAATAATATTAAATCGTATTACCATTCCCCCTTTCCCTTACCTCTTCTCTTAAACTTTCATCCTATTTCACATTTTCTTCTATTTTATTGCTTATTCATTATTTAATTTATTTGGGTTAATGTCGTGATACATTACTAGAGTAGTATCTCGATTTTGGCTTTGTTTGTGTGCAGGCCTTTTCACCATGCCGAATGTTTGTTCTTGCTGCCAAAGTTCCCTCCAAGGTCTGTTCTAGCTACACGACTGCTTTTTTTGTTTGATTGGGTGCGAATTAGTGTGTGTGTGTGTGTGTGTGTGTGTGTGTGTGTGTTGTGTGTGTGTGTGGTGTGTCTTACAAAGTTTTACCTGTGTGTGTGTGTGTGTGTGTGTGTGTGTGTGTGTGTGTGTGTGTGTGTGTGTGGTGTGTGTGTGTTAGTTGGCACCTGGGTGTGTTCAAGACTGTATAATTTTTTTTATGCACATGACTGTGCATACAAATGAAACATATACTACTTTTAGTGATATACTCATTATCATATAGATCAGATTTGTATCAGTGTATGTATGTTAAGTTGACATAAATTGCAAGCTTAACCTGGTGGACACTTTGCTTCTTAATTTCTATGATAAATTGATAGTGCAGAATGAATTTAGCAGAATATTTAGAATAGAGAAGACTGTTACATGTAGTTTTTTGTATTCACAACTGAGTTTATTTCATGTCAGAAGCATTCTATCAGCCAAGATGGCATCTTGAATTACCCAAATTCTGCATACTTATATAAAAAATTTTATCATTTGAGCAGCAGCCCAGCGGATTTAGATTGACCCAAGATTTAACACTTGCAGTAGCATTAACATTAAAAAATGGCGTACATGACAAGTGCAGATGTAAAGATGAAGTTGATGTTGACAATATCTTTTCTCTCTTTCAACAGGTGGAACACAGCTTTCATTTCCTGGATTTTCAGGCATTGGAAAGCAAGAAACCCAATCAGGTAACAAAGTTATTAATACAAATTATGAAACAAAAAAATAAGGGGGTGTGGGGTAGGATAGCCTAGTAATTAGAGCATTGAGCTGATGATTTGAGGCCTAGGTTTAAGCCACCACCAAGCCACCCATTTGATGGGATTTTTTCCCTGGAGTTAACATCATTATCAAATCTACTTCCCTGAAATTAGTTCTTCAGATTCATGTGCTTAATAATTGGCTCTGTTCCAAGTGCCAACACATGTAAAACATCTTGCAATCATGTAAATATCTCTCCCCCCCCCCCCCCCCAAGCCTGTCCGGCCTTTCACAAGTGAAGTGCCATCTTGTGGTTGTTGGAAAGGGTGACAACATTTTTTTTAGAAACGCATGTAGACTGGTGTCATGTTTAGTCATCATCCCCACAATTGGAATGTGACTACCTTATTCAGTGGTAGACCTGTAAACTGCCACATACGCAAATACTCACCATTTGTGAACCTTGGAGCTCTAGCTGATGAACAAAAAAAACAAAAGAAGAAGATAAAAATCAAAGATAATTGTTTTGGTCATTATAGTTGGAGGAACATGGCCATAGTAGCAACATGGATGGAGGAAAACAGTAAATAGTTCTGGTACCCTTATGGCTCCTATTTGTAGTTTAAGAGAGAAGAAGAGAGAGAAGTTAGGGGGAAAAGAAGTAGAGTTCTACTTGTATGGGCATCATCCCTTCAGCAAATAAGCGCTTCAACTTGAGTGCTTCAGATGAGTGGATATGTGTGAGTCTGAGTCATGTTTGCATTGTATGCAGATGTATATGTATGCATCTAGATATAGTATTGTTTGCAGCCAGCAAGTGTGCATGATGTCTGGTATATGTACATAATATGCAAGGTCATGTGTGTGTATTTGTGAGCATACTTTTGCACATTGGTATGTGGGCTTTTGAAGTGTTGTACACATGGACATGCATGTATTCACAAGCTCGTTATTAGAAACGTATGATTTTACTATATTCACAGACACACAGAACAACACACACACACACACACACACACACACACACACACACACACACACACACACACACACACACACACCACACACACACACACACACACACACACACACACACACACACACACACACACACACACACACACACACACTCTCTCTCTCTCTCTCTCTCTCTCTCTCTCTCTCTCTCTCTCTCTCTCTCTCTCTTCTCTCTCTCTCTCTCTCTCTCTCTCTCTCTCTCTCTCTCTCTCTCTCTCTCTCTCTCTCTCTCTCTCTCTCTCCTCTCTCCCTCTCCCTCTCTCCCCCCCCTCTCTCTTGTTCAAGATCTTAAACATATTTTAATATATTCACAGACACGCTGAACACACACACACATGCACGCACACACACACCTTATCAACATTTTATATATATATATTTTTTTATTGTCTGTTTGTCTCGCAAGAAGATTATGAACCAAAAAAGTTACCTAAATAAACATAGTGTACAATGTATCACTAAAAGCAACTGAGTGTGAGATTTAAAGAGTAAAAGCAAAAAGAAGAAGGAAGGGCGTTTTACTGTCTGTAAGTCGCCTCTGACCTTGTCGCTGCTCAGATTGGATTCCTCTTCCTGAATTGGCATTGTGTGTTCTTCGCAACCAGGAAGTCTTTCAGTATGATAGTCACGATTTCCTGATAACATCCAAAAAAATTTTACAGAAAAAGGTGCTACTGTCCTTATAGCTTTCCAGTGTTAAGTTACTGGAATGCCCAGTGTTATGTTTCTGGAATACCTAATGTTAAGTTTCTGGAATGCCCAGTGTCAAGTTATTGGAATACCCAATGTAAATTTACTGGAATGCCTAGTGTGAAGTTACTGGAATGCCTAGTATAAAGTTACTGGAATACCCAATGTAAATTTACTGGAATGCCTAGTGTGACATTACTGGAATGCCTCAATGTTAAGTTTCTTTAGTGCCTGAAGTGCTGATCACCTAAAACCACTGAGAATACGCTGTGATAGTTACAGAGTTTGCGCAGTCTTGCCATAGCTACCTATTAAAGTATTACAGTCACAGTTTATGTATGATTCAGCCAATACTATTTTTGATGCAGTTTTGTTATTGAAGGGCTTGTTATAATGTTTAGAGCTAAGAGTGTTTTGTTTAATTCATTGTTGGCTGATTGTTTGTTATATATTCAAAAATGCTGATTGCTTTTTTGGATAATGTTTGTTACCAGTGGTTGTATTGGCTGTGTGTGTGTGTGTGTGTGTGTGTGTGTGTGTGTGTGTGTGTGTGTGTGTGTGTGTGAGAGTGAGAGAGAGATAGAGTGTGTGTGGGGGGGGAGGGGGGGGGGAGTGAGTGTCTTTATGTGTGTCTCTTTGTATAGAGTACGTGTGCCCCTGTGTGTTGGTGAATGCATGCTTGTGCACATGTCCAGAGACAGTCTTTCGATGAGACTATAAACTGAGGCCCCATGTGCAGCGCATGCAGAACATCTTGCCACACGTTAAATCCTGTTCCACTTTTTGTAAGAGTAGGCCATCGTGTGCCGGTGGGAACAGAAGACATTTACAAAACTGTATAAACACGAGGACTGGATGTAAAAAAGCATATGATTGCTTATTCCATTATCCTCAATATAAAAAATAAATAAATATAAAAGAATAAAAAAAATAAATAAAGAAACAAGCCTACATACTTTATAACTTGTGTGCATCGTAGGAAAATATGAGTCAGCATGCAAACCCCTCCAGTTTTTGACATCAGGAAGCCAATGAATGAGTGATCAAAGTTGGTACATACATCAATACACCTCACCCCCAAGGCAAATTATTTTCAGCATTACATGATTTCAGCCAGAAAGAGATTGAGAGAGAGAGAGAGCTCTGGGAAACTTGTGTGGTAAGATGTGAAAATGGGGCCAGTAGTGCACTGAATGATGTATCCTTAGGCCTGGTTTAATATTTTTTTTTTTTTTTTCCCTGTAGATTTGTTTATATTTCTTTTCCACCCTCCAGATTTGGGTTCAAAGTCTCTGTGTGTGTGCCAGATGAGAGTATGATTAAGTGTGAGATAATGAACGGTGTATGCTGTCATAGGGGGTGGGTTGGGTGGGCCTGGGCAGTGTGTGTGTGTGTGTGTGTGTGTGTGTGTGTGGTGTGTGTGTGTGTGTGTGTGTATGTGTGAAGTCAAGTCAAGTCAAGTCAAGCCAAGTCATATATATTTATAATTTCCAGATGGTACATTGAGTAAGCAATGTATTTGTTTTTTTTTCATCAAACCATGTGCATGCATGCGTGCATGCATGTGTGTTTGTGTGTGTGTGTGTGTGTGTGTGTGTGCATGCAGCGTGCATGTGTGTGTGTGTGTGTGTGTGCATATGTGTGTTGTGTGCTATGTGTGTGTGTGTGTGCTGTGTGTGTGTGTGTGTTGTGCGTGTGTGTCCCCGTGTGCTGTCGCATGCACATATGTGTTTACAAGTGTGTGTTGTGTAGATCATCTCAGTAATCAGTTGTCAGGTAGGAGTCATTGAACTTTCAAGCTGGTGGCCCCTCCTACACCATCCATATGTGTCCTAGATGATGGATATTGTTATTATATATTGGCACAGGATCTGTAGATGGACACAGACACACTGCACATACGTTACATTCCAATCCTAACAACTATAACAGAGCAGACACACATGCATGCACACATTCGCATACCCATGCACACACATTCACCTATACACACTCACGCATGCATGCATGCAGCACCCCCTCCCCCCCCCCCCCACACACACACTCACACACACAAACATGCACACTGATACACTCATGCACACACATCACACTGCACACACATACATATGCATGCACGCACTCATGTATGCATGCACACAACACACACACACACACACGCACACGCACATGCACACACACACACACACACACACACACACCACAACACACACCACACAACACACACACACACACACACACACACACACACACACACACACACACACCCGCACCCCCCCCCCCCCCCCCTTTACACAATACATATTCACACATGCTTGTAAAGCAACATACATATGCCAACATGTGTGTACACACACACATCTGTTTACACACGCCCACAAATGTATGTGTATACATCATGTATTTATACATTCACTCTCACTATTCTTCCCCACATATACACAAGTTTGCATGTGCTCACGTACACACAGTGATGCATACTTGATAACATTTACTGTAGCTAACAGATGGTTCAGGTGCAATTTAATGAAATTGTGTTGGTGAAGAACACAGAAAAAAATGCTGCAGGAAAGTAAAGCAATATCAGCCTCCGGTGGTGAAATCCAAATCTTCCTGGTTGTCAGCTGATAGAGCTCTAATAACGACAGACAACACAGACACATGTGGCCCATCTGATAAGGAAACAGTGTTTAGTTACTATCAATCCTTTGGCCAGAGATTGGTCAACTCTGAAAAAGAAAAGAAAAAGAAACGTGTTATCTATTCATTCAGTCATTCATTCATTTATCTATCTAAAGTGTCCCTAAATCTGTACCCAAATGTGTTTAGATTTAGTAATATAATATATATATATATATATATATATATATATATATTATATATATATATATATATATTTTTTTTTTTTTTTTTTTTTTTTTTTCCAGATTGGTTTAGATTTTAAAACTTAATTTTATTCTTTCAGAACAAACTGACTACAGGAACCCAGATTACTATACCGTTTTCAGTTGTGGTTTTACAAGTGTTTTTAGACTTTGCAGTGCAGGGATGGGGACTGGTGATTGCACAATCGAACAGTCACACATGTATACAACTGGCTTTTAAAATATATGGCCCAGGGCCCATAAGGAAGAAAATCGGGCTGGATTTAATGTTTGACAGTTTGACTTTGTCCGATCTAGCTTCCTCTTTGGAGCAGGATGACTTGAGAAAGAAAAGAGCACTTTTGTTGTGGCTCTTCTTGTTGTGGCTCTTCTTGTTGTGGAGTGATTTGTTGTGGATACAGACACATGCATACTGGTGTGCATGCAGGAAAACACAGACAGACATTGATATACACATGTGCCCCAAACAGTCACATGCGTGCACTCACTTAAACATGCATTCACATGCAACCCCCCCCCTCTCCCACACACACACACACACATGCGCTTACACACACATACCAACCCCCCCCCCCCCCATTCTCTCTCACACACACACACAACAACAGTAACAACAACAACAACAACAACAACAACACACACAACACACACACACACACACACACACACACACACACACACACACACACACACACACACACACACACACACACACACACACATTTCTATCACCTCATATCAATCATATGAGGATAATTACACCACTAAACACACACACCTCACCAATCTTGCAACAAATCTGTCATCATCATTTGGCCAACCTTTCCCAATGTTTGTTTATCCTCATTTTTTTCAACACCAGTTCAACATATTAAGGAGGGGAGGGGGGGGGGGGGGGCAGGGAGGTGGTGTGGGGAAAGGTTGTGTGTGTGTGTGTGTGTGTGTGTGTGTGTGTGTGTGTGTGTGTGTGTGTGAGGTGAAGGGGGGAGGGGGGGCAAGTGGGGAGGGGGGTGCAGAGTAGAATTAGTGATTGATAAGTGTTTACAACTCACCAGATTATAGTGGGTGTAGTCATTCAGACGGATATCATATTGATGCTTTACCTTTACCTTTTTAGTCCTTCAGATGAGACCATAAACTGAGAGCCTTGTGCAAATGCATGCAGTCCTTCAGATGAGACCATAATTTAAACTGAGAACCTTGTGCAAATGTGTGCAGATCATCTTGCACTTGCACACCTATTAAAACCTATCCAGCCCTCTGGAAGAGTAGGCCATTGCGTGCTGCTAGGAATGGATTCTGACAAAATCAAAACAAAACCCAGCCAAAAAATGCATGCACACTGGTGTCTTTGTCTTGACGTTCTCTCCGAAGTTGGTATTCAGCTAACTTATATTGGTGGGCAAAAATGGCCATGTGTGTGTATGCAACATCTCACCATTTGTGAATCTCAAAGCTCTAGCCAAGGAACAAAAAAATAGATAAATAAAAAATGGTGGGTGTGTAGACATTGCTTATAAATGTCTCTCCTTTGAGTAGCATTCTAATGGTCGTGTGTTGCGCCCCCCCCCCCCCCCCCTAGCCTGCCATAATGATATAGAAATGAAACTTTTTCACTTCCTATATGCCATAGAGAGTAGTATTGTGTGTTTGATTTCGTTTTGCTCTCCCCCCCCCCCCCCCCCAAGAATTCTGGTTTTTTTTCAATAGCCTGTGTTTTATAGTGTGTATTCTAGTGTTGTGATGAGTGTTATTTCTAGATGACTCCCTGGGTGTTAAGCTTGGGAAAAACACCCAACAACTGTAACATCCCTAATCAAGCAAACGGCTAGAGAAGCTTCATTCTTTCAGCTCATAGAGAAGAAGAAGGAGGACGAACATTGTTTAAACTTCATCGTATCGATCGGGAGGTTGTTGGTAGTTGGTTGTATATATATATACATGTACATGGTGTAAGGAAGTGTCCTATGTGAAGATGTCTGAGTCATGGTAATTTATGACCCGTAGATCTATGCAAGAGCATGTTGCAAGCGATTGATTTTTTTTTGGGGGGGAGGGGCATTATGGTTTATATGTGTTATCTGACAGAAGATACACTGTGTTGGTTCTGCTCTGTGTGTGTGTGTGTGCGTGCGTGCGTGCGCGCGCGCGCGTGTGCATGCATGTGTGTGTTGCAGTGTACATGGGGGGGGGGGGGGGGGGGGGGAGAGGGGGGGGGGGGGGGGGGGGGTATCTTTGTGTGTGTGGCAGTGTGCGCATGTGTGTGTATTTGTTGTGTATGTGTATGTATGCGCATGCGCAAAAGTTAGTGATGGCATTTATGCTCTTATTACAAACTTGCAGAAGTGTGGAGTGTATGAGTATAACAGTACCATACCAATACTTTATCATCTCAATAAACAGAAATTCATGTGTGCTGAGAGCTTGTAACCCTGTAGCCGCCCACCTTTGTAGCACCAAACGTGTGTGTCTGTGTTTCGTGCGTGCGTGCGTGCGTGCGTGTGTGTGTGTGTGTGTGTGTGTGTGTGTGTGTGTGGTGCGTGTGTGTGTGTGTGTGTGGGGTGTTTATGTATGTGGTGTAGTAGTTGTGTGTGTGTGCGTGCATGTGTTGCAGCGTGCAAGAGAGAGACAGAGAGAGGGAGAGAGAGAGAGAAAGAGAGAGGGGAGTGTGTAAATTTGCTTTTCTTTCATCAAGCCATCTATCTAGCATCAAAAAAACAAAAAACAAAACAAAAAAAAACAACCACTTAAACAAAAAATAGTCAAACTAACAAAAATGAAGCAGCAAGCAAACAAGCAAAATACAACCAAGAAAACCCCACGCAAAATGTATTTAGC
>CM060330.1:16053329-16063329 GCA_030674155.1 Stramonita haemastoma
GTGTGTGTGTGTGTGTGTGTGTGTGTGTGTGTGTGTGTGTGTGTGTGTGTGTGTGTGTGTGTGTGTGTGTTCATATATTTTGTGCAAGTTTGTAGTTGTGGTTGAAGTTATTCTCATTACATAAAGCGAAACTGTATGCTTAACATTAAATTAACAGGGAAGAGTAAAATTTAAAATTGAACAACAATGATTTAACTGCAACAAATGCCCTATGGGACTTAACAATAAACCCTTAGCAATAACAAACACTAACTTGACATCATCCAGAACTTGTTCAAGGAAAGTTTCGGTAAAACTAGGTAACTAAGGCTTTAAAGTCTTGCATTCAAGTACAATATGGGTATTTGAAATATTATTGTTTCCACATAAGCATGTAACATCCTTGCTAAATTTTGTGACAAAAGCGTTTAATCGGATTCTAAAAAATAATGCCTGAAGCTGTCTTTCTCTGACAACATTTGTATAAATCTTTGACTGATGTACACTTTAAAGACACTTTTTATCTTCATTAAACTTGCTTAAGGATGCTTGTTCTAACAAGTGATATCCTTCTTTGATAGATAAAGGAATATGTAGCTCACTGTTTCCACTTCTATTGCTCGCACCTCTCTTAGCAGCCCAATCAACCCATTCATTAGAGTACAATGCAATGTGTGAAGGAACCCAAAGAAGAGTAACAAATATGTCTCTTAAAATTAAAAGGTGGACTGTGTGTTTTATATCTAAGTTTTGAATGATTCTTATAATCTGCAGATTTTATGGTATATAAAACTGATTTAGAATCCACACAAAGTAAGACATGGAAAAAACAATATGGGTTATCTAGCATGTATGTTAAAGCCATTAAAATTGCAACCAGTTCAGCTGTAAATACTGACAGATTTACACCTATAAAATATTGATTTTTCTACTTTGAGTGCTGGTATAACAAAAGCTTAACCAGCTTGGTGATTATTCAGAAGTGAACCATCAGTGTACACTTTAAGATAAGTACAGTAGTTGTCATGAATATATGATCTAACAGTGGCTGCCAAAACATTAGGATTTTCAGCTTTCTTCATGTCTGTGTAATTGATATCAAAATATGCCTGATTCATTTCCCAAGAGGGGCAAGGTGGAACCATTTTCTGTGAATCTACATGCATGAATATGTGTTTTAGGGGTAAGTGTGCACCCTGCATGTACAGCAATGTATATTTCAGTTTTCTGCATGGTAACAAGGAAAACATCACTACACATAAATAGAAACTTTGAAATACATAACAGTTTCATGGCTATCTTAGTTGTAAATTCAAAGGCCTTTTTTTGGTTGCTTTTTTCATATTCTTTTAAAAAATCTATTCCAGGTTGGTTTTGTAGTTGTTGAATTATCCTAATCGATCATGATAAAGATGAACAGTTCTTGAAGGGGAAAGTTACAGGTGAAAAAAAAAAGATAAAGGAAAAAAGTGTAGGATTGAAGAAAAAAAAATTGGATGTAAAAACCTGCCACCAATCTTTTTTTTTCTTTTATATTGAGGATAATGAAATAAGCACTCAGGTGCTTTTTTACATCCAGTCCCCATGTGTATGCAGTTTTTGTGAATTTTTTCATCTGTTCCCTTCGGCACACAATGGCCTACTCTTACGAAAAGTAGAACAGGATTTAAGTGTGCGCAATATGTTCTGCATGCGTTAGCACACAGGACCTCGGTTTATAGTGTCATCCGAAGGACTTTTGTGGAGAGTGGAGTCGGCACTGATGTTAACTCCAGGAGAAAAATCCTCTGGAAACGGGAATCAAACCCGAGTCGTCAAATTTCCAGCGCAATGTTCTGACCACTAGGCTATCCTGCCCCCCCTTTGATGTTATGTCCTTTTGTTCAGTTCTCATCTATAGCCGTGGTTTCAGACGGCTGATCAAGAAGGTGGAGGTGATACCGCCGGAGCGACTACGAACCATGGGGGACATGATCCGTGCGGAGGAGAGCAAGGAGGTGGGGCCCTGCGGGGGATTCACTTCACAGTACTGGTGCACCTGCGACTACCACGGCCAGCCCTTCAGAGAGGATGTGGCCTGGGTGAGTGAGGGAGGGAGGGAGGGAGTGGGTGGGGGAGGGAGGGAGTGGGTGTGGGTGAGGGAGGGAGTGGGTGAGGGAGGGAGTGGGTGAGGGAGAGAGGGAGTGGGTGGATGAGTAAGATGGGTGATTGGGTGGGTGAGGGAGTGAGTGAGGGAGTGGGTGAGGGAGGGAGCGTGGGTGGGTGGGTGAGGGAGGGAGCGAGCGTGGGTGGGTGGGTGAGTGGATGGGTGAGTGAGGTGGGGCCCTGTGGGGGATTCACCTCACAGTACTGGTGCACCTGTAACTACCACGGCCAGCCCTTCAGAGAGGACGTGGCCTGGGTGTGAGTGGGTGGGTGGGTGATAGAGTGGGTGAGGGAGGGAGTGGGTGAGGGAGGGAGTGGGTGGGTGAGGGAGGGAGTGGGTGAGGGAGGGAGTGGGTGGGTGGGTGAGGGAGGGAGTGGGTGGGTGGGGGGGAGGGAGAGAGGGAGTGGGTGGGTGGGTGAGTGGGTGGGTGAGGGAGGGAGGGAGGGAGTGGGTGAGTAAGTTTGATTGATTGATTGATTGATTGATTTATTCTTTTATATCGAGGATAGTGGGATAAGCACTCATGTGCTTTTTTACAACCAGTCCCCGTGTGTATGCAGTTTTGTAAATGTCATCTGTTCCCACCGGCACATGATGGCCTACTCTTACGAAAAGCGGAACAGGATTTTATGTGTGCGCAAGATGTTCTGCATGTGTTCGCACACGTGGCCTCGGTTTAAAGTCTCATCTGAAGGACTTTTGGGAGAGTGGAGTCAGCACTTATGTTGACTCCAGGAGAAAAATCTCGACCAGACTCTAAACCGAGTCGTCAAATTGCCAGCGCAATGTTTTGACCACTAGGCTATCCGTCCCCTGTGAGTGAGTCAGTGAGTGAGTGAGTGAGTGAGTGAAACATTGGGGAGACTGACTGAGGCCAAAAATGGTGGCGTCATATATCGCACTGTATGATAAAAGAAAATTACCATCATTATGTCTGCAGTGTTTTCTGAGACCTCATTTCTCATTCTTCCAGGTCTTTTCTCAAAAGTGTGACGTCATATACTGCACCACACCCTATCAGAGAATTGCAGTCATGATCTATGCATTTTTCTTTCTATTAGATCCTCTGTTTCTTATTCTTCCTGGTCTTTTATCCAAATTTGGGGCGTCATGTATTGACCTATATCCTATCAGAGAATAGCAGTTATGATGTCAGCAGAGCTTTCTGAGAACTTCTGATAGGGAAACAAATGCATTTGCATGCAGGAAAAAGAAAAAAAAATGGGTAGGCGCTGCACATGTGGCGACACGCTCTCCCCGGGGAGAGCAGCCCGAATTTCACACAGAGAAATCTGCTGTGACATAAAGTGGTATAAAATACAAAAATACAAAAAAAAATTCACTCTTCCTTGCCTTTTTTTCTTGACGTATGTCTTGCTGATCTTTTTTTTTTTTTATATGTCTATGATTGATGTTACAGCATGTTTTTGAAATATTGTTTTTATAGAAGAAAAATTACAGTGCTGTAAACCTAGAGAGGGATAGGCTTTGTCAAATTCAGTTTGCCTGAGACACATTATTTTGTTGTTTCAGTATGGTATTCTTCTGACCCCTCATGGAGTCAAGTCAAGTCAAAGTCAAGTCAAAGCCATAAATACTTAAATCATCCCATGAAGGGCTCATAATCGATAGGAATCCTAATCATCAAAAGACACAAGAAAGCTACATTTCATATTTGTTTATATATTCCAAGATAACTTTAGATAAAGAGGTCCCTTCATGTCGGTGTATTGTAGCCGTTCCTATCAAATATTAGCTCAGTTATGGTGGTTCTGTTTATAACTTGAATTTGAAACATCATAAAACATGTTCCTTTTTCTTCCTGTTGTTTCTTTATTTAAATTGGCTACTAGTGTGTTACATATGTGATGTAGGTGTAAATGTTACATGGTTGTAATTGGGGAAAAACTTCATTTCATAATGGAGTGTCCTAGATTTGAAGATCTTTGAAACCAATTTGTTCCATGAAAGTGTTACAGAACAAGGTCACTTTAATTTTTTTTTTGTAATTTTTTTTTATAAGTAGGGAGTACAGCATGTTTAGATTTAGATTATGTGAAACTTGGGAAGGCTGTGAAATGATTTTGTTGTCTAAATCAAATGATTGTCCATCCCCAAAGTTGGAATGCGGCTACCTTAATAGTGGGTAAAAACAGTCGCATAAACAAAATCTTGCTATCTGGGAACCTTGGGGTTCTGGCTGAGGATCAAGAGGGAAAAAAATGGTTGTCCAAGATGAATTTCAGTGTGTTGATACTTTTTTTTTTAGATGGTTACTTTACATCCTATATACTCCAAAAGGGGTCAGAGGATAAAATTTCTTGATGCGTGTGTGAGTGTGTGTGTGTGTGTGTGTGTGTGTGTGTGCGTGCGTGCGTGCGTGCGTGCGTGCGTGCGTGCGTGCGTGCGTGCGTGCGTGCGTGTGCTAAGTTGCAAGTCTATTTTATTTTTATGTTGACTTTATTAACGTATGATAAGTAGTTTAAAGGGCTTTTTTGGGGAAAAAAGGAGGCATTTAACACATCCTTACATTGGTGACATTTTCCTTGTTTTCTTCTCTACCAGGACGTGGATACAATTTACCTGTCCCAGGACTCCAGGGAACTGTGTCTGCGAGACTTTGATCACCTGAGTGCAAAGTGAGGGATGAAAGGGTTTATGTGTTTTCTCTCTGTTCATCTCTACTGTGTTGTTTGCTTATATCTTAGTGTGTGTTAGTTTCTGTTGCTTCAAAGGTGTTATCAGAATGAATCACCGACATGCTGGCTTAGAAATAAGAGTGGAAGATCATCATCATCATCATCATCATCATCATCATCATCATCATTGCTGTTGTTGTTGCTGTTTTTGTTGTTGTTGTTGTTGTTATTATTATTATTATTATTATTATTATTATTATTATTATCATCATCATCAGACAAGCAGAATAGTGGAACAATACTGAATCATATCAAATTATCACTGACGTGTCCTTGTACTGTGTTGAATCTTATTCTGCATATTTATTGATGCCAGTACAGTTAGCGGTGTATTGTGATCGAGCTTGATTCAAGAATGAAACAGTTGCATGCAGAATCTTTGTGAGTTGCAAAATCCTCAATCATACTCCTGTTTTTTAAACAGTCAATTTCCCTGAAGTCAGAATGCGGCTACCTTAATGATGGGTTAAAAAAAAAAACGTCGCATATGCAAAATCTCACCATTGGTGAACCTCAAGTTCTAGCTGAGGAACAGGGGGAGAACCCCCCCCCAAAAAAAAAACAACAACAACAACACAACCCTTGTTAATTACCACTTTATTTACTCAAAAAGAAGAAGAAGAAGAAGAAAAGAAATGTGTGTAGAAAATATAAAATAGGACGGAGTAGGTGGAAAGAACACCTGGGGGTCTAAAGTGTGTAGTCAGGCAGTTGTTATAGGAGTCAGCAACAGTTGAAACAACAGGCTGCCAGTTTGTAACAGCAGTGGTGTCAATATTTCAGCTTCTTCATACTCCATGTAATTTCATTGATTTTTAAAAGATTTTCTGAACTGATACCAGTGTGGTTGTGGAAGTGTTGTATTTGTAATCCATGTTTAGCATTGGTTTTCTGATGATATTGACCTGTGGAGAGCTGAGGCCATCAGAAGTGGGTCAGAGAGCAGAGCCAAATTACCACAGGGTTTTTCAAATACTTGATAGGTTCTTGTGTCTTCTGAAGTTATTGAAGAGGATAGCATGGAATTGAAATAAAAGAGCCAGAGGACGATGTTATGTGGAGGACTTTGAGAATGGATTCCATTTAAAATTTCATTTTCCTGTCCTGTCAACGTGAATTTTTCTTTGGAAAATAAAATGATAAGTCTGCATTCAGTGTCTGAATGTTTTTGGCAGTTCCTTAAAGAAGTGCTCAGTAAGCTAAGACAGACTCACTTTAAGAGTCATAGGTGATTTTAAAGCAGATGTTGCCTGAAGATCTTGATGCAACAAAATTTTAATGGAATGTGGTGCTCGTGCTGCGTGTATCTTAAGGCAAAACTTGTTGAATCATTTTTTTAAATGCGCACTGAAAATTACTTGTCATATTCACAAGTAGTATGATCCCTTCACAAGAAAAAAAAAAGATTGGATATCAAGTTAAAATCTGTATTTTACCTCTGACTCAGGGTGTTATGGGGACTGGGTGGATGCCTGCAACAGACTTTGAGAGGGGATCTCCATCATGGTCTGTGCTGGGTGGCTGCAAATGGGTCTCATCTGGCATGTTGAGTTGTATTCAGACCACATTCATCCCTGAAGTCCAAATATCATTCGGACTCTCTGAACACAAACTGCCCCTAGATTTCACATTCCATCACGAAATCAGGTCAGGCACACATGCTCGCTGGCCTTTTCCTCCTTCTGAGTACATGCCAGCAGCTGTAATTACTTTCAGACACTCAGCAGGGTTTCTCCTTCTAGCCTGATAGAGGTTTAACATGTGGAAGCAATTAATGATGGCCACAGCATGATGGAAATCTACTGTGTGTAAATCCCCGGCAAGTCCTGGATTGGGACCAAGAGGGTTAATGATGGGTCAGAACAGTCTCATAGGCAAAATCTCAACATTGGTGAACTTCTGAGCTTTAGCCAAGGAATGGATTATTTAAATAAAAAAAGAGACCACATTCAGCCTGTAAGCTGGGGGAGGTGCTGTTGTTTTAGAAATTGCACCTGATAATCCTGAAAATATGCATAAACACCTGATAATCCTGAAAATATGCATAAACACCCCGATAATCCTGAAAATATGCATAAACACCCGATAATCCTGAAAATATGCATAAACACCCCGACAATCCTGAAAATATGCATAAACACCTGATAATCCTGAAAATATGCATAAACACCCTGATAATCCTGAAAATATGCAATGAAGTATAACAAGTGGGCATGGCTGTCCCTGTGGCACACAGAGACTCAGTGCCGATCATCGGTGCTCTGGAGCACAACACGTGGTTCACCTCGCTCAACGCCAGCAACGTCAAGCTGACCCCAGAGGCCTGCAACGAGATCCTCAAGGTCCTGAAGCGCAACGCCGTCATCGAAAAACTCAACCTGGCCAACACTGGGGTCAAAACGTGAGTGCTCTGTCTGTGTGTGTGTGTGTGTGTGTGTGTGTGTGTGTGTGTGTGTGTTGTTTTATATGTGGTGTGTGTGTGTGTGTGTGTGTGTGTGTCTGTCTTTCTTCAGTTTAACGTCTATTCACTTGAAGTGATATTCTCTTCTTCTTTCTTCTATCCTGTAGTCTGTTTAGACCGTAGGGGCACCACAGAAGACCTCACAACCAGCTCTCTCCATTTCCCTCTGTCCTGGACCTTCCTCAGGGTGTCACTCAGCCTGAGGCCCGTCCACTCTCGGATGTTGTCCTCCCATCTCTTTCTCTGCCTGCCTCTCCTTCTCCGGCCTTGCACAGTTCCCTGCAGAATCATCTTGGCAAGCAATGTTGATCTTGTGACGTGCCCATACCACTTCAGTTTGCGTATTTTGACTGTGGTGAAGGAGATCTTCAAAGGGCCTGATGGCATGACCAATTCTGTTTCAGAATCAGAAGTGATATCAGACACACACACAAAAAGGAAAGATGAAAATTAATAAATGTGTGTGACATTCAGAGAACGTGGTGTGTGTGTGTGTGTGTGTGTGTTGTGTGTGTGTGTGTGTGTGTGTGTGTGTGTGTGTGTATTTGTGTATTTGTGACTGTGTTTGTGTTATATTATTCATGTGGGGTGACAGGGACACTGACAGGAAAAAGTGGTTTTGAATGGTTAAGCACACTGGTGCAGGGGGTGTGTTGACAGGGGTGTGGTGTAAAGTAATGGGTACCTTGGTGCGGGTGTCTCAACAGGGGTGTGGTGTAAAGTAATGGGTACCTTGGTGCGGGTGTCTCAACAGGGGTGTGGTGTAAAGTAATGGGTACCTTGGTGCGGGTGTCTCAACAGGGGTGTGGTGTAAAGTAATGGGTACCTTGGTGCGGGTGTCTTAACAGGGGTGTGGTGTAAAGTAATGGGTACCTTGGTGCGGGTGTCTCAACAGGGGTGTGGTGTAAAGTAATGGGTACCTTGGTGCGGGTGTCTCAACAGGGGTGTGGTGTAAAGTAATGGGTACCTTGGTGCGGGTGTCTTAACAGGGGTGTGGTGTAAAGTAATGGGTACCTTGGTGCGGGTGTCTCAACAGGGGTGTGGTGTAAAGTAGTGGGTACCTGGGTGTAGGTGTCTTTACAGGGGTGTGGTGTAAAGTAATGGGTACCTGGGTGTACAGGGTGTGGTGTAAAGTAATGGGTACCTTGGTGCGGGTGTCTCAACAGGGGTGTGGTGTAAAGTAGTGGGTACCTGGGTGTAGGTGTCTTTACAGGGGTGTGGTGTAAAGTAATGGGTACCTGGGTGTACAGGGTGTGGTGTAAAGTTGTGGGTACCTGTGTGTGGGTGTCTGGACAGGGGTGTGGTGTAAAGTTGTGGGTACCTAGGTGTGGGGAGTACAAGGTAGCGTGTTTTCATGGTTTCAGAGACTTCATCCAGAAGCTGTCTACAGCCCTGCTGTCCAACAGCGGCACACAGTTGTCTTCCCTTGATGTCTCTGGCAACCTCATTGAAGACAGAGGTGGGTTGGCCATAGCCATCAGTGCTATCTTTAATGTCATGCTAATTTTGTTACGCCCTGCTTTGCCTCTTCTGATTTATCTAGAATCTTCCAGAACATTTTGATGCACTACATAAGAAGTGTCAGTGCTATATGTGCTCTTTCAGTATTTTTGACGCCAAATATGAAGGTGTTCAAAGAGAAAAGTGCCTGTCATTTTTTTCTTCAGTATATGAATTTTAGTGTTTTTTTTTTAAGAAATGGCAGTTTACATTAGAAAACAGTAAGAAACAACATTGTTTGTTCAAAAGAAAAGAATAGGGAAGCTGGGCAAATTAACAGGTGTAGTTCACTATCTTTAATATAAGAACACATCAATAACTCTGTTTTGATTTCCGGGCTTTGTAGGTCTTTTGAAGCACACTTTTCCTTCTGTTCTGGAAAAAAAGATTTTATCTGTAATTGCCTCATATACATAGTTTTGACTTACACAAGTTATTTTTGGTCATATGACTGAACATTCAACAAAGAAGACGACGTGGTGACTGCATCTGTCACACCTATGGCAAAGTCAGGAAACAACCCTTTTTTTTCTAACAATCTATTATTCTTTGTTTGGAAAGAATCCCTCATATATACAAATAACAATCCCCCAAAAGAAAAAAGAAAAAACTACATCTGTCACATCTATGGCAAAGTCAGGAAACAACCTTTTTTGTTCTTAACAATCTTGCTGTTTGGATAGAATCACTCATACATATAAAAAAGAAAACAAACAATCCCCAAAATTAAAAAAAAAAACCAACAACACCATTTCTGATTCTGGATGTAAAAAAAAAAGCACATGAATGCTTATTCCATTATCTTCAACATAAAAGATTAATAAAAAAAAAAAAAAAAAAAAACTTAAAAAAGTAAAAAGTAATAAATTCTGCTGTTGTACCTGTGTGTGACAGGTGTGACCCACCTGATGGGCACCCTGAAGAGCTTGGCGCGAGGCCTCAACCACCTGGACCTGTCGCGGTCAGGGCTGACCACGCGGTGCCTGAACAAGACGGCCGACACCATCGCCCAGAGCCACACCCTCCTCTCCTCCCTCCAGACTCTCAAGATGGCCGACAACGGCCAGAAAGGCGAGGATATCTCGGTGAGGCTTCCGGAGTTAAAGTTAATGTCTGTCCCGAGCCTAAGGCTCATCAGGCCGGTGCTTATCCCGGTTTCTGAGGTGTTAAGCGACTGAGAGTCATAGACTCCCCCCTGGATAGGACGCCAGTCTG
>CM060330.1:16068329-16098329 GCA_030674155.1 Stramonita haemastoma
CACAAACACAGGCTCAATCCTCAGCATTGTGTGTCACAGGTTTGGATTCTGACCTGAAAACCCTACTGCCTGAGGTGGCAAAGAACAGACACCTACGACACCTGGCCATTGGCAGAAATTTCAGCTCCGTCAAACCCAAGTATGTATGCCCAGGTTTTTTTTAAATGATAGAAAAATAATGTAACAGAAAAATAATGTAACGCAGAATCTCTTGTGAATATTCCTGCCAGCTGTTTGTTTTGTCTTGAGTCTTCCACTTGGCTTGAATGATGGAACAAATTCTAGTGAGCTGAAACATGGTGATAAAGAGAATGAATATAGACTGCGTTATACTATTGTTTTTTTGTTGATCAGTATTGCAGAGTTAGATAAACATTTATTTTCAGTTTGTTTGTTTATTTCGGCCATTTATTTTTCTGAGTTCTTTCTGATTTTTTACTTGTTCATGTATACTTATGTATTCATTTTCAAAGATGTACTGTAACACAGTAAGGTTGGATAGATACATGATATACAACAGAAAAATTGATATACAACAGAAAAATTGATTGATGTTTACCACTATTTTCTCCAAAGGCTCAAGTAAGTTCTTCATGATCATTTATATCTGTATTGTACAGAAGCATGGTATGGTTGAAAAAGTATGCTCTAATGTGGGTTGTTTTTATCAAGAGAGCTTTGTGGGGTAAGAAGAACTTTAAAAAAAAAAAAGAAGTTTGCTAGTTGACATAAAGAACGGAAGCTGTTCATGCTTTGTTAAGATCTGACTGATCGTATAGTTATTGTGATACTACCAGCAAGTATACACAGAGAAAACATGGAATACAAGACATCTTCATAGAAACAGCATATGAGGTAGTGAGTGTGTTAGTTAGTATATCAGAGTTTTTTGAGAGTATACCATGCATTTGCTCCTGACTTCTCTGGCACTGCTGACTTGGGAAAACTGGAACAAATGGAGGAAGAGGATCATGCCCTTTTTTTTAAAATAATTTTTTTTGGAAGAGGATCATGTCAGTGTCATTGGGTGCGGTAACTAATGCCAAACTTGGTGATGCTGATAGGTGAGGCAGGTGAGACCATGCATTTGGGTGCAGCATATTGCATGGGTACTTTGTGGTGTTATGAGTATATTTCCCCCCCCTCCTCTTATTTCAGATACATGTGGTCTGTGCTGGATGCAGTGGTTCAACTGATGCACGCTGATGAAATAGTGAGTGGTTGTTTTCTGTTTATTTTTATTTATTTATTTATTTATTCTTTTATATCGAGGATAATGGGATAAGCACTCGTGCACTTTTTTTCATCTAGTCCCCATGTGTATGCAGTTATGTAAATATTGTCATCTGTTCCCACCGGCACACAATGGCTTACTCACGAAAAGTGGAATAGGATTTAACCTGTGCGAAAGATGTTCTGCGTGTGTTTGCACACGGGGCCTCGGTTTACAGTTTCATCTGAAAGACTTTTGGGGAGAGTGGAGTCAGCACTGATGTTAACTCCAGGGGGAAAATCCCCTCCAACGGGAATCGAACTCGGGTCGTTGGGTCTCAGGTCTGTTGACTTTGTGTTGATGAAATGTCTGATAGGATTGTGTGTAGGTTGTACATGTATATATATGTGTGTATGCATGAGTGAATGAGTGTCAGTCATTTTTTTGACTCTCAGGTTTTCGGGCATTAATGATGTCCTTTATCTCTGTCTTTATAAATCTGCTGTTTTCTGTGAATTAGTGAAGGCCATACTGCTTTTTTTTTTTTTTTTTTTTTTTAAATTTTTTTTTTAGGCCATACTGCAATATTTCTTGATGATGTTTTTTCCCCCTGCTTTTATGTCTGGTCTTTGTTTACATTCTTGTGAGGAATGGGCTTGACTAGAGGCAGATTGATTGCCCATAACACACTACCTGAAAAAACTCGGTATGTGCCTGAATGACTCATCAAAAAGCTGAGGCTGAAAATCTAGTCAAATGGGGCTTCACAAGAAGGAAGGTGGCAGGACGGTTAACCCTTTTACTGCTATCATATTTTGCTTGGGCGCATGCTGGACGAAACAGAGCGTTGAATCATGACGAACAGCGATCATCAACTGAGCATTGCTGGCGACGGTTTCTATGTCGAACGCTGTTTGTCAACAGCGCAGTAAAGTGGTTAAGAGGTTTACTTGCCTAACAAGTAAGCTGTGACCTTTGGTGAATCTCGGAGCTGTAGCTGAGGAACAACTCTCTTGTTGCCATGGGTTCTTTTATTTGCGCTAAATAATTATTAGTAAAACATAGGACCTTGGTTTATCGTCTCATCCAAAAGACTAGCACTCAGACCACCACCACTCATGGTTTAATGGATGGGAGAAAACTTTTTGGCCCGAACAGGAATCGAACTACCACACACTTCTGGCCCAGACTTTTTGCTTTCTAGGCAAGTGTGTTACCTCTAGACCACCAATCCACTCAACATTGAATTTCTAGGGGAGCATAGGCTACTGCTACTTTCCCCTAAGGAACTCGGCCTTAGTTATGTAACTGAATGTGCACTTGCCTGAATTACATTTTATTTCCTCTTTGCATATTTCTGTGTATGTGTGAATGTGTGTGTGTGTGTGTGTGTGTGTGTGTGTGTGTGTGTGTGTGTGTGTGTGTGTGTGTGTGTGTCTGTGACTTAATGTCCTAGCCATGGTGTGTATAGCTGTGTGTTGTAGTGGAATCACTGTACAGTATCATGTATGGATACATGTGTCCAGATGTTGGAGTCGTTGTCGTTGGCGGACTCCAGACTGAAGAATGACACTGCAGTCATCATCAATGCTTTGGGCAGCAATAACACCCTCACCTGCATTGACCTCAGGTATTAATTACCACACACTCCTTTAGCTATGCTGTTATTTTTTTTATTATTATTATTTTTTAATCAAGGGATGAGATAGCACAGTGGTCATAGCACTCGCTCTACTCAAGCTAAGGCAAAGCAGCAATGAGCATGGTTAACTCTTGGATGGGTGACTGTTTGTGCACTTAGGCTTCAATACAGTCCCCCCAGTTCACCCAGCTGTCAAAGGGTACCTGCCCACTTTAGGGACAGGGAAGATAAAGCAGCGAGGGAGAGGAGATGGCGCTGCCAAAGGCTTTAGGAGTGAACGAGGCATACTTTTTTTTTGTGATAGTCATTGAAGATGATCTCTTTAAAAAAATTTTTTTTATAAAAGATATGTTTTTCTTGGTGTCCTTGCCATTTTTGTTGTTAGAATGAAACCTAGTTTTCCAGTTTTTGGGTATACTATTGTGTCTGCTTGTTCCTTTTGATGTAGTTTTGAAATACCTTTTCATACTGTGTTAGTTTTCATGGTTTTGTTGTTGTGTGTGTGTGTGCACGCGCATGTGCTTGCATTGGTGTGTGTGTGTGTGTGTGTGTGTGTGTGTGTGTGTTGTGTGTGTGTGTGTGTGTGTGGTGTGCGTGCGTGCGTGCGTGCGTGCTGCTTGCGTGCGTGCGTGCGTGTGCATGCATGCATGCATGCATGCATCTGTGTCTGTGTGTATGCGTGTTTCTGCTTGTGTGTAGTGACCAGTGGCAATGCGATGGGGGACTACGGAGCACGGATGCTGAGCAAAGCTCTGCAGATCAACACCAAGCTGCACACGGTGGTGTGGGACAAGAACGGATTGACTGCTCAGGGATTTGAGGATATTGCAGATGCCATGGACAAGTGAGTTGATGATGATGGAGTTGAGGCTCACAGCTGTCAGTTTTCTTCACTTTCAGCTCCTCTCAGCTGCTAATTAATCCGTCCCATCCCAGCCCAGTTGGAGCCAGCTGGTGCTAATTATAGCGGGAACTGACCACACTTGGACTAGGTAAATGGAAGGGGGTATGCTAAATTTAGCACTCTTGACTGAGTGATGTTGGGTTTGTGTGCTGTGGGGTGAAGAGGAGAGAAAGGGGGAACTGTTGGGAAGAGAGCGTCAGAATGTGCGAATCTACCTTGACAGCGTACTCACGAATGCGTATGTGGATGCTTGTGTGCTTGTGTAAATGTGCTCAGCCAATGACACAAATGTTGGGAATGCGTGGAGACCCACGCTAAACATCTTGCGCATACGTTAAATCCTGTTCCACTTTTCGTAAGAGAAGGCCATTGTATGCCGGTGGGAACTGATAAGATTTACAAAACTGCATACACGCGGGGACTGGATGAAAAAAGGCACACAAGTGCTTATTCCATTATCCTCAATATAAAGGAATAAAATGAAATAAAATAAATAAAACTGTGCAAGCATACTCATGTATACAAATGTAGAGGTCAGTGTGTGATTAACATGCACAAACTATGATGCAAATATCATTCATTATATTCATGGAAATGTGAAGACTCTCCAAGCAAGTGTACTCTCGCATACATCTATAGATGTATAATTTTTTGCTTAAGCATGCACATAGAAAGACATGAATGTTCATAATATGTATTGAAATGTGTAGACCCACCTTGCAAGCATACTTGTGTATGCTTTTATACATTTATGCATATGTAAATGTGCACAAATGCACAAACAATGCTGATGGTGTCACTCATCATAGTCATGTTTGTTTGTTTTTCACAACAGATCTGAGAGCATAATGAAAGATTACTAGAACTGATACAATAGGTGTCTGGTGGTCACATATCTAAAGAAATGTACAAAGTAATTGAATGCCATTACCTTTCAAGATGAATTATAAAAGTGAGAATCAAATTTGCGCTCTGCTTCATAATAGTCAAACAGATTTAAAATGTATTAAATTTTTACACACAGTTTCAGATTGTTCTTGAAAAACAAATAAATCACAGCAATACTGTTCAGACACCACACACGATTACAGTTGCCATCTTCATAGCAGATGACTCATCAGTGTGGTCTCTATGTTTCAGGAACTACACAGTACGAAAGATGCCTTTCCCAGTGAATGATGCTGCAGTGGCCATGAGAACACAGGCAGAACGCACAGAGACAGCCCTGCAGAAGGTCAGAGAGAGAGAAGAGAGAGAGAGAGAGAGAGAGAGAGAGAGAGAGAGAGAGAGAGGAGAGAGAGAGAGCTGTGAACTTTGAGCACAGATTTTATGGAGTTTGTTTTTAAATCAGTTTTATTCCATTATCCTCAAAAGAAAAGAATAATTTTTTCAAAATGCATGCACGCACGACGCACACACACGCACACGCACCACAAACGCACACATCACACGCGCAGCACACAACACAACACACACACACACACACACAACACACACAACAACACACACAACACACACACACACACACAACACAAACACGACGACACACACACACACACACACACACACACACACAACACACACACACCCACAACACACGCACACACACACAGTTCACTCTTTTCTTCTGACAAAAGCTGCAAAATGTTTAGGTATCTCATTTCTTTGTCCTGGTTACAAGTGTGCAACGTCAGACCTTTTCAGAGATCAATACACAAATAAATGTATTTTGTTATTGATTTAAACAAGAAAAGAGTTGTGTTTGTTGACAGGTGGAGCAGCTTCTACAGCGTAACCACAGCCCTCGGCGCTTTGCCTCAGACCAGCAGTACAGACTGCAGCAGGGCTTCCTCATCAGCTCCACACAACAGGTCACTTATCTCCTCACATTACATCTGCTCTGCTCTTCTCTGCTCTCTTCTGCTCTGTTCTGCTCTTCTCTGCTCTGTTCTGTTGTGCTCTGCTCTCTTCTGCTCTCTTCTCTTCTCTGCTCTGCTCTTCTCTGCTCTCTTCTGCTCTCTTCTGCTCTTCTCTGCTTCTGTTCTTCTCTGTTCTGTTCTGTTTCTTGTTGTGCTTCTGCTCTGCTCTTCTCTGTCTCTCTTCTGCTCTGTTCTGTTCTGCTCTTCTCTGTTCTGCTCTTTCTCTGTTCTCTGTTCTGTTCTGTTGTGCTCTGCTCTGCTCTGCTCTGCTCTGCTCTGCTCTGCTCTGCTCTGCTCTGCTCTGCTCTGCTCTGCTCTGCTCTGCTCTGCTCTGCTCTGCTCTTGCTCTGCTCTGCTCTCTCTGCTCTCCTCTCTGCTGCTCTCTCTGCTCTGCTCTGCTCTGCTCTGCTCTGCTCTGCTCTGCTCTGCTCTGCTCTGCTCTGCTCTGCTCTGCTCTGCTCTGCTCTGCTCTGCTCTGCTCTGCTCTCTCTGCTTCTCTGCTCTGCTCTCTCTGCTCTGCTCTGCTCTGCTCTGCTCTGCCTCTGCTCTGCTCTGCTCTGCTCTGCTCTGCTCTGCTCTGCTCTGCTCTGCTCTGCTCTGCTCTGTCTGCTCTGCTCTGCCTCTGCTCTGCTCTGTCTGCTCTGCTCTGCTCTGCTCTGCTCTTGCTCTGCTCTGCTCTGCTCTGCTCTGCTCTGCTCTGCTCTGCTCGCTCTGCTCTGCTCTGCTCTGCTCTGCTCTGCTCTGCTCTGCTCTGCTCTGCTCTGCTCTTGCTCTCTCTGCTCTGCTCTTCTCTGCTCTGCTCTTCTCTGTTCTGCTCTTCTCTGTTCTGTTCTGTTTGTGCTCTGCTCTGCTCTGCTCTGCTCTGCTCTGCTCTGCTCTGCTCTGCTCTGCTCTGCTCCTGCTCTGCTCTACTCTGCTCTGCTCTGCTCTGCTCTGCTCTGCTCTGCTCTGCTCTGTTCTTGTTTGTGCTCTACTCTGCTCTGTTCTGCTCTGCTCTGTCCTCTCTCTTCCTCTCTCTTTTCTCTTCTCTTTCTCCTCTCTTCTCTTCTCTTCTCTCTCTCTCTCTCTCTCTTCTCTTCTCTGCACTGTTCTGCTCTTCTCTGCTCTGCCCTGCCCCTACCCTGCCCTGCACCCCCTCTCCCCCCCTGCCCTGTATGCTTTTTTTTTTGCCTGCCCTGTATGCTGTGTATGTTTGTGTTGTCGTAACCCACCAAATGCTGCCATGATCTGGGATCTGTAGTTGCATATATATATATTTGATCTTCTGCATGTGCATATACATGATAGGAACTAAGCCACTGGCAGGTCTGCACTTGAAGTTAACCTGGGAAATTGTAAAAGCCCCACCCTTAATTCACCAGGTGCCGCCAAGATTCAAACTCTCAACTTCATGGAGCCATTGGATAGAAGTCGGTCAGTCTTAACCACTCAGCTACAGACTTCTGTCCATCATTAGTATGACTGGAATCACACAGTCTTAAAGTAAACTCTTTTACATATGTAGTAAACTTTAGGGTGTTGTTAAAATAGTTGGACCGATATTGCTGACGTCTTTGACTCTTTGGCCTGGTTTACTCCCAAGACAGATTATGATCTCAAAAGAAAACGATCGTAAGATATAGGTCTTTCTCAGTGTGTCAGATCTAAGTGGACCTCTGTTGATTTCTTATTACCATCATCATCCCCACTTCTATTGTATTGTATAGTATACCTCTTAAGTTACGGCAGATTTCTTTGCATGAAATTCTCCCTGGGAAGAACACATTGCCACAAGAGCAGCGCCACCTGTTTTTTTTATTTATTATCCTGTCGGAAACTGTATTTATTTCCATATTCCACTGTGGATAGTGTGATTGTTTATCCTTGAAAAATATGCTAGTTATGTTTCATGCAAGAACTTTTTTTGCTAGTACTGTCACTCAAAGTGGGCGTGACAATAAGGTAAAGGTAAAAAGGTAAAGGTACCTTTTTTACCTTTTACTGTCACTCAAAGTGGGCTTGACAATAAGGTAAAGGTAAAAAGGTAAAGGTACCTTTTTTACTTTTTACTGTCACTCAAAGTGGGCTTGACAATAAGGTAAAGGTAAAGGTACCTTTTTTACCTTTTACTGTCACTCAAAGTGGGCATGACAATAAGGTAAAGGTAAAAAGGTAAAGGTACCTTTTTTACCTTTTACTGTCACTCAAAGTGGGCTTGACAATAAGGTAAAGGTAAAAAGGTAAAGGTACCTTTTTTACTTTTTACTGTCACTCAAAGTGGGCTTGACAATAAGGTAAAGGTAAAGGTACCTTTTTACCTTTTACTGTCACTCAAAGTGGGCATGACAATAAGGTAAAGGTAAAGGTACCTTTTTTACCTTTTACTGTCACTCAAAGTGGGCATGACAGTAAAGGTTTTAAAAACATAATGCTTTTTTTTCTCTTGGAAACTGGATGTGTTGTGTGTGTGTGTGTGTGTGTGTGTGTGTGTGTGTGTGTGTGTGTGTGTGTGTGTGTGTGCGTGTGTGCGTGTGTGTGTGTGTGTGTGTGTGTGTGTGTGTGTGTGTGTGTGTGTGCGTGTATGACATGACAGTTCTGCTTTGTCCTTTTCCAGATGGTGGATTAACTGTGTGTATGTCTGACTTGACAGTTCTGCTTTGTCCTCTTCCAGATGGTGGATTTGTGCACTGTGTGTATGTTTGACTTGACAGTTCTGCTTTGTCCTCTTCCAGATGGTGGATCGGCTGTGTGTGCAAGTGCAGGACTCGGTGAACGCTCTGAAGATGCCAACTTGGGGGCCTCAGACAACGACCTGGAGGAGGCAGAGCAGGTGGTGAAGGATGCTGACAATTCCAAACAGGTCAGTCAGGGGGTTGTGAAGGGATTGGTGTAGTGTACTGTAAAAAGTTAAAAGTTAAAGTCTGTCCCGAGCCTAAGGCTCATCAGGCCGGTGCTTATCCCGGTTTCTGTGGCGTTAAACGACTGAGAGTCATAGACTCCCCCCTGGATAGAATGCCAATCTATCGCAGGGTTAACCCCCAACACAAGGTTGGTACCCCTTTTACACCTGGGTGGGGTGAGAAAATAGCCATAAAGCGCCTTTTCAAAGGGCACAACGCCATAGCCAAAAGCTGGGATTGAACCTGCCCTAACCACTAGACTACAGCGGTGGCTAGTGTACTGTACATAATAATAATAATATTACATGGAATTTACATAGCGCTATATCTTGTAAAAACAAATCAAAGCGCTTGCATTCAACCTATACAACACACAAGCAATCAATAGCAATTTATGATTTTAGCAAATTTTTTACATTTAATGATTTGTTTGTGGTTTGGGGGGCTTTTTTTTAAAACTTTTGGCATGCAGTTCAGGCAGGGTTTTTTTTTTTTAGAGTGCATCACTGTAGAATGCTACCCAACTTGTGGCAAGTAGCAGTTATGTAGGGTCTCAGAACAAATCTGCTGTTAATGATATGATAGTAGTGTAATTTTGTGATATGAGCAACGTTTTCCGTAATGAAGTATGGTTGCATTTCACTGTGGGGAAGTAAAAGCAGCCTTAACCACAAATACATCCCCATACACCCTCCTCCCTACCACACACACACTCACTTACATCCTGTTTCTTCAAGGTGGGATAAATAGGGACATCAAGAATTCATGATGTGCTGAGATAGGGCTTGCTCAGAGAAAAGTGACTGTCTATATAAGCAAGAAAAAGAAATAATAATCTGTTAAATGATAATATGTTAAATAATAATGTGTTAGATAATGATATGTTGAATAATAATGTGTTAAATAATAATATGTGAAATAATGATATGTTAAATAATACTATGTTGAATAATAACATGTTGGTTGATGGTGTTGCAGCTTCTGCCCAAGCTGCAGGTGATTGCCATGGAGACGCAGGACCCTGGCAACAGTGTGGAGACCACCCTGGAGACCATGGCTGACAAGCTGAGAGCCGTCATGGAGGAAACCATGCAGGTCAGTCCGTCTGTCTGTCTCTATCTGGTGGTGGTGGCCACCAGTGATGGAGTGTAGCCGAACAGATTTGGAAAACATTTAGGATGTAATTGCTACGCGAGTTTCAAGTCAGCCCCAGCATATCCAACTTTGGCATTAGAGAGAATTGCTATCTTTGAAGTCTTTATGGAGCAAAGGCAGGAGAATGGACTGAGAAGGTGGAAAACAGACAAGAAGGAGGTGATAGAAAGGGAAGGAAGGAGGCAGAAACAGAGGGAAGGATAGAAAAGAGGGAACTCCTAGCACAAAATTTGCAGAAGGTGGGGAGGATATTTATGCTGACAGGCCCCTAGCATCCCCACGGGAGAAATGTGCTTCCAAAGCTTATTTAGTTGATGAATTAAGACAGTTATAGAGTTATAGGAAGACGTGATCTGTAACACATATTAATGGGAAAGGACTGAAATAGACACATTATACATAAGTTGTTGTAAGAAGTGTCTTTCTCTTTTTTTTTTCTGGAAAATGATGGTGTAAATCATTAGTGTCACAAAATTTGTTTTTGCCTTGATATATTTCTTTATACCAACAGACAAATACAGAAAAGTGTCACAGTTTTATTCAACTGATTTTGGATGTGGAAAGCGTGTGTTATTTATCAATGTGGATGCCACTTTGTTTTCAGAAAACTGTGGAGGACATGTTGAAATGCACAGCAACACACTGTGAGAGTATCATGTCTGATCAGGTAAGAGAACTGTAATAATCAGTATTACCATGTAAAACACTGAGAACAGGAGGGGTAGGGGGGGTGGAGACAGAAGCTGAACTTTGAATTGATGTAAAGTACATCAGCCTTTGGCCCCAATACAATTTAAGGGGCAAAAATGTAAAGATAAAGAAAACTATTAAAAAAAACCACAACCTCTCGCAAGCTATGATAAGACCTTGGCACACATACCTGAGCACAAGAGAGAGAGAGAGAGAGAGAGAGAGAGAGAGAGAGAGAGAGAGAGAGAGAGAGAGAACTGATGTGTTGACAGTGTATTGGCTTTGGTATTTTACTGGCCAGGTTGTAGTTTAAGAAAAGTAGTTATGTACACACAAGTTTAAGCAATAGCAGAGACTGGAAAACATACATATTCAGTTACACAAAATCACAATTAAATTTTGACTTTTACACACAGACACATACAAAAACTCTGTCTGTCTGTCTGTCTGTCTGTCTGTGTCTGTCTGTCTGTCTGTGTCTGTCTGTCTGTCTGTCTGTCTGTCTGTCTGTCTGTCTGTCTCCCTCTCTCTCTCTTGTGCATCCACACAGGGCACATACAGCATGAAAATAGATAAAAGTGGCCATGGTTAAAAAAAAAAAGGGGTGGGGGAGGGGGAGAGAAGAGGGAGAGAACAAAGTAGCATTGATCTTTGGAGGACATATTTTCTAACAAAGATTTTTGAAAACTGACAGGTTTTACTAAATTGTTGTTGTTGTACTTTAACTTCACACTGACTGAAAGATTTGATGTTGTGTTCTATGGATAAAAAAATGTAACAAATTCTGTGTGTTTGTGTGTGTGTGTGTGTGTGTGTGTGTGCCTCTGTGTGTGTGCCTCTGTGTGTGTGCCTCTGTGTGTGTGCCTCTGTGTGTGTGCCTCTGTGTGTGTGCCTCTGTGTGTGTGCCTCTGTGTGTGTGCCTCTGTGTGTGTGTGTGTGCCTGTATGTGTGCCTGTGTCTGTGTGCCTCTGGGTGTGTGTGTGTGCATATGTGTGCGTGCATGTGTGTGTGTATGTGTGCATGCATGCATGCGTGCGTGCATGTTTGTGCGTGCGTGTGTGTGTGTTGGCAGGCGTTCCTCAGTGAAATAGAGACTGGGTGTAAGTCGCGCAGTTCTCTGCCCAAAGACTTTGCCAAGGTGGTGCTGGATGGTATCACCTTCGATGTCTTCAACAAACTCAGGTCAGTACTTGCTGCATGCAGCTTGTGTGTGTGCTGGTGTGTGGGATTTTCACGTTCTTTTGTTACGTAGATGGGTTTGTTGGTAAAGGACAAGGGATGACTGTGAGTGTGTGTGTGTGTGCGTGCGTTCATGTGTGTGTGCGTGCGTGCGATAACAACTCTCCCACACTGAAATCGGATGCATTTTCCCTGACTTGTCAGGCGCTTAACAGCAGCGAAACGCATTTTAGCTGATATGACAGACAACTGTCTGAGCATTAAATTTTTGACGAAGATGAAGTTTGCAAAGTCTTGTTCTTGATTTCTTTCATGTTTATTTCTAATTCTTTTATTTTTTATATTTTACAGTGAGCTGAACCTGGCTGTGGCAGCGTATATATCTGACAGTGTCATTGACGAAGTCATCGAGAAACTCTCCAGCCGGCACAAGGATCTGGTAAGTGGTCTTAATAATAATAATAATAATATAATGGAATTTATATAGCGCTATATCTTGCAAACAATAAACGCTTCTTGCATTCCAATTCTTGCATGCAGCCAATTACAATTTAGATTTTTCACACACACACAACACCACAACACACACCACACAACACACACACACTCACACACACACATAGAGTTCAACATTTGCAGGGTGGTGAGTTTTCTTGTGGTCTTGTTCTTCCAGTTGTTGGTTTGACTTTATGTCTTGACAAATGAGTTTCCTGCTAGTTTTGATTCAGGGTCTTGTCCCTTTTGCTGTGGTGAGATTGCTCAAAGAAGCATCGAGGATCATGCCAAGAGCTTTATCTTAAAAAAGAAGTAATGTAAGGTTCAGAGTTTATACCAGAAAATGCTATCATCATATCTTGATGAAACACTTTTGCTGCTTGGGATGGAATTCGTACATTCTTTAGCCATTTTGTACAACTTTTTTTTTTGTTCATAGATCTATTTTGGGGACATTAGGGACTAAAGAACACCTGTGGTTATTTAAAACAATTCTTTTTATTTATTTTTTATTAGGGGATAATGGAAGAAGCACTCAAGTGCTTTTTTACATTCTAGTCCCCGTGTGAATCGGTTTTGTAATTTTTTCATCCATTCCTACAGGCACACAATGGCCTACTGTTCCAAAAAGCGGAACAGGTTTTAATGTGTACGCAAGATGTTCTGGTATTGGACTCATCATCTGAAGGGCCTGGGTTCTGAACCCAATAGGGACTGAGCATCTGATTGAGGGAGTTTTCCCTGAGTTGGCACTAGGCCTGACTTCATTTATCTCCCCTATCCTTTTAGATGAGATGTAAACAAGTCGTGTGCTAACACATATGTAACTAAAGTCAGATGTGCTAACACAATGTAACATCTTGCTCCATGTTAAAAGTCCATCCATTTTTCATTGAAGAGATGGCCAGTGGTAGTGATACCGAAGACACATAGAGGCTTCATCACCACAATGAGTTATACATTTGATGAGGCAATTGCCAAATGGCTGATGTCTCAACTCAACTGTCTCCATTGCCACTGTGGCTGTTAGAAGCTACACACAATGCCGTCAGGATTCGCCATCTTTCTCTGTCTTTGCTTAGTTCTACCATCTCCTGTAGCCATCCCAGACCGCTGATATCAGCGATGTTGGCAATGTAGGATGTTGGTAGTCTGCTTCTTTTCCTTCTAACCTCAATCTTAACTCACTCCCTACTGGCCCATTTTTACTTTGCATATCTCTGCATATGGGCTTTTGAATTGACTAGTAAAGAATTCATACTAAAATAATACTCAACACAAGCATATGAAATTTTCAAGATTCATTATTGACATGTGGGTAGAAGGTCAAGTCAAAAGACATCTGCCAGATTTTCAAACAAAAGTTTACAAAATTGAGTTATAAAAATCTGAAGATCAAATCCGCTATCGCAGTGGTTCGTAGGCAAGCATTCATGCATGAGACCATTGCAATCACAGTGGTTCATAGGAGTGAATTAACCTGGAAAACTTGTCATCAGAGTTGTCTGTGTGCTTCTGCTTGCATGACCAACATAATTATCTCGTCTGCACTTATCAATTTGTGTACAATAAATAGACTATTTAGCTCACTGCAATTTTGGAAACTGAAAACCAGCGCAAAAAAGAGTTTGTAGCCATTTTTACTTCACTTGAGTTTACTTTTATAATTCCTTGAGAGATCCCCCCCCCCCCCCAAAAAAAAAAAAATCCCTTATTACACTGCAGCCATACTTTGACTTGAGACTGGCTTAGATGATAAAGAAGACTGAGGAATGGATACACAGCTGTCAGTTTCCCCCACTTTCAGCTCCTCTCAGCTGCTAAATATTCCCGTCCCATCCCAGCCCAGTTGGGGCCAGCTGGTGCTAATTATAACCAGAAGCTGACCACACATGGACCAGGTAAAAGGAAGGAGGTGAGCTAAATTTAGCACTCTTGACTGAGTGAATGTGGATTTGTGTGGGGTGGATAGTACGGTTGTGGTGTGTTACAGAGCGGTCACCTGAACCTGCGGAAAGGTCACATACGGGATTCCACCGTCTCCAGGGATGTGCCAGAGAAGACTGACGCGAGAGCGAGAAGGAGAAGGAGGAGGAGAAAGACACTGTGGAGGTCTCGGACTCCAGGAGAACTCAGTCCAGTGGGGTTAGTATCCATATCCCTGTGTCTTTGTTGTTGTTGTAGTTGTGTTTTTATTTTTTTTTAGCATGCATGAACGTGTGTTTGAGTTTTTTACTTTTAGTACGTAGTGTGTGTGTATGTGTGGAATTTCTAGTAAGTATGTGTGTATATTTTTGTGAGTGTAATGTGTGTAAGTTCAAGTAAGTATGTCAAAAGTGTTGATGTATTAATGTTTGTGTGTGTGTGTGTGTGTGTGTAAGTACACACAAGACTGTAAAGAACAAAAAAAAGTATTGTTGCTTTTTTGTGCTAAAGTGTGTTTTGTTTCAGTTGATATTTTTAAATGTATCATTGTAGATGAAAGTTTGGTACAGGGCAAAAGAAAATTTTTTCTCTTTTGTATCTTATTATCTATCTTCCCCTGCCTTCTCTGTCTTTTCTTCTCTTCTCTCTTCTCTCTCTTTCTGTTTTGCTCTCTCTTCTCTCCTTTTCTTTTCTTCTTCATTCTCTGTGCGTCTCACTTTCTGTGTCTCTTTTTGTCTCTCTCTGTCTCTCTCTGTCTCTGTCTGTTCTGTCTGTCTGTCTGTCTGCTCTCTCTCTTGCTCTCTCTCTCCTCTCTCTCTCTCTCTCTCTCTCTCTCTCTCTCTCTCTCTCTCTCTCTCTCTCTCTCTCTCTCTCTCTCTCTCTCTCTCTCTCTCTCTCTCTCTCTCTCTGTGTCTCTCCTGCTCCCCCCTTCACCTTGCACACCCACCACCCACCACCCACATGCATGCATGCATGCATGCACGCGCGTGCACACACACATGCACACACGCGCACACACACACACACACACACACACACACACACACACACACACACACACACACACCACACACACACACACACACCCAACACACACTCACTCACTCACTCACTCAACAACAAAACATGTGATCTCATCATTTTTCCCCAACCCAAGACGGAAGCGCCTCTAAACCTTTAATCCAGCCAGCAGACCACAGGATTAGGATTAGTCCACGGGCTATATATACGTATAGTAGAATATAATAGCTGAAGCATTAGTCACGCTCTGTTGCCTCTGTACTGTAAGTTGAAGGCCTATGTTGTTGATGTGCTAACATGTTGAATTCAGCTGTTCGCTTGAGAGGAGCATTTGACTTGGCCTTCAGTGTGTGACTGTGGTGATTTGGTGATATTCTGTGATTGTTACGACTATGATGATTGGTGATATGTTGTGATTGTTAGGACAATGGTGATTGGTGATATGTTGTGATTGTTATGAGTGTGGTGATTGGTGATATTTTGTAGTTGTGACTTTTTAACTGAGAAAGACATCGAGTGAGTGAGTGAGTGAGAGAGAGAGAGAGAGAGAGAGAGAGAGAGAGAGAGAGAGAGAGAGAGAGAGAGAGAGAGAGAGAGAGATTTATTCTTTTATATCGAGGATAACAGAATAAGCAGTCATGAAGAGAGAGATTGAAATTGAAATTGAAATTGAAAATTGAAAACAAAATTTATTCACTATAGGCCATAGCCCCTTCTGAATGGGAGCACAGATAAACATCACATAAGTAACACAAAAAAACAATCAGAGAGAGAGAGAGAGAGAGAGAGAGAGAGAGAGAGAGAGAGAGAGAGAGAGAAAGAATGTAAACATGGATTCTTCGAGATAGGCCCAGTTTCTGTTGTGGCAAGTTTCACCTGTCAGGAGAAGGCATTTACACTAGTTGATAGAGAAAGAGAAAGAACCCCCCAAAAAAATATAAGAAAAAGTGAGTAAAAAAAACCAACCCAACAATCAAAAAGCCACACCTCTAAAATAAAAGGGAAATAAGAGCTTGACACAAATAACACTCTGCTTCCTGGGATAGAGATTTTTTTTTTCAGTTTTTCTTTTTAAAAAAATTAAGAAGGCTTAAAAAGGCTTGGTGTAGAATTGTTTGTATCAGATGGATTACTTGCCTTTTCTTAGAAAGGAAGCAGTAGTGAATTACTGGCGATTCCTGGAGTATTTGTATATCGGCATGGAAGACATCAGAATGAAAAAGCATGATAGGCTCAATATGGAATATCAGTGACATTGGTAGGGAATTTTGAAGAGTGATGATGGAGGAATCGGAAGATGTTTCGGAGGAGGAAATATGTGAGGATATTGTGTCCATTGGAACTTTGGGAAAATACCGCAATGGGATGAACAAGGTGTTAGGGGTGTGCAAGGTATGGAGAAATACATGTGTGGTGTGTGTGTGTGTGTGTGTGTGTGTGTGTGTGTGTGTGTGTGTGTGTGTGTGTGTTTTTGATATGCATACCAAACTAACATGTGTCTGTTTCTGTACAGTAACTGCATGGGATCGTTAGTTTGTCTGATTTTTTTTTTTACATTAAACTCATGTTAATATTTTGGTCAGTCTATTGATAGGATGTCATCTCTCTCATTGTCTTTCACCACATCTCTCTCACTCTCTCTCACTGTTTCTTTTGCACATGCCATGTGTGCTTTGTTGATCAATTCTGTCAGATTTGTCTGAAGTATTTTTGGTTGTGTTTTGATTTGTCTGTAACTATTAATCTTTTGTGGGGTATTTTTTGCTTTATTATTTTTTAAATCTTTCCTCCCTCCCTCCTCTCTCTCTCTTTCCCTCCCTCCCTCTCTCTCTCTCTCTCCTCTCTCTCTCTCTCTCTCTCTCTCTCTCTCTCTCTCCTCTCCTCTCTCCCTCTCTCCTCTCTCTCCCTCTCCCTCTCTCTAATTAACGGTTAAGAAATGCTTATATAACTTTCTTGCTTTATTATTACTCATCTTCTATACATATACGTTGATGGTAATATGTTTATAACACTATGTCATATGCACACACTCTATGCCCACCACTCTTTTGTATTGTGGCCTAAGGCCGATGTACATTAAACAATTTCAGTGTTCAGTGTTCTCCCTCTCTCTCCCTCTCTCTCTCTCTCCCTCTCTCTCTCTCTCTCTCTCTCCCTCTCTCCTCTCTCTCCCTCTCTCCTCTCTCTCTCCCTCTCTCTCTCTTGTTTTTCTTTTCAATTCTTCCTTTCTTCCTTCTGAATCTTTACGCTTTTCTGTCTTTTCTGCTTTTATTTCTGTCTCATGTTTATTTTATTTTTTTCTTCATTCACTTGTTACATTCTAACAATGGTGCATTGTATCCATAATGGTGACAAAAATATAGCATGTGCAAAGTGTGTGTATGTTACACAAACATTTGAATCTGATTTTGATGTCGATGTTATTCACATGTATTTTTAATCAGACAAAACACTGACTAAACAAGCATGTTGTTGCAGCCTTTTTACATGCGTCAGTTGGATTATTTGTTTGTAAGTAACAGTTAAGAAAAAAAAAATCAATCCCTAACCTCTGTAGCAAGTGGAGTGTGGTGTAATTGTCATAGCATTATTGCCTCATCCATTCAGTGTCTGTGCCTCCAGTGTATTGGGAGAGAGATTTTTTAACACTTTTCTTAGAAGTACGTGCATGCTGCATTGTCTTCATTCACTGAGCGCCCTAGAGATGTTACTGGAGTTTGTGTGTGTGTGTGTTTTATCATTTGTTATGTGTGTGATTGTTTATTGTGTCTGCAATGTGTGTTAGCCCTTGTTGTGAGTGTGCATGAGTGTTGAGTATGTAGTATGTGCACTGTGGTTTGTTCTTTTTAGTTGTTTGTAGTTTGTGCATCGTTTTTATTTATCTCTTGAATTTGGTGTACTTTGTTAGTTTGCTTGTTAATATGATTATAGGTGCATCATGATTGTTATGTGTTGGTGAATTTGTGTGAAGTTGCTTGGTTAGTTTGCTGTGTTCTTATGTGAACGTATACAGGCATGGTGATAGCCGTGTGTTTTTGTATTTGGTGTCGCTTTGTTAGTATGCTTTGTTTATTTGCGAAAGTCAGTGGTTGTTGCAAAGTCCACCTTGTTGTTGTTTTTGTAAGTGTTTTTTCCACACACAATCAATACATTAGTCTATAGAGATGTTAAAATTAGAGCACACAATATAAGCTCATTGCTGGTAGTCTGGTGTTTATCATAACTTAGATAAGAATTTTAAAGATCGTTCAGCAAATTTAAATGTCTGGGAAGTAAGAACATTTATTCACTTGCTAGTGTAGATGTCAACAAGATAGATTTAGCTGTCTCCATTTTCACCAGTCTGTGAATCACTATCTGGGTTCTAGTCTTCTTTGATGAGTCAGTATGTGAGCTCTCACGCTCAGAGTGCATTTTATGCTCATGAAAGAATCCATGGCAAAAAGAATCATCTGTGGATAAAATCTGCAGAAAATGTACTGTTATATGAAAAGAGAAAGATGACCAGCAAAAACTAAAGCATGAAAGAGCAGTGTTCTATTGTATCGATTGTTTTTTGTTTTGTTTTTTGTTTTGTTTAGATCAATCTGCATTTCATGCAGAAGAATCTGTTCAGATTGGGCTGGGCATAGGAGAAAGCTCTGGATCATTTATTCTCTTTGTGTGGTGTGTGTGTGTGTGTGTGTGTGTGTGTGTGTGTGTGTGTGTGTGTGTGTGTGTGTCATTGTTTGTAAACATCTGTAGTGCAGTCTTTCATGGTTTCTTAGAAGATGCTGGAAGGAAAGGGGGGTGGAGGTGGGGGGAGGAGGGTAGCAGTGGAGGGGGGCTTTGGTGAAAGGGTACAGCCCACAAGTCTTTTTGCTAACAGATGTATGTCAGTCATTGCTCCTCCTTTTTCAACTGATGGGCAAAGAAAGACTGTAAAATACAATTTTTCAGCAATAAAAGAAATAGAGAGGACCAATAAGCTAAATATGTAGTGATGGCATTTGTATGGATCTTTAAAAACTGAAAATAAAAGTACTTAGTGCAAGCTGTTTGAATAGTTTCTCAGATCCTAAGAAAAAAAACCTGGTCTCTTTTTCTTTTTAAATCTGCCTCATGGTTTTTCAGTCGTCAACTTTTTTTTTTCTTTTTCATTCTTTCACACATTCCATCCTTTCTTCCTTGTGTTCCTTTCCATGTTTACCTACAAGAGAAACAAAGAGAGGAGAGAAGTGTGTTTTTTTCCTCTGTGATGGACTTTTCCACTTGGCTGTGGCTGTAAGAGTGCATGTGACTGTTCTGGAGTTTGTGTGAGCTGACAAAACAGTGGACAAGTGATGTTTCAAGTTTCAGCTGTTGTAGTCGGTAGTTCTACCTAGTCTGAGTTGGCATGCTACCTCTGGCTGGCTGGCTGGCTGGCTGGCTGGCTGGCTGGCTGGTTCTTGTCATTTGCTGCTCGTTTTGGGAACTGAGTTGTGTATTGGTTTTTTTTTAATCGAGTTGTTCTTTGTGACTTGTAAATCAGGGCAGTCTTGAGATACCCTTGTGTTTTTGTGTTTTTGTTTCGTTATTTCTTTGTCAGTTTTTGGTCAGAATCTTACACTACAAAATACAGTGTAAAGTGCAGTGAAAGTCTTTGAATTCTTTTTTTTAATTTTTTTAATTTAATTTTTTTTAAAAACCCATTTCTAGATGTATTCATTGGTTTTAAAAGTATGTTCCCTAACTTATATGTCAGTGTCAGCTTAGAACAGAAACGGATAGATTGTTGTTTTTGATCTGTTTTTCTTTATTGTTGTGAGATTTTCCCTCCTCAATTTTTCTTTTACTTCTTTGTCAGTTACCAATCTTTGATGTCCATTTTCCTGCCTCTCCTCTTCTCTTTCATATTTGTAAGTATGTGTAATTTTTCAGTTTTGGTTTTTATCAGTACTTACAACCAGATTCTTCAAACTGTCTTAGGATCTTGACTATAAGTTTAGCTGGTCAGTGTTTTGATATATTCTGAGTTTAGAATAGACTGCTTATGGAGTTACTTTTTTTTTTAAAGGGGGGGGGGGGGGGGGGGGGATATGGAAGATTCAGACATTTCTTTTTTTTTTTTTAAGCTCTTGCATAACAGTGAAGAGTTTATCTTTGTTACACACATAACCATATGAGAAAAAAAATAACAAATTGTTTTAAAGGGAGATTTTAGCACAAGTTTATGAAATGAGATCCCCATTTTTTCTTTGGATTGCATTTAGCCAGATAAATTTTTATTTGAAGAGTCAATTTACATGAAATTTTTATTTTATTTTATAAAATGAAGAGTTCATCTTGTCATTATTGCTGACACAAGTATAAGGCTGAAGTGGACAAATTGTTCATATGAAGAGAGTTTTAAAAACTACTTGTTGAAACAGTCTGTGTGTGCACATGGTCTTCAGTGTTGATGAGCTATATGTTTTCATATCAACTGTGAAGTACTGCATCTGCTCAGTAACTCCAGAAAACAATGAAATACAAGTTAAACTGACAAGAATCATACATTATTCAAAACTGGGTGCTTGTTTGTATTTGGCCTTTTATCTTTTTCTTCGGTATAGTAGTTTTGAACCTGTGGTTAGAAAGAAAAGTGCAGTTTTAGAATCAAGTTTTAAACTTTTATTGTCTCAGAGGATGCCCCCTGAAACGTTTTAGCAGAAACCTAGGTTTGCTTTATTAGAAGAATGTTTATTAGAAGAATGTTCAAGGAAAGTGTTTTTGTTGCCTTTGTTTGTGTGTTTGGTTGGTCATTTGGGGCTTATTATATTCATTTATCATTTTTTTTCATGTTTCAGTATGCATCATCAGTGATGGCAAAATCACACACACACAAACTGCACACACACACACACACGACACACAACACCAACACACACACACACACACACACACACACACACACACACACAACACAACACACACACAACACACACACACACACACACACACACACACACACACACACACACACACACACACACACACACACACACACACACACACACACACACACACACACACACAACACACACACACACACCACACACACCACACACACACACACACACACACACACACACACACACACACACACACACACACACACACACACACAAACACACACACGCACCAATTGACACATACACAAAGATAATACCCAAAAAAATAATGATCAACTTTCTATTTCCAAGATTAACAATGTGAGGTGTCAAAGCTCACCTGATAAAACAAATTGAATATAGTGGGGAACAGAGATACAGTCGACCTCTCTCAAATCTTCATAGTATCAGCCACATTCCTTGACAAGTTATTGATTCTAGATAGCTATGCCTGTTACTGTCTTTGCTTGTCTTTTAACCCGCTGAAACTTCAGTCTATCATGCGTTTTCAGAAAGATGAGCATATTCTGTCTTGAAAAAGTTGTTTTCCTTGCATGAAGTGAGAGATGAAGGCTTGTTTTCCTTGCATTGTGGAACTAGTTTAAAGTGCTTTTTTTTTATATTTGGTTTGGTTAAAATTTTGCCATTTTTGAAGTAGACACTAGAAAGAGGGATGGCATGGATGTGTGTGGTTGGTTGTAGGTGTGATTTGTTTGTGTACTTGTGCATTGTTGCAGTCCAGTTCGTGTCACATATACATCCTTGTTTGTGTGTGTAAGAGTGTGTGTGTGTGTGTGTGTGTGTGTGTGTGTGTGTGTGTGTGTGTGTGTGTGTGTGTGTGTGTGTGTGTGTGTGTGTATGCATGAATGCTCACTTGTGTGTTTGAGTATAAGTGTGTATCACCTTGTGTGGTTGTGATTTCTATGTCCAAGAGAATCTTTGTCAAATAGTAGGTCAGGAAATCAAAAGTTTACCACCCTTGGCTGTTTGGCTGTAAACTAAAGGCTCATTTGACAAGTTGAGAAATAGCAGTATAACCTTAACTGCATCTTCATCATCAACCATAGCCACTTCCATGAGGAAAAAAAAAAGAAATGGTTGCCTGACGTTTGTCATTTGTGAAAAGCAGGAAAATGTGAAAATCAAACTGATTTAGTTAAAACAGCAGATCAATCACAACATCCCCTCCCCCTGTAGTATTGTGAACTGATTAATGCCAATATCAATGGTACTGTCCTTTTTCTTGCTCTGGGTCTTGTCACAATGAATCCTTGATTGTCATAAAAGACCTAACTAACTAAAGTGAAGCTGAGTGTTTGTCAGCATTATTCTGTGGAGAAGAAGTTTGTCCAGAAACAAAATGGCTGAGTGAACTTTGTGACAGGGCTGATGGCTGGCATAGAAATAACCACAGATTTCTGTAGGGAAGGATTTGTCTGATTGCAGAAGAGAGAAGAGACTGAGTGCAGCTACTCTCACCAAATGTTAGCTCCATTATGGAGGTTTTTTTTATTGGTTTATTTAGTTTTTTGTCTTTTTAAAATTTTTGTTTTAGCCAATCTAGAATTCAGGAAGCAAAATCAAAAGAGTCACTGTAGTGAAAATTTAGATGTTGTATGATTTTTTATTAATTAGTATAATGTGTAAGAACCAGTACTTTGGTAAATTACAAAGGTGGTCAGCTATGTGTGAGGCTCTACATCATGAAAGATAGTGACAGTATCACAGCCTGTGATATAGGAAATCATCCCATGGAGATTTCTCTGACTTCTCAACTCTCTAGCAGTATTGACATACAGAGCGCCCACAACACGTGAAATGCAAGTGTCTTCATTGGGGAAAGAGAACCTTATGCACCAAGAAACTTACCATGAAGTCATACACCCCTACCCCCTCTCCGATCCCAACTCTTCATAACTTTCAAATAGATTAATTTTCAAATGTTCAAATAGTAGTATTCTTTAGCTATGTTTCAAACCTGTTTTCCCACAAAAATTTTAGAAGTGAAAGTTGTGTTATCAAAGACAGGGATTTTTTTTTTTTTTTTTTTTTTCATTCATGTGGCAGGGAATCTTAGGAAACGCAAGTCTCTTTTCACCATTGAAGAAGATGTTTCATGACAAGTAAGCAGTAAAAAGCATAGGATGAGAACACTAGTCTCTTTTCACCATTGAAGAAGATGTTGCATGACAAGTAAGCAGTAAAAAGCATAGGATGGGAACACTAGTCTCTTTTCACCATTGAAGAAGATGTTGCATGACAAGTAAGCAGTAACAAGCTTAGGATGGGAACGCTAGTCTCTTTCACCATTGAAGAAGATGTTGCATGACAGTAACAAGCTTAGGATGGATTTGTCACACAGCAAAATTTAGCTGTGGTGGTCAGGGAGTGATAGTGAGTGAGTGAGTGACGCAGTGGATGCCTTGTGTTTGGCTAGGAGGAAAAGACAGTTCGCACGGGGCTTCAGTTCATTTTGATGGGCCTCCTGGTGAGATGACCTCCCCACACAGCATGGCCTACTCTTTTGTTTTCGACTCTTTTGCATTTTTTTTGGTTTGATTGTTTTTTTGTTGTTGTTTTTTTTTAATCCCACGTTGTGGTTTTTTGTTGTGGTTTTGTGCTGTTTACAGCACGTGGCCTTTCTCTCTCTCTCTCTCTCTCCTCTCTCTCTCTCTTCTTTCTGACAGCGCATGGTTGACAGTTCAGATCCAGGATTTCATGTTTTCATTCTTCAGATGCTCTATTATTATTATTATTATTATTATTATCAGTAGCTGTTTTTGTGTGTGGACTCGCCTTTGTGGTGAGTTGACAAGTCAGGGAAGAAATTACTGCATGGGCCGTTTGTTTTGCAGCTTTTTGTAGAATGTGTAACTGTAGAATAGTTGCAGAATTGGGCCTCTTTCTTTTAAAATTATGGTCTTTTTTTATCAGTATCGTTAAAGCAATATCTTTCTCTTGTTAGTTGCTGGGGTGTGTTAGTTACTCTGTGGTCAGTCATTGATTTTGATACTAAATGTGTTGAAAAACCGATTTCTAAAATTTATGAACAGATTTTGTTAGAGTTGTATATATTATTTTGGGATGAATTGGCTGGTAGGGTGTGTTTGTGTGTGTGTGTGTGTGTGTGTGTGTGTGTGTGTGTGTGTGTGTGTGTGTGTGTGTGTGTGTGTGTGTGTGTGTGTGTGTGTGTGTGTAAAGATTTTAAATTCTCATATTTTGAGGATAATGAATAGGTACTCATGTGCTTTTTTTTTTTTTTTTAACATCCCATCCCCATGTGCATGTGGTTTTGTAAATTTTGTCATATTTTCCTACCAAGTCAATGGCCTACCCATCTGAAAAGTGGGACAAGTTCAACATGTGTGCAGGATGTTCTGCGTGTGTTTGCATGTGGGATCTTGATCTATATTGTCTCATCCAAATGACTTTCAGGATAGTGGAGTATGTACTCTGTGTGTGTGTGTGTGCATGTGTGCATGTATAGTGATACCTGTATGTTTCTCTTCCAACTAACTTTCAAGTGCCTGTTTCAAAACTCATCTTCTAAATGAGTGAGCAAGCAGAGTTGCCATTTACAGCATGCATAAAGCGTTCATGGAAGAAGTCATGATCATGCAAAAGAGTGGGTGTTTTGCGGCCAAATTTTTGTCAAGAAAAAAATTCTTATTTAAAACTTTGATGTAGAGAGATTTGCTCAGGGATGACTAAGGAGGGGGCATAGGTGGGTGGGTGGGTGAGTGGGTGAATGGGAACATCAAATGACCAGTCTGAGGTAGTGTCGTCTCCCTGAGAAAGAAGTTTGTTTGGTTAATGCAACAAAGTTACCCAGCATGTGAACTTTGCAATGCATATTTTTATGACAAAAGTTGTACAGTGTTTTTTAAATTTATTTTATTTATTTATTTTTTTATTTTTTTTAATGTGCTATGTAGCAGTAAGAAATGTATCATGGTAAGAGGTACTTGATGTTTGGAGTTCATATAGAACTAAGAAATATAATTGTATGAATATAAGGAAGAGTCAAAATGATAAGATTTTGCTTGTGTCACATAAAACTATTTATTGACATAGGATTTGTGCCAAATTTGGATTTCACCATGAAGGACTAATGTGTTTCTTCAGACTTTATCATTATGATTATACAATGTAAAAATTTTGCCCTGTAGTTCTAAGGAATTTATTTGCGTTGTAGAAGTTTACAATTTGACAATTTGCCTTTAAGGACTGAGAAATTTATGCCAAGTATGGAGTTATGAGAAATTGTGATTTCTGTTTTGCCATTTAGGACATTTGTTTGGTGACTATGTAGAGTTGTGTAATGCTTGGATTATACAGTGTGGGCCAAATATTTATTTTGACTATAGTGTTATTCAATATCTAACTTTTGCCACGTGGGACAAAGACATTTAACTCGGAAAGAAAGCTTCCCCTTGTTCTGATTTTTCTTTTCAAGATTTAGTGCCAAAACAAGTTGTCCTCAAAACTATAGTTGTGATAGAAGATTCAGATGATGGAATTCTTGTTTTGTTGTGCTGAAATGTTAGACACTAATTTGCACCAAATTATCAAGCAAGTAAAGATTGACCTGTGTTTGTTGTTTGTGGATAGCCTTTTTTTTCTGTCTCTGCTGCTTGATTGTTAAGTGGATCTAATACACTTTCTTCAAACATCAAACTCTCCTTTGTGTGAGTGATGTGTGCTATCTAAACATGCATCTGTATGCCTCTGATTTCTAATCAACTGAGGAGAATAGAAATATGAGTGTTGAAATGCATGCACAGATGGCACAATCTCATGAAAGAAGCATTCAATGAAAGAAAAAAAAATTCCCCATGAAAAAAATCAGTTGATGTACATATTGTCAGTACACAGATGGTCTGTTGCCAAAAAGAATGGAAAAAGTACATTTGCCACTTGTTCTGTTAGCGGTGTGTTTTCATCATAATACTAAATCATGAAGACAGCTAAGTCATAATGGCTCAGAATAATCTGCCATGACTGAAAATGGCACAGAATACTTTTTTTTTCCTTTTTGTGCTGTTCCATAGGAAACATATGTTATCATGATAACCAGAACTGGAAGTCAGGTGTTTGGCTTGTTATTTGAACATCATTTGTATATATGTGAGTACTGTTAAATGTAACTGAAGGAAAGCTAAAAGGAAAATATTAGAGGGAAAAAAGGGTACATTTTTTATTTGTAAAAGGTGTTTGTTTACCCTGTATGAAGCTGAGAGGGAGAATACTCCCCCCCCCCCTTTTGTGTATGTAGTGTGTGTGTGTGTGTGTGTGTGTGTGTGTGTGTGTTGGTGTGTGTGTGCATGCGTGCGTGCGTGTGCGAATGTGTGTCATGTCTGGTGTTGTTATCTGTTATGCTCCAGTGAATGTGGTGACAAGGTAGAACTGTGTGTGTTGATGTCAGTAATGTCAGCTGACAGACTTGACTTATCAAGGCAGTAAGATTGTGTACTACATTATAATTATAATATAGCAAGTTGATGATATGTGCTATCTAAACACCAGTCCTGTCATAGGCATAGAAAAATGCCTGCTGTTTTTTTGTGTGATAAAATATACTGCTTAAAGATTTGTAATTGTTGTACATATGACTGTTAGATTTTTATCTCTGTATTGAATGATTTGTAGTACACAGTGATAATGAAGGTGACAGGGATTATAGAGATGTATATTTTTTTGCTCTATATGAAGGGATTACAATAGATTACGGATCTAGCATGCATGCAGTAGACACATGCACATACACACACACCACACCCACCCATGCACACACAGATTCCACAACCTAAACACTTTCCTGTCATTTTAGTTCACCAGCAACAAAATTTCTTTTCATTTTTGCTGAATTCATTCTTCCCATTTTTCTCATCATGTCCTGAGTAAAGCTTTCAATGTTCATTATTTTTATTCAGAATAATTTCATAATTTTACCCACAAACATTTTCTCTGGCTCATGTGATTGAGTCGCTTGTTCGTTTGTATCAGTGTTTCAGAAATTTAAAATGTAATGCTGAATCATCTTTGCATATATTCTTCTTATTTTTGTCTTTTTTTTAGAATTGAAACATGTAAATGGACACAGATGTGTGAGAAATTGTGGACAAGATGAGTGACTATATTAGTCTTCATATTTTTTTTTCTTTCTGCAGGGTTCACCCAAGTTGTCTCCAAGAGGAAAAGCGTCTTTTCACGTAAACTGCGGCCACAATCAGTCATAGGTCAGTGTTGTCTTTTGCTTGTGTGCTGTAGAGCTTGTACAGTCATTTGACTTTGCTTTTTGGTTTTTCAGTGTTCACAGTCTAGTTGAATTAAGGTGCACTGGATTCGATGTAGTTCTAAATAGAACGGGTATTTTGTAAATGATAGTTTTCCTCAATTTCTTCTTCTGTGTGACTTTTTTTTTTTTTTTTTTTTACTCTTTCTCAGCTCTCTGTTTCTTTTCTTTTCTTTTGGTCTTCTCAAACAGCTTTAACAGCTTTGTTTTTTTTCTTTCTATTCTTATCCTTCTCAATCTTCTTTTTTTTCTTTTTCTTGCGCATCTCTCAGCTCTTGCATTGTTCTTTTGTAAACTCTAAGCAGTAGGTTTTCTGATGCGAGTATGCTGAAAATCAAAAGTGAATTTTGATGTTTTGTTTATCTTTTCAATAATTTTGACTTGGACACGATTCTGATGTAGATATTAGGAGTTTTTGGTTTGTGTTGAATAACATGACCGTGCAAACATACTGTACATATTATCTCTGAGTTAGTGGCAGTCACTCAGAGAATCCTTGCTTAGCTAAAAAGAAGGCACTGTGTTATTTAGTTTCTGGGCAGAAAAAAAAGAATCTGTCACATTTTCATCCTGATCTTAATTTAATATTCATCGATATCGTCAAGTTAAAAAAAAAGTCCAAACACTTCTATGTGGTGTGTGTGTGTGAGGGAGGGATGTGTGTGTGTGTGTGTGTGTGTTTGTGTGTGTGTGTGTGCCCGCTCATGTGTGTATGTTGTTATGCATGTGTTTATATTGTGTTGCATGCATGTGAATGGGTGTTGGAGTTAGTGTTTGCACACTTTTTGCTGCCGCAACCTAAATGAACTGAGAATAGGTTTCATTATTTTGCATTTTGTAGCATGCATCCACCTGTTATATATAGGTGTAGATAGGTACACACAAGACAGAGTTATCATGAATAGAGTAGACATGCCAAAAAAAAACACCAAAAAATCAAAGGACAGAAAGAACACCTACACAAAAGCTAATTTTTGACAGGTTAGAAGAGATACATGGGGTGGGTAGGTGTGGGGGTGTCTTCACCTTCACCTTCACTTGTCCGGTAGTCCTGTGGACCATGGGGGCACATCTGAAGATTTTGAATCCAGCTTCCTCCACTGGGGGTGTCTTAGCAGGGGGCTAATCAAGGCTGTTACCCCATTCAGCTACAAAATTCCGAGGAATTTCAGATAGGATGACCTTGGTTAGATGTCCAACATAGGAATATCACCAACATCCTGGAATCAGTGCTGAAATCAAAATGAGATTGCTTAAGAATTAAGGCATTTTTTCCTGTCTGCTGCTGAGATATTAGGGGGACTTTTGCGGGTCTGACCAGTTCTTGTTGACCAAAGTTTGTGTGTATATGGGCTCTTTGAGAAAGCTGGGAACATGCAGTCCAGTATAAGTTAGTGACTTTACAGAGGTTAATGGAAGCAAAATGCTCAGATCACCCAACCAACACTGCAGGTGTCTGTATCTGTGGGGACATGACTGATGTGCACAGCAATATGTCATGGGAGGATTGGAAATATACAGGTCTACATGTTACATTAAGCCTCTCTACATTATCTGGATCTCCGCTCTTGTTATTATCCACCCTAGCCTTATTGATGATCATCTTGCAGCAAAGGAGAGAAAGATGGAAGCTTTGGATACTTTAATTTAAACAGTGTTTTATGTCTATCTGTCTATCTATCCCTTAGTCAGGCAACCGTGGGGGCACCCCTGAAGACTTGACAACCAGTTCCCTCCATTTCTCTCTCTCTGTTGTGCCTTTCTCAAAATTTGGTTGAGTTCTAGGTTTGTCCATTCGTTGATGTTGTCCTCCCATCTCTTCCTTGGTCTGCATCTTTTTCTCCCTCCCTGGACAGTGCCTTGCAATATTAATTTTGCAAGTCCTTTCAATCTTGTGACAGGCCCGTACCATTTAAGTTTATGCTTCTTTACGATGGATAAAAGATTTTCATAGGGACCAATGGTTGTCTGGATTCTGTGTTATATGTACAGTGTGTTTATCTGTCAGAGCTGACCTCCCCTTGTTGTTTGGTGTGTTTGCTTTGCAGTTTTAGGTTGGGCTACTAATTAAGACAGCAACACTTTTCCTTGTTGAACCCCCACCACACCACCCCCACCCCTAACAAGTCTTGGTTTGTTAACCTTCTGATGCACAGTTTTGTTGGGTGTTTGTTAACCAGGGGTCACCGGCCTTACACCAACAGTAGAGAGAAATTTAGAGTTAGGAGACTGAGGTAACAGAGTTTTGTAGTTGGTATGGGGATGATAACTTTTATATGGTAAATTTTATTCCCCTGTCTGTATTAATTTATATCTACTGAACGATTTAACTTTTAGTTTTATCCAATGTGTGTGTGGTTTAGTTTATTTTAAAAATACTAGTAGTTTTGCTAAAGTGTGAGAAAATTAACAGATACACAGGGAGTGTGTACTTTTCACACACACACACACACACACACACACACACACACATCACACACACACACACACACTTTTTTTTTTAACACTAAAGATTTTATCCTTCCAGAAAACTTCTAGAGAGAGACATCACAAACCTACTGTTCACAATTTTAAAAAGAACACAAAAAAAACTGTTGTGAAGCTTTTGTGTCTATGTGTGTGTTGTGGGGTGGGGTGTGTGTTAAAATTTTGTAAACTGCATCACTTAATTGTGCATAGAACAGTAAATGTGCGCTGCACACACGCGCGCTGCTTGCTTTGCTTGTGTGTGGAGTGGACTGACGATGCCAGTGTGTGTGTCTAACTGCCCGCTTGTCTGGCCTGCCTCCTCG
>CM060330.1:16103329-16108329 GCA_030674155.1 Stramonita haemastoma
CAAGTTTCAGTAAACAGTCGTGCAAGAGACTGTATTTTCCCTATAAAAACTAATTACTTAATTTCCCCTATAAATCCAGAACATTGTATTTTCCCTATAAACCCTGAACAAATTTCAGTAATTACTCTCAGCAGCAAAATATATCTTTGTCCAGAATCTTGGCCAGGTTTTAGTTCATGCTGAACACTAGATACGCTATGTTCATTCTGATATTTTGGACCAGGTTTCAGTAGGCACTGAATGCTAGATACCCTATGTTCACTCTGACTGTTGGTCCAGGTTTCAGTTGACCGCTAGATACACTACATTCACTCTGACATTTGGTCCAGGTTTCAGTGGCGGGGAGGAAGCCTCGGACAACGGCATAGGCGGCTTCTACATGCCCTCAGCCAGCCTGGCAGAACCGGAGCACGACCTGGAGAAGGGCAAAGAGTCCAGCGGCAAGGAGCGTCTACCCTCCACCAGCAGCGGCAAACACCGCCTGAGGAGACAGTCACGTAAGTCCTTAGGCAAACACCGCCCTGAAGAGACAGTCACGTAAGTCCTTAGGCAAACACCCCTTGGCCTGACGAGACAGTCACCTAAGTCCTTAGGCAAACACCGGCCTGAGGAGACAGTCACGTAAGTCCTTAGGCAAACACCGCCCTGAGGAGACAGTCACGTAAGTCCTTAGGCAAACACCAGCTGAAGAGACAGTCACGTAAGTCCTTAGGCAAACACCAGCCCTGAGGAAACAGCGACGTCAAGTCCTTAGGCAAACACCGGCCTGAGGAGACAGTCCGTAAGTCCTTAGGCAAACACCGGCCTGAGGAGACAGTCACTAAGTCCTTAGGCAAACACCGGCCTGAGAGACAGTCACGTAAGTCCTTTAGGCTGCACAGCTGAGTGTCGTCACTTAAGTCTTAGCAAACACCGGCCTGAAGAGACAGTCACGTAGTTCCTTACAACACTGTTCCTGGAGATTTAATTTGTGTCTTAGCAAAAGATCAAGTTACATCACTAATCTTGTCAATACAACGGTGTAGAAAATATTTAATCCTGACTGGCAGATGTTGTGTACTGGCAGACGTCCCATAACCTGAGACAGTCAGAGTGGTTCCCCAATGACTCTGGAGAAAAGTGGTCATGAACTAACAAGGAAAGACAAGAAGATACAATGAAAAAAGGTAGAAGGAGAAAGTTTGCTGATTGGACACTGATTGTGTGGTGTGTGTGTGTGTGTGTGTGTGTGGTGTGTGTGGTGTTGTGTGTGGTTGTGTGTGTGTTGTGTGTGTGTGTGTTTGTGTGCAGTGTGTGGTTGTTTTGTGTGTGTGGTGTGGTGTGTGAGTGAGTGAGTGAGTGAGTGAGTGAGTGAGTTAGTGAGAGTGAGGAGGGCGGGCGGGCGGCGGGCGGGCGGGTGCGTGGCTGCTGACTTACAAAGGTCAGAAGGAAAGAGGGTATAAAGACAAGTAGAATTTTATTTACAAAAACAACCTGGGTTAACCTGTTTACTTCCACAAAGTTGTTGGCCTTTAGTATTTGTGTAAGGTAGAGGTGTTCCCATAAACTAAGCGGTTGTTGGGGAGCAAGATGTCAGAGACCTCAGCTTCTCTAGGGCCATCATATTGAGGGCGCGCCCATCTCCTCTCCCTCATTGCTTTACCTTGACCCTAAAGAGGGCAGGTATCCATTTACAGCTGGGTGAATTGGGGGACTAGTACAGTCTTTGGTTTCAGAACGAAGCCAAGTCATCTAACCACTTGGTATTCACGCTCAATGCTACTTAACCTTAGCTTGGGGAAAGCGAGTGCTCTAACCTCCAAGCTATCCTGTTGTGTATTTCTGCATAGTAAAACCATTCTTTATTCAACATCTCTGCTTTGAGTACCACTCATAAAATTTGGAAGAAAAAACCCTGTTATCTGCCTGTTTTAGAAGAAAGAAATAGAAAAAAACCTCATGTTAATGTTACTAGTTTTTCTTCAAACCAACTGAAGATGAATGTGAAGTTTTGTACCATTCCCCCTACACATGGCAATGTAAACCACCTACATAAATGCCATTTCCATTCTATGGCGTACTACATTACATGTTTCATGCTGTATTCATTCCGCTAACCACTGACCTCCTTCTTTTAAACACAATACCTGACAGAGGGCTTCAAAGATCAGTGCAAGCAAATCATCAATACTGCGCAGTACAGATTAAACCTTTCTTCACAACAGTTTTATTCTTTCAAGATTCAAGATGTAATCCGCCTTTGACCCCTCTTGGGCATGGAGAAATTTCAAACAAAATCAACTGTAACATAATAATTTGCATTAAAGAATACGTTCATACACAGAATTTCACAGAAATAAATATATGTCAACCTTTCATTAATGTCATGCAGCTTAACTCTAACTCTGAATTTGCTAAGTTTAATAACATATTGTTTACCAGAAGAGAACAAAATGTACATGCTGTAGAGATAATAATCCTTCTTCTAAAACAGTTCATCTTCACACAGCCTTCTCTCTTTATCACACACACTCACTGATGCCTGCCACCTACCTTCTCTCTCCCTCAGGCCCAGCTTCTCAGCAGGCATCAGCAACTTCTTCCGCGGCAAAGGCAGCAAAGCCGACCAGAAGGACAAGGACAAAGACAAGGACAAGAAACCGGAGGTGGTGCACCGAGACCGCTGCGACTCAGGGCTCCCCACGCCCAGCGAAACCAGCAAGGTGTACACCGCACCAGCAAGGTCGACTCCCCGCAGTCCCAGCGACCCGAGTCCTCCCTCTCCACCTCCGCCTCCCTCACCCCCTCCCCCTCCCCCACCCCTCCCGCCATGCCCCACCAGCCCCAGACGCAGGTGTTGGTGGATGCCCCCAGGGTGATGCTGCCTCCAGTCTCCATGGACAAGAGTCAGGACGAGGAGTCGCTCTCTGGCAAGCTGAAAACCCCCGGGAGCTCGAGGTCAAGAGGTCGGACAGCAGCCGGGAGGAGGAGAGGTCAAGGTCGAGCAAGTCGGACAGCAAGTCGTCGACGCCGATGAGTGGGGGAGAAAGAGGAGGAGAGACGGGGGTTGAAGGTCATGGTGAGTTGTGGTGACTAAAATCTGAACAGTTGTACATGTGTTTGATCTTTGATTGTCAGGATAATATATGTTTTCATTCATGTTAAATATGAGCCATGGATACAACCCTTCCAAGGGAAATTCTGGAGAAAGATTTCATTTTAGAGTTGCACCACAATTGAACACATCAGATGATAAAATCTCTGCTCTGCATTCTACTGTTAGTTGAAAAAAACTACTATTTTTAACATGGAACCATTTAAAGCAACACCAATCTTTTGTTTGCAAATAGTTGGTATTCATACCTGTATGTGCTAGCTTTTGATTTCTCATCTTTAAATACCTCTGGTCACTTGATATTCCACTTGGAACAATGTCACATCAAACTATTTTGTACAAATACTCTTATTTAGAAATCTAGCTGTTCTCTGTATCTCTGCTCTCTGTCTCTCTCTTATCCTCTCTGTCTCACTGTCTCTCTTGGGTCTACCTCTGTCTCTCTGTTCTTTCTCTCTCTCTCTCTCTCGTCTCTCTCTCTCTCTCTCTCACACACACACACACACACACACACACACACACACACACTCCTCTCTCTACTCTCTCTCTCCTCTCTCTCCCCTCTCTCTCTCTCTCTCTCTCTCTCTCACATCATCCTTCTCTCGTCAGTACCATCCCCATGCTCAACTTGTTTTATTGTGCCTAAGGCCAATGCACAGTAAAATCTGAACTCCTCTCTCTCCTCCTCTCTCTCTCTCTCTCTCTCTCTCTCTCTCTCTCTCTCTCTCTCTCTCTCTCTCTCCCCCCCCCCCTCTCTCCCCCTCCCTCTCGCATCCTACCTTTACCTTAACCAGTGGTGCATTGTTGTGGTGTCCTCCAGAAGAGAAAGGGGAGGATGGAGGAGGAGAGAAAGGGGAGGAGCCCTCCCCACCTTCCCGCCTGCACAAGAACCTGCCAGGAATGGGCATGGGCTTCGGGGCCAACGTCCTGGCTGACCTCAAGGCCCAGAAACGTTCTCCACACGCCTGCCCAGCCCGGTAAGCTGTGAATTAAGAGGATTTTTGTCAGTTTTTTTTTGTTTCATTTTTCCCCCTTCCCCTGCTGTGTTCCTCGGCTAAAGCTTTGAGGTTTCCTTTTTATGTTATTTATTTATTTTTATTATTATTATTATTTTATTTTTTTTTTTAATTAATTTTTTTATATCGAGGATAATGGAATAAGCACTCATGTGCTTTTTTACATCCAGTCCCCATGTGTACACAGTTTTGTAAATGTTATCATCTGTTCTTGATATTGTGTCTGAAATTTTCTTTAGATCATTTCAAAATTCGTTTTATTCTTAACGTCTTCAGGAGTCAGAAACCAAAGAAGAGCAAGACACCTCCCCAGTCCAGCCAAAGAAAATGGACAAAGAGGAGACCGAGAGCAAGAAAGAGGAAACCAACAACAACAGCGTCGGCGAGGAAAAAGACGAACCCCCCTCCAAGGCAAAGCCGACGCCGAAGCCAGAAAAGCCCAGCCTGTCCCCGGTGCCCAAAGCAGAGAACAACGGTGGTGCCCCCAAAGTGCCCTTAGTGCCGCCTGGCAAGCCAGGCTCAGTGGGTTCCGGTGACAATGGCATCACTCCTAAACCTGCCCCGCGCGTTCTGCTGCCCCCCAAGAAGCCTGCAGCTGTTGAATCTGCTGCATCTGCTGCTGCCTCTGCTGCCGTGTCCTCTTCTGGAGACTCTGGGAAATCCACCACCACTACCGCTGCTGCTGAGAGCTCGGCCATTGCAAGTGAGTGGCTGGGTGGGGGGGGGGGGGATTCAGGGGTAGGTGGGTGGGTAGGGGAGTAAGAGAGGTTTGTGTTTATGTATGTGTAGATACTTGTGTGTATGCACAGCATATACACATGCATACGCTCAGATAGACACATAGGTGCGCGCGTGCACACATTCTCTCTGTCTCTGTCTCTATCTCTCTG